>JAKRZM010001290.1:705501-785988 GCA_036379175.1 Heliconius cydno galanthus | reverse complement strand
AAAACCATCACAGGGTGTCGGTTTTTCCGATATTTTTTAAAATCAAAATAATATGAAAAATACATGACAAAGATTTTTTTTTATATTTTTCTCATAACTGTCACGACTTGGTCTATCACCTGGTTTCGTTTTATCGTTGACTCCTGGGACACCCTGTATATATATACCTATTACGGTCAAGTTTCATCAAAACCGTTCAGCAGTTTTTGCGTGAAAGTGGAATAACCATTTAAAACTTTAGAAGTCAGTGCCAATATCATTAATTTTTTCATAAAACTAATTATATTTAGCCTTTGTTTACTGTATTTAGGAATTTTCTATTGATGCAATTTTGGTCTTGAGTGGCTAAATTAATAATAACATAATTTTGCAATAATTTCATAGACATTGTGGACTATTAAAGTAAATTTGATTAATTTAAAAATAACAGATTCCACCGAGGCCGGGCACTGGGCGGGCGGGCGCGCCCCCCGCGCTTCCTCCGCGACAACAGTCAGCTGCCGCCGACATCAGCACTAGCCCCAGGTAGTCTTAAAACATTATAATAAAATATATAAAACAGCAAAATCCATTACATTTATTAATAATATAGGACTTGTATTGAATTGAATTCTGGAGGCGTTGTGAGTATGCGTGCTTTACAGTGAGATACTACCTCACTGACGCACGACGGCCTTAATTAATGAGTTACTAAAATGATTTCCAGAAGCTCCACAACGTCAAGCCCAGTGCGTCGTGGACTGTCGCGGCAGGGCTCCGCCACGCTGCCCTCGGCCCCCGGCCCCGCCCCGGCCTCCGCCCCCGCTGCGCCCTTCGCCCCCACAAACCCCTTCACTGCACCTCGACACACTGAGTTCGTCATCCCTCAACGGAACAACACGAGGCGACCGTCAACAGATAGAACCTAACCTATCTATATGCACACACATATATTCTTATAAATGTATATTACAATATTTTCATATATAAAGACGTCAGTGTAGTAGTGGCCCAGCACGCACTTTAGAGCTGTGATTAATGGCATTGAAAATTTCAGCAATATAAGTAGGTACCAGAGTAAATAGTAAATAAAGTAAGTAAAAATATGTAAAATTTCTTATAAATATAATATAGCATAACATTGTAGGTACATCCAATAATAGTTGACCGTTGAAACTGCCGCCTTGTGGCCGTGTCACATTTACACTGACTTTCTTTGTAAATTTCAATTAAAATGACAAAATATATTTGTCCATATACCTGATCATCAATAGCTTTACAACATATCGACTTCAGCCTGTCCATTAAAATGTTAATAGTTAAATTATTAATTTCTTGTAATACAATTTATTAACAATAACAAAAGAGCTGATTCATAGATGTAATGTTTTCAGAATATAGGTACACTTTGCATGATGTAAAAATTATGGTTTACGATCAAATTAGTATATTAGAACATTTATTATCTGTAATACTTTATTGCTAAAGTCAAAAATGTTGCTTATGAAGCTTATAATATGTTATACAGATTACATAATTTATATTTTTCAATCTATAATTTAATGACTTTTTATCTACCACGCAGAAGAAATAAAAAAATCTATCATTAAAATGATAATTTAGGAAATCATTTATGTAAATTAATTGAAATGAGTCATTACTTTTTTTTGTGTTTAATAATACAGCATGTATATTCATTTACATAAAAAAATGTGTAGTAGCTATATTATATTTTTGTAAAATTTCGCCGATCTTACGAAGGTTAAGATTAGAATCACCGACAATAATATAAATAACGCTACCTGTATTTATAATATATTATTACCTCATGGGTTATCATTAACCGGCTTTCAAAAAAAAAAAAGGAGGTTCTCAATTCGTCGCAATCTTTTTTTAGTACCAGAATAGTATTCAATTAGTTATATTTGCACGCTGTTTTTAAAGTTATTAAAAAATTACAAATATAGTAATTATAGTTCCTATCTCAGTATATATTATATTCCTAGAACATTATTTATTGTGTGGTAATTATTAATTCTATTTATTGTTTACCATCAATTACTATTTGTTTTATATTTAGTTTATATGTGTGTTACAAAACGACATAGTTTAATCTGTTCCAAATATGTATAATGTATTAAAAATGACCATAAATTTAGAAGATTATGGTGTTGTATCTAGGAAAAGTATTGAGCATATTTGACAATTTATATTTTCATAGAGGATGGTTATAAAAAAATATAATTATTATATAGTAGACATTGTGACCTGCATCTGGGTTTATATTATTGTATTTCATACTATATGCCTCCTTTAAGCGTTACTCTGTTTCCGTTGCATCTTAGTTGACAATTTATTATAAAATAATAATAAAATAGAAAGGAGCACTTGCGCGACCTCCATAGGATGTTGACTTACCAGACCTCCCAATTAGAACTGATATTGTACTTAGCTTTGAATTATCTAAGTAGTCAAAGAATATTCAAAATAATGACCAAATTGTTTTAACCTGGTACCTTCATGCAATGCATTTGCTTCTAATACATGAGATTTTTTATTACCCTGTGTTGTAGTCATTCAGGGTATCATCAAGGCGCGATGGAACGTTAGTACTTAATTTCAGGGTTGGCAGGTTTAAAAAAATATGAAATTCAATAAACAATAGGCTGTACTTAAATGAGTCAGTGTTTCATTTATCTTTTTTCCTTCAAAAATTAACTAGAAAAGAATACTTCAAGCACATTTTTCAATGTGTAAACCGTACTTTTTTTAAGTTATGTTCAATTTTGTTAATGATTTTTGCAGTCTTTCGCACTGGACACGAGAAAATAAGAGTTGCTAATGTTATTCAAAATTATTAATTTAAATATATATATAAAATTAATAAAAATGAAATAATTTAAATATATATAGTTATGCTATATTATATTTATAAAAAAATGATAATTTTTTTAAACTAAATTTTACAAAATTTAAAGATAGATAAAAATGAGCAATTAAATAAAAATATATTTATTATAAATGACGTTTCAAAACTCAGCATTAGAAAAGTATTTCGTCATCTATAAAATTACAGCAATTTACAAGATACAAGTGTAGCATAAGAAAATACAAACGACAATGTTTCATATTTAACTATCATAAACACATTAATAATATAATGAAACAAATATAGTTAGGTACTAGATGCTAGGTTTTATTTTTTTATTACACCTATACACAACGAACGTAGTAAGTACTTATAACACAAGTTTATAAATTACAATAATTGCTTTTATACATTTAAATAGCTCAGAATCATGACGCCTCATGCTACCAGTGAAGTTAAAACGTAATATTTCTACGAATCCGAAAAAATATTACTTATCTAAATATATTATTCTTGATATCGGCGCTTTGAAATCTGAACCAACAACTTAACGCATAAATAGGATAAGGATAGTGCCTATACAACTATGTTGTGAAACTAAATGAAAAGTAATATCACAGATCCTGCTGGATTTTTACGAAATAATCAGTTTAAAATGAATTTGTGGAAAATTCATTTGTATTTTAACTGATATTCCAATCAAAAACTCTCTTCACTATTTTTGCAAATTGCACACCCAACCCTGTTCCAATAGTACAAAATAATCTAAATATGCTATATGTACATGTAATGTTTATCCTAAAATAATCCAGTCTACATATCGTCGGCTTAGAGTATAGGTACACCAGCTAATTTTTTTTTTTAGTTTTTTCGTTATGTACATTTTTCTACCATTCGGAAATGTAAAAAATAAATACAAACGGATCTTTACGACCTTTTTATGTAGTAGAGAAAACAAATTATATTTTTTATTATTTTGACACTATGTAAACCCTCTGATATATAGGTATATACCTCATAGTTCTTTTTAAAAACATTTTTGTTTATCCAAAGAATTTGTTCCATAAACTGTTAGCAGGTTTACACTCTAAGCCTTATGTACTTAATAAGCACATATTTATACATTCAGTAGCGTAATAACAGACTTATAAACATAAAAAATCTTTGAGATCATATTTCAGTTTAATACAACTAGTATTTGCAATATAAAAAACTGACATCAGCTGCGAATCTATTATAAATGTTCGGCGTCAGATTTAATGCTATTAAGTTGTTCTATCAATGTTTGTCGTGTTCCATCTGTTGTTTTGGAAAACGATTCAATGATTTCTGCTTTTTTCGCAAATGCTTTTTCTAAAAGAAAAAAGCTTTCGTCGTTCAACGTTTGGCTGGTTTCCTCTATTTCATCTATTTCTATGCTATCCTGAAACATTTAAAATTTGATCATGGTTTGTATAGTATTTTAAGGAATATTAAATAAACAATATTTTAACTAAATTTGAAGCCAGTCGTGGCGCAGGGGCAAAAAGTGTGACTGTAAAAGCGACTGGTTTTGGGCTTGATCCCCACACGAAGAAATTAAATATTTATTTAAATTTATATTTCCATTTCTTCGCTCTGGTGTCGAGGTAAAGCGCGGCGTTGAGATCCGCCACTCAACACGCAGTGCCTCCAGAATTTGGAAAGTGGGTAACAGAGTGTCTTAACACTAGGTTCCCTCGGCCTACCCTGCTGTGTGCGGGATACAGTGAGAAGCTAATTTATTATTTTAACTAGATATAATGAAATAAATAAACTATTTGATTTGAAAATCCGTTTGCCTTTACTTAGAACCTATTCCGCTGGTATCGACGGTGGTAAAACGCAATACGCAGTCTTTTCTTTTAAGATCCACGCTGTATATGACTTGCACATGACAAGACATGCAGAAAGAACCTAGGAACCTAGTACAACGGCCTCTTCCGTTTCTATTTTTCTTGTTCAAATAGAAATTTATGAAGTAATTTTTTTTAAGCTTCATGCTGTATCCTACACATAGCTGGATAGTCAGAGAGAATCTAGTCTTAAGATATTCCGTTCCCATTAAAACACTTCCGTTTCCCCACTTTTCACCGAATTCTGGTGGCGAAACTCAAACCCGACCTTTTCCTTGTTACCGGAACGAAGAAATTAAAACATTAAATATTTAATTTCCTCAAGTGGGAATCGAACCCACGACCTGCCGCGTTAACAGTCGCACTTGTGCAAAGGCACAAGTTTGTCTGCGCCACGACCGGCCACAAATAAATTCATGACGATTTTAATAATAAGAAATGTTATAACTATGAATTTATAAAATACAAACCTTACTATTGCCGTCAATAGTTTCACTTTCGTTTTCTTCTGAACATTTTGAAGCGGAGCTTAATTTTTTTATAGATTTCAGTCTCTCTATCAAATTATGTTTGTTTACTAAGCCTTTTCGAGTTAAAACCTGAAAATGATTAAAATTATTATTATTAACCATTTAATTTAATGATTGTAAATGATACATAATATGTCTTACATTAGAATCAAGAGTATGTATGTTTGTACCTACTACACTACCCGCTACTTTATCGTATCTATTACATTCAAAACAGTGTTTAAAATCAATATGTCAGGAATTTTACATCAAATTTTAACTTTTTACATCAGTTTTACGCCGCTAAGTATGTTTGCATTTCTTTCTTCGTTCTAGACATCTAAGTAAACATTAAATCAGCTTCACGGCAGAGGGAACCTAGTCTAATACTACGTTCCCCACTTTTTCGCTTCGAAAACGAGGCCAAGCGCGGCGCTGAGTTCCGCCAGTTAACACGCAGGCTCTAGAATTCGGCAGAAATTGGGAAATGGAAGTGTAATTATCAATAGTAAAGGAGTATCTTAACACTAGGTACCCAAAAAAAGATATTATTTATAGCAGTATATGAAAATATACTGTATCACATTAAATCCTGTTTAATACTTACATATTGTGAATTTAAATTTATAGACTGCAATTTTTTGCCAATTTCTGCATCAGATGTAGATTCAACGACGTCCCAATGTATACGAATATATTTTGGTACATAAACTTTTCTGGCTAACACTCTGAAAAGTTGTTTAATATTAAAAATAATGTAAAGAAAAAGAAAAGTACCTATATTATTTATAACCCATATAAAACTTACTGATTAATTTTATTAAAAGCTTCTTCTTTGGCATAAAAGTCTGTATATGTAAAACCTGGAAATTCAAAGCTTAACTGATTGTCTGCATTCTGTCTTCCCGGAATCGATCCAAGATTTGGAATATTTTTGGAAACAATCCATACTTCCTTCCAGGAATTTTCTTCAGTATTTATTTCCCTATCATCTTCATCATCCGATATAAGTAAAACATCGGTCTTAGGTGGGACATAAATATCAGTTTTTGAAAGAAAATTTTCAATATCCAAAGTACTTTCGCAATTACTTTCATCTTCAATTCCTGGCTGTGAAATAGATGATAGTCCGTTTTCTAAAGATCTTTTGTTTATTTCTTCTGGTTTCAAAATGAACATACCTCTCTCGAATTTTCGTTTTTGAGTTAGAGGTGCGGATGCAATATTACAAGTTTTGTTTTGAGACGAAATTTCTTGTACGATTTTTTTAGGCATAATCACAGTTTTACATATTTGTGATAGACTTTTTAATTTGTTATATTTGTGGACGCCTTGATTTAAATTTGAGTTCTTTTTATTAATAATCAAAGATTTGTTCAATACCAAAGGTTTTTTTATGATACCCAGCCGAAAATTATTAGATTTTTGTATTCTTATAGGCTTTAGCAATTTAGGCGATTTTTCTGTTGATACATTTGGTTGCGTATGTTTGTCATCTAAACTATTAACAGTTAATTCAGTAGAGCTGGCTCCACGAGTTTCACGTATTGTTTTGAAATTACTGTCAAAGGCAATCATCATCTTTTCATCATTTACTTTAGAAGATGGTATATATAATAATGGATTATCAATAACTTTAAAATTATCAATTTTATTGGTTGTTATCCACGTGCCTCGTGTGCATTGCGCTTGTTTCTTATCATTTTTAGTTTTTACAGTTTCTATACCTAAGGAATCATCTTTGTCATATGGACCAATGAAAACATAATTATTTTGAGTACTGGGTATGGCATAGATTCCAAATTGAGGATCGTTAGTGTTACATTGTTGCGATGAAAGTCTAACAGTTTTACCTAATCGCTTAGCAACGGTTGTTGCATTAATAAGGTTTTCATATTTAACAAAAAATCCTTTCTTGAAAAATTGAATTTCCGAAAAATCATTTTCTATTGTCATTAAAAACCATTTAGATTGTTTAGAACTCATTTCTGGTTCTTCATTAGTAAATTGCATGAATTCACTTTTATGTCTTTTTTTATTAGCAGTAGGTACAATTACACAATCAGGATCTGCAATATATTTACTTTCAGACATTTCTTGAGTCTTAGATATTTCCTTAGATTTTTTGTTTAGTTCTTTTGAATCTATTGTATTTTCCTTTTCTATTATATTTTCATTAACCTTTGTTACGGAACCAATGAGTTCCCAACAAAACGATAATCCATATAATATATAAAAATTATCTTTTGTTTCTGTAGCGTTTGTAAGTAAATTTTTAATTGTATCAGGGTATTTATCTAGATCAGACAAAGCAATATCGCTTATGTCAATACAATTATTAAAATACTCATTTTTTTTATTTACTGCCATAAAAATACGAAAAGGCGTTTGTTTAGATATAAGAAATAGATTTTTTCTATCTCTATACCTACTAAGTATAAAATTCCAAGGATATAACGCAATTTTACCATATTTGGGAGGATGTAGACCTGTTTTGATTGGATCAACAACTGTTTGATCTTTATAAAATTTATAATTAGACTCAAGCCATGAAACTAATGATTCCTTATTTGGTGTTCGTTTCACAATAGGTGCTATTTTTTCTAATGGTTTATCATTATTGTCTACGAATTCTTGTGAGCTCTGACTAATTACGGTACTTAATAAATCATTTAAACTTGGCGATGCATCTACAAAGTCAACATTCCGTGAATCTTCTCCATCTGAATAGGACGCATTGCATTTTTCCATCAAAGACATCATCTTTTTATGTAATTTTTCGTCATTTCTTTCCATATCTAAAATCTTTTGATTTGTAGCCTGATAATATTTTTCACTATACTTTCTCCCTTCATAACACAATGTTCTAGCACACTCAAGCGATTCGTAGATTTCCGAACATGTATATTCTAACGGCAGCGACACTGTATGCGACATTAACATTTCTTTGTTGTCTCGAGTAATACGTAGCTCTTGCCTAGCTCTTAAGTTTGCTTTTATACTATTAGTTGTTGTCGCGTCACTTAAGTTTATACTTTCAATATTTTTTTCACTTTTATCCATAATATTTGAAACATTCACAATATTTGGTACATTAAGTGCACCTGAATAATGGAATTCTGTAAACCTGCCCTTACAAAAACACTTGTATAATTTGTGAACCATACACCAAGGTTCTATATTTTTTAAGTCTAATTTTTTGCACACCACTGATAATTTTTTTTTGTTGGGATCAATAGCTCTCAGTTGCATATTACTATAAAACTCGGCATATTTTTTTGACGTTTTCCAGTTGCGCCGTTGTGATTTTAATAGAATACTTTTTTCATTAGTAACTATAACAGTCTGGTGAAATTTGTGTTCTTCTTTTGCCAAAGTTTGTCCTAATTTCTTGTTGAAATTCATTAGATCTGGTATTATATCCGAGCAATCATCAAATGAATCATTAATTTTGTACCTTGAGAAGTCACATTTGCATTTAAACATGCATTCCATTTTGCCACAATGTCTTTTAAATATATATGAAGATTTTAATGACTCGCAGACGCATCCTAGGCGACAATGATCATTTAAACAAGTTATATTGTTTGTAGTATTAGACGACTCCTCTATTGTAATAACAGTCACATCAAGCCTGTCTAGTTCTCCAAATTTTCGCTTACCTTTATCCCTTATTTGATTTATGCTGCTCGAATAACATGTCTTCTTCAGATCAGCAACATCTCTGTGATCATCTGACCCTAAATACATATCGTCTTGTTTTAGACTAATTTCTACTGAATCTAAAATTTTATTCATGATAGTACAGACCTCTGATGTAATCATTAATTCATCTTCTGTGTCATGATATTCAACAGTACAAATTTTTATTTGCTGTTCTTTATCACTATCCTCACGCATAAGGATTCTATGTTGAAAGCATTTATAATCAAGGCCGAAGGTGATGTTACAATTTTCTGTAACTTGAACAGGTGTTCCATTTTTTAAGGTACCCACAACCGAAACCGAAAAATCAGCCCAATTTTTTGATATTACGCCTTCGGCAGGCAATAACAACGTATGATGTATAAAAGTATTAATTGCAGGAGCCAGTGGTTTCCCAAACGACGGTTGAATATCAAGAGCCGGTTTAGGTAAAGTAACTAAATTCATATCACCAAACTGGTACTGTTGGTATGAAATATCTAGACGTTTTTTCTTTGATAACGGCCCAGGTTTAAAATGAACATCTAAGGAATTTTGCAACAGCCTTCGTTTTCTAGACAAAATTTCTGGTTTTATCATAGTTTCACTTATATTACAATTTATATTTGCAATATCGTATTTGCAAATAAATTTATTTTTGCCACCTTTACTACCGTTAACTTGAATGGATCTGTTATTCCAAAGAACATATTGTGAAGAAAAGCTATGTTCTTCGGGATTGATATTCATTATCATTTGCCATGATAACCTTGAAATAGGGGCAGGTGCCTCTAATATATTTTTAGCGAGTTCTTTTGTCTTTTCGTCCTTTGTGGTACCAACTCTTATTTTACGCAAAAGTAAAGATTTTTGCCGCTCTAAATCAGCTGGCAAGTAAGTGTACACATCAGATTCAAGTAATTTTCTAATGTCTTTAACTGTTTTAACTTTTGTACTAATTCTTTTCTTTGGCACATATTGCTTATCACTTCTAGGTACAAAATTGCAATCATTTGTAGTAGTATTAATAAATGTATTTTTAATTGGTACAGCAGGTACAATATTAAAAATGTCTTTAAGGTTATTTTTTAAAGTATTTTTCGAACGGATTATATTTGACACGAATACTTTGTTTTGAGTCTCCATTGTCAATATTAAAAACTGTAACAAATAAAATCAAGATTGAAATATTACAAATCGTATAGCTAAACTAAAATTAACTATAATAATACAAAGAAGCAATTTTTCGGATAATAAAATTACGTAACAATTTAAATTATAAAGAAAATTAAACAGAATATTGTATATTATTAAGTATTTATACCCAAGTAACTAGATAAATTATATTCATGTTTAAAAAACGTTTTCATCTGAGAATGTCTACTACTATTTTGTTTTGATTGATATTATTATACGTACATATACAATATACACAATACATACGACAATATAATAGTGTATTAAATGTAATAACATATAAATGCGTGTTATAACCACTTAAGCTATTAATGCAGATTAATAGATATTATATTTATCGCCCTATGGCTAGATTAGCCAAAACTTGTTACTAAGGACGCGTCTTTCAAAATTTAATGTATACAAAAGACAATTATAAGTATATTTTAAATATACATATAAAAACTATAAGAAATAAAATACAACACACATGTTTATTACAGTATAAACCCTCAATTATAAAAAAGAAAATGTAACACTAACAACGTATACGTAATATCGTGGCAAATGTTGTGATAAGTGTTGCTATAGCATAAAGAAAAACTACCAAATCCCTTAGTAGTTTAAAGTATAAATAACATTTCTCACTCTGGCAACATTTTATAAATTTCATCACACAAGTAATTGTATATTATTGTTATAGTATATTCATTTTAATAATTACGTACGTTTTTAAATTTGTCATCACACATTTCATACTTAATATATGAATATATAGTAGACACATATGAAACACTAATCAAAATTAAACCTCAAATATACCTAATTTATCATATTAAATATTTTTTATTAAATGTTTGTTGTAATCGTTTATCGAGTATCGCGATAACAAAATACTCCATATAAAGTAAATAATACGTACCTTACGTATTATAAGTTACTATAACGCTAATAAATTCAGTTTATACTAAGTAAATACGGAGGTCACGTGGCCTCATATTAAAATGGCTGCAAAATTTCATAAGCACCCACAGCAACGTCACTAAATTAATCCGCTTTCATCCTCGTTAGGAACGGAGATATAACATAACTTTTACGATTTTTGCCCAAATCTCGTATTCACATTTATTAAAAACCTTATATTGTGAGAATTATAAATAATTTTACGTTAATTCTGGTCCACAGATAGTAGTGCACAGATAGTACAATTTTTATTTACGACAACCACTTTTCAATCATCCATTACAGATATACTAATGAAATCATAGACTATACACAAAAAATATCAATTAAGTTTCAGGTTAAGCTGAGAATTTTTCAAAGTAAAAATAGATATTTTTTACATTTAACTAGGTATCAATATTATCATTTCAGTTAAATGTAAAAACAACGTAAAGTAATTTTATTATCAACTTTTATACATTTTATGAAAATATAAAAATTATTGACTTGGTTTTTTCGATATATTTTCATACTTTATACTACACTAGTGGACCCGGACGCGGCTACGCCTGCTTGAACTATAAGAATATTTTCGCGTCGGTCATACTCATACTATGCCGTCCGAAGGCTAGGTCATTTCGAATCAGTGACATCTCCTTAATTATTTATTAGAATGTTATACAGTAAGCTATAATTTCAATTTCAAAACGGTTGCGTAGCGACGCGACGGTTGTTATTAAGATGGCAGAATAAATTGCATGTCAAATTAGAAAGTACTTTAAAATATATTAGTTTATATGTATAATGTAATGTTATATAGCCTATAGCACTTCTGAAGAATTCAGCTTTCATACAAAACAAAAACAATGTAAATCGGACCAGTAGATCCAGAGATCTTAGCGTTCAAACAAACAAACAAACAAACAAACAAACTCTTCCGCTTTATTATATTAGTATAGATTTATTCTGATTATTTATTACTTTTATATGAAGTAGGTGATATTTTTCACCGTTAGATTAACTAACCTAACCTAACCGAACCTGCACTTAAACATCCGTATATTTGCGGAAGTGTTAGTACATAAATACCAAGTCACAGTATATAATCTTAATTCTTAATTGTTTATTTTTTAATTTTCGGATTTCGGAATATTGAAAAATATCCTCAAACATCATACTTTATATCACATACCTAATAAATAAAGTTTCATTTTATTGACACATTTTTTGATTTTTAGGTCTGTGGTCATAACGGCTATTGGTTCATTTTGCTGCAAGAGACCAATTAGGGCCAGCGCTTGAAGAGTTTACAATTTTTCGATAGTTTACAATTATATATTGACTAACGGTTTTTATAATCTTACGGTGACGAATATAAATTATAATTTTATGTAATACTAGCGGACGCGCACGTGTTCAATGAAATATTTCTAAGTAATCTGTGCCCATTTAAAAAAAAATCTATACAAGCTTTCAACCCCTATTTCATCCATTTAGAGTTAACTTTTTTCAGAATCCTTTCTTAGTGGATGTCCAGATTACGAAAAAAACATCTGTTCAAATTTCACGTTTCAACGCACAGCGGAAACGGCTGGGCGTGCATCTTAACTGTCAGTGGAAAGATGTCCTTTTATATATATATAGATTTTACATCCAATATTTTAACAAGAGGCAGAATAACTATAAGTTAGGAACTGGGGGATAAGGATTCTATTTTTTACTGTTAATCTCGTCCTTTAAATACGTCTTTCGAGTTTTAACCGACTTATCTCATCGTAGATCCTGCATTAGACTGAAGCGATCATTCGAGTTCTAAGGAGTAAACAAGTAAATTCTTTACCTAGACCAAAAGTTTAACACGAAGTTTATTATTACTATAAGGAAGCAGGAATAAGACGGCAAAGCATGTATGCACATATGAGTAAAACTAATTCGTTTTCATGATAGTTTATTGCAGTATAATAAAACATACTGTTTGTCAAATCTCAATGAGACGTTAATTATTTCATTAAGAGTTTTTTAATTACATTTCACACTATTTTCTTCGGAATTCTTCTTATCTTCTTATCTTCGATTCGTTCGACCGCCTAGTAATGGAAAGTTAAGGAAACAAAGAAAAAATAAGTTTTTTTTTATTTATTTGAACACTCTTCTCTCAAAAGTGGCACAGAGCCCGTCATGGCGCAGCGACACAAGGGTGTGACTGTAACGCGACGGTTGTGGGTTCGATTCCCACTTGAGGAAGTGAAATATTTATTTATTTTTATATTTCCATTTCTTCGCTCAGGTGTCGAGGCAAAGCGCGGCGTTGAGCTCTACCACTCAACACCCAATGCCTCCAAAATTCGGCAGAAAGTGGGGAACGGAGTGTCTTAACACTAGTGAGTGAGTGAACCTGATTTAATTTAATTTTAAAAGTTCTTTTTATACATAAGTATTAATTGCTTTTGATTTAGGAAAGAAACTGAAGGTAGACGAAAATAGAAGCAATCATATCATAAATTGGGTGCTTTGTAGTACAATCAAATTGTTGAGGAAAATAAAAAAATTATACACGCCATCGTGGCGAAAGATGGTTATGGCGGTTATATTATATTTGAAGATGAATTATAATATTTGAGGCCGGCGTATAGCAGTCGGGGGGGCAGCGTCTGACGTGATAGTTGTGAGTTCGATACCCATGCGGTAGGCTATATATATATATATAGTGGCAAGAAATTAAATTCCACTTCTCAATGCACGAAATGATAAATTCCAGCTAAAAGTCAAAAAGGAGTGTTTGACATATCGTCAAAAAAATAATGGTACATTTATTTAAAAAGGATATTGCTTGTCTCTCGGTTCTTCGTGTGAGCGATCTCGAAACGGCGATTTTTCCTGCACAATTGTATTTAAAATTTCAATATGGCAAATACAAAAAAGATTAATTTCATATTAAAATTAATGTTTAAATGAATAAGCAATCTTGTATAGTAACTAATTACCCTTTTATGATATTTTTCATAGTGATGGTCTTCTTGAGAGCCGTTCTGATGACTGCTCATTTTAGTGACCGCTAAAAATAATGGCAATAATTATATTATGTAATGATGCAAAATATTAGTAATATCTATTTTTATTAGAATTTATTTTCCTAAAAAAATATTAAGTGGGATCCCTGACTTTATAAATTTTAGTTTTCTTCCAAACGTCGTAAAACCAAAATTAAGCATTTTTGCAATGCTATCGCATATGTCAGGGTAATATAGAAAGGCAAAAACTATTCGTATATACCTTTTTGTTCCTCGCGGCGTCTCTTTTGTTCTAGTATAGTTGATTCATCAGCTCGGTCCTGATGCAAAAAAGATAATTTACTTTGGGTTAACTTGTTTCTCTCAAAAAAATAACAGTCAAATAAAAATATTAATAAATTTGTAATTTAGAACGTAGTTTGGTGTTTGCAAGTCCTTATATTTATAGCTCTATAATATTAAAATCTTTCAAAAAGCAAAATTTTAGCATTTTTTTGTTACTTTTTAACAAGTAAATTGATAAGTAAATCCAGAAAGTGGTTAACCAAAAATTATTTTCACAATTGACATGTAACACAGTACCCACTTTTAACTGTGATATGAAATGCTGCGGAAATCTATACACAAAAGAGATAGTTACACGTCGTTTAATAAGTCCCTGGACTCACACAGACATATCGTTAGCAATTACAAACCCACTTACATTATCGAAAGAAATATTCTTCAAATATAACATTTATTGCATTAAGTAAGATATAATTAGGCTATACGCTGGGAAAGTTATGACGTTAGTTTTTTGGGATATAATTACTCAATATTGTATCGAGTGAATAGCTATTCGGATGAGAAAAAATGCTATGAAAAAAATAGAAACTTATGTAGTAGTTTAAAAAAAATCTGACTTCAAAAGTCATGGACAACTCTTACTACAAGCATCATTAACGTTAAGGAAAAGTTGGAACTACTTTATCGCAGTAAGGATGTTTGATTTGATGTTAGTACATTAAATTTAACAAACAAATTAAATATTCCTTATATTTAACACAAAATGAATATGGTTTCGTTAGTCTGCCCCAGGACTTAATGTAGGACGTAATAAAAAGTATTAAGTATTCGATGAATACTTACCCGTTTCCGACGCTCTTTCCTTTCGTCACCTCTCAATTTAGGCTTTCTCTTTTCCTTCTCTGGTGACCGTTCTTCTATATCTTTACTACCCTGCTCATCCAGAAAATATATATTAATTTAAATGTCCACTAAATTAAATCGGTATTTGTGCAAAAAAAAATCTAAATTTCAACTAAAATAAGCTGAGAGACAAAAGACATATTATATAAAGGCAATATTTAACATCAGTAACGTTTTTTGTGCAGGTGTTCAGTTTCACTCCAATGTGAATTGTGGTCATTTGATCACGTGTCTTCCCCGTCTTCTGAGGTGGCACAAGTCGTAGGAGTTGTCTAAAATAGGTTGAGGGCGAAGGGTTCCAGATTTAATTTATTATTTCACATCTTCTTTCTTCCTCTCCAGTCGGTGACATAGTTAACTTCTTTCAATGTGTTTCGGTAGATTTTTCAACGAAGGGCCATAGCGGTGGCTGCACGATATTTAAGTTATTGAGTAGTTAATAAGACGAGAGCGAATGGTAGTGCTCTTCAAAATTACTTCTTCATATCTGCTAAATTCTTCAAAATTTTATAGTGGTGTGAGTTTGTGTTGTTTAAATTGTTTTTTTTTGTTCGATCGTTGTAAAATATTTAAGCTTCAATAAAATTAGGTTTTCTGATTTTTCCACAAATGTTTATATTTTCATCTGACTGTCTTGTTGTTGACGAAGCCCAAATCTTGATAACAAAGTAAAAAAAATGCACAAAGGATTGCAATTTTTCTTGGATAATGATGAATGTTGTTGTTTCTACATTTCTTCTGCCGAAGACGCCATCATACGGTGTTCCATAGTGGAAACTTGCGGTAGCGGGACCTCTATTTTTCTAAAATGTCATATATCGCTTGCTTATTGTTTCCCCGTCTACAATTGCCTGAATAAAAATATACCTTTTGTCTCTAGCATTTAATATACTGCAAAACCTTACCGGTGCTCGACTGGCCTGGGCTGACTGAACTTACGACACGTTTTCACACGGGTTTCTTTATACATTTAACATTCTACATTGAAGAATTATAATTTGATTGAAAAATCATGTTTTATATTTTTTCGTGATCTTGTATTTATTTTAAATAATTTTAGTTGTTATATCTTCTCAAATATTTTGTTCACTTTCTGGATTTTATATTTGAAGTAATTTTTGTATGAATAAAAAAATATCTTCCATATTCAATTTTTTTATGTACTTTACTGAACATTGCTTATCTTCCTTTCAACCTCTTCTTTATCTCATTCGGAAACAGTAGACCCTTTTCAATACATTTATTTCAGTTTCTGCAGTGGACAAATCGTTGACAAATGGTTCGCGTGACTCCTCTTGCTTTTTATTTAATTTTAATTTTTTAAATTGCAGTCTCCTTGTACAGTGGTATTTTCACATAATATTTACTTACATTTATTTGTTTGAACATAAATCACATGTTTAATCACATCACAAACAGTCACAGTCTATTCACTGAGCCAGTGTGTCCAGTGAGCGCAGTCCGGCGAAGGAGAGATGCGACACTTATATATAACGATACTCACCTTGCCATTGCCGCTGCTTTCTACTTTACGACGTTTCACATCTGAAATTATTAAATATCTATAGTAAATTTTATATTGATATTTATTTATCAGATATGCCAAGAGTGTAAATGACAATTCAATGTAATATTTTATATATATGAAAATTTTATTAGTCCTGGTTAAGATACAATTATTAATTGCAGATATAACATTCTTAAAATATTCCAGATTAATTATTTATAAAAAGAAACAGATAGGTATAATATACCTGTACAGCTACAGTAAAGCTTATGGAATTTAATTTAATTAAGGTATAATATACCTATCTGTTTCTTAAGTTAAATTCCGTAAACTGTACCTGTACATTAGTGCAGGTACAGATTATGGAACTTAACTTTTACTTATAGCTTCATTACTTATACCCTGTAGTAGGCAAAGATAGCTTAATATCAAGATACTCATTTCTCCAATTTCCTGAACTCGAAATATTGAGCGCGTGGTCTTGCCAGAGAAGAGAAATCGAATCAACTTAACTATTTTAATCATTCAACAACAGGTTATGATAAAATATACTTAGTAATAAGGTTTATTGCATTTGTATTAATAAACTAATATTTTGTTGTAAGAAAATACGTTTGTTGTATGAATTAAATATAAGGTTGCCGTCGCATACGTTGTTTTTTACAGTGAAAGTTTAAAAAAATAACAACAAAAATTTAAGAAATTCACAAAAACAAAATGCTTACCACGATCTATGTCATCTGATGGATGACGGTGATCATGAGGTGGGGACACTGTCTCCAAGTAACGCTCCTCCTATAACACATGAATTAAGCATCCTTACGTCGACACACACATGAACCATCCATTATAATAACTATTGAGGCTGTCATAGCATAGCATGTGACTGTAAATGCGAAGGTTGTGGCTTTGATTCCCACTCGAAAAAAAATGTAAGTTTGAAATTGAAATAAGAGGACTATGTTTTTAAAACTTACTTGTATATGCATACAACTCAATGAAATATTCATATGTTTTTACACACGAATGTTTCATTGTGTTGTGTGTAAATTAGTAAAATGGTCTCACTCTATGCGATCGCTCTCTCGGTGACCGGTCTTTGCTTCTTATTTCTTCTTTATTTCTCTCCTTTGCAGACCTATCCAAATAACAATAAATTACGTCGTTTCTACGTAGTACCTATTAATATTTAAATAAATAATAGAGTTGCGCGCTCATGCTTGTCAAAGACATCCATAACTTTGCAGTATTTAGTTTTTAATTATTTTGTACTTACGATCGTGATTCACGTTTAGGCTCCTTCTCTCGGTCTGAATCATCGCGGCGTCTATCGCTAGTTCTCGATTCTCTTTTTTCCGTATCTGTTAAAAAAATTAAGGCCTCTAATCTAATGTATATGAAAATAGGGCCAGTCGTGCCGCAGGGGCACAAGCGTTTGAATCTACACGCAACAGGTTGTGGATTCGATTCCAACTAGAAGAAATGAAATATTTAATATTTTCATTTCCTCGCCCTGGTAACGAAGCAAGGCGCGGAGTTGAGTTTCGCCACTTAATTCAGCGGAATGTGGGGTAACGGAAGTGTCTTAATATGAACGGAGTTTTTTAACACACGGTTCTCAGGTTTCTTTAGATTGTCGATTCGACCCCCATTGCGCAATGGAGTCGCTATGATAACAATGTATATGCACTATGCAGTACCGGTTACGTGGGCAGGCGCGGGCGCGTGCGGCGACGACGGCGCATCCGGCGCGGGCTTGTTGGCCGGCGACGCCGTCTGCAGGTTCACCATCTGCATACACAAACATACATATTACTATACAACATGTCCTCTCGGACGCCCAAGGAAGCGCTGGTGGATGTCGGGATGCAGGACATGATAGCCAATAGTCTAACCACCGAGGACGCTAAAGATGGTGCAAAGTGTAGTAGGTAGTAATTGAGCAGGAAGGCAGATCCTGGCAAAGCCGGGATTAATGCCAGGAAGGAGAAGACACTATTATATATACATCTAGTGTCTCTGTATCAATACGAGTGTTTTAATTGTAAAATTTCTTTGAACACGATAATTAGTATCGATTTAGCCGCTGTGTATTTATATACTAGATATTTCAACACAATATCTAGGATAGTTGAAAAGGTATACTGAGGTAAACTGACACCACTCAGACACAAGAAATCCATAAATTTACAGGGTGGAAGAGGCAGCGCTCCTTTTACTGTACTAATCTAATCTTTATATAATAACATTTATATAATATATAATAACTCTAATCTTTTCTAATTGTACTAACACAAAACTAGCTAATATTGCAAAACACAACAAAACAATGCAAAGTTAACAACTGACAATCGTTTTCTTAAATCGGGCAAATACTTCAATGGGCCACTCTGGCTCAAATATATTTAAAATATAAACTCACCTGATGGAAGTCACTTTCTTCCATCATGTGCGGCACTTTGTGACGCAGCTGACCGCTATATCCTGTTGCCAAGACATATAAATCTTGCCTTTGAAGTTTTTCTTCTTCCTTAACCTATAGGAAAGTTGCTTTATTGTTACCAAACTAATAATAATAGCATAATATACTAACAATTTAGACTAATTTGTATGCATGTTTTTATATGTACATGTTTTAATTTGTCCATAAATAAAATAAGGCCAGTTGTGGAAACGGAAGTGTCTTAATAGGAAAGTTGCTGCCTACTCTTCAATGTGTGTGATACAGTGTAAAGCTTAAAAATAAAATAGGTATTGATTGTATGTATCATAAGAAGGATATGGATTTAATTTATATGAATAAGATTTAAAAAATATCTTATCGATTTGTAAAAGCCGACTTGGATAATGGATTCTAATCAAGAGGATATTCAGGTAATAAAGGTCTTAAAGTGTTTATGAAGATGAACATTCTCAATCAGTAGGAATAAAAAATCAATAAAACATCAGATAATAAAAATCTAAATGTTTTTAGAATTTTATCTCACCTTTTCAACTTTCTTCTCAACAATTTGGGCCAGTTTTGCTAGTACCGGGAAGTGGGGTAGGATGCGTATTAGAACTATGAGAGCGTTGCGGATTTGCACATAGTCACCAGAGTCCAAGCACACCACCATCGCTTTTGTGATCTTGTAGTGCCACTTGTGACACACGTGCCTGGATGTCATAACAACATATATCAATTTGAATTATGCTAAAATACTTTTTTAAAAACTTGGCATCGTATATTATAATTTTATCGATACGCGAAATAGGTATTTGCCGGATACATTATATAGGAACGGAAAATATTTGGCGTTCCGTTCTCTCTAACTACCCCGCTAGGGATAAAGCGTGAAGTTATGTTAATTTACATAAAAATTTTTCGTAGCGGGACACTAACCCGCGATTTTTGAAAACTGTTCAATCGCGTTAACCAATTATTATCGAAATTCTTATAAGTTTCTTACAATTTATTTTGGCAATTTAATATATTTAAGAATAAGTATTGATACCTTTGTAGATTTTTAAGTTTCTATTTTTTTTCCTTGGTGAGCAAATAACACTTTAAAATGTGTTAATATACATATGTTTATTTAGTTAGGACGTTCAAGTAGCCTAATAATAAATAAAATGTCTCTACAGTGCCCATACAGAACTACACAATAATAATGTATTAGCAATCATAAATGTTAAAGTTCACAGACTTTTTTATTTTACGTAGCTTTTTAGCAGGCTACGTAGAAGTCACCTAGTGTTAAGATATTCCATTTTACACGCACAGTCCTTATTTAGGGGCATGCTGAGTGGAGTAACTCAAGGCTGCGTTTAATCAAATATCATTATCTAACCCGTATTTCTAACCAATTTTAACCTGTTATTATATTTAACGTGTTATTCCACAGTAACAGTACCTGTAGTTCTCGTATCCGACATGATCGTTGGCCTCTGTAAACTGGTTGGAGACGCGGTACTTTGTGACGAAGCCGGGGTAGTGCGCGCACTCGGCGTGGAAAGCGGCGCGGTCGGCGTGCCAGCGCATGGCCGTGCGCAGCACGCGGCACAGGAACTGACCGTAGCGCGCCGCCTCGCCCTCCGAGCACGACATCACGGAGTACGTGATGTCGCAGAACAGCTAAGACCAATACACGACAAGTGTTACGTCAAATCCAAATCCTCAATTCTGAACACAGCAGGATAGGCAGATGGAACTTGGTAAATCTAATGTTCAGAGACGCCATTTTCCGTGAGACACTCGTTTCTCAATTTTTCAAATCATTATTAAGTGTTGCCTCACCAAAGAGAGGAAATGGAAATATTTAATTTCATTCCCCCTAGTAGGAATCAAACCCACGACCACCGCGTTTGACGGAAGTCTTATGGGTAAGTATTTTTCATTGATATAATTCTTTTGTAAACAATTGTTTCAAAAAAGGCATTATTAATAATTAATTTAGGAATGTAACATAAAATGACGTCATTATCCTCCGAGACCGCAGTGTTGCTCACCCTGTCGTAGCAAAGCAGTGTGGAGAAGTTGGGCGTCTTGAGCGCGTGCACGGCGTGCACGAACTCGGCGCAGTAGAGCGCGTCGGGCGCCGTGAACACGCAGCGCGGGAACAGGCACAGCTGCATGAGGCGCGTCACCGTCTCGTTCTTGGCGGACTTGGCGGCGCGCGCAGGGAACCAGCCACCGCTCTCGCGCTGCAGCCGCGCGCGAACCCGAGACACGTGCTCCTCCTGGCGCCGCCTCTCCTCCTAGACATATGTGCGGGTTAGACTCAATGATGAGACAAACTTTACTTTAGTTAAAGTTAGTTGGTCAAAATGTACTCTAAAGCCTTAAAAAAATATTTAAATAATATCACATGTTTTTACCAGTTAAGCTCGATTAATTTCGTACCTGAAGCTTATCTATAAGTGTATTGAATCTTTCTTGTTCCTTTTTTCCTTTTGTTCCTTGCGAAGAATCCTTAATAGCATTAGCAGCAGCAGTTTTTAAACGATCAATTTCTCTTTCGTAACTTTCTACTGGCACTCGAAGGTCATACATTGATAGTGACCTAATATAAATATATATATAGCAATATGAAAATATATTAATAATAAATTATACTCATCATAATTACAACGCATCTCAAAAAAATCGTATAGTTAATAAAAAAATATCCAATAATTACCAAAATGTAACATAAAATTCTGGTGAAATATCTTCCCACACTCGGGCAGGTAGCAGAGGTGTTATTGACGTCACAATTGGCTCTAGTGCCTCTTTCGACGCTATATTATACCTTTCAATACTTTTCTCTAACGAATCGCTTTTGCTTTCAGAATTTCTTTTCAAAGCTTCTACCTTAGCCGCAATTTTTTGAGCTAAAACCGGACGATGTAGAAAAAATGCCACATCGGCATCAACGTGATAATCTCGCAGCAATTCCTGAAAAATAAAATCAAATTTAATTCATTTAAGCATCACCTGAGGTTTTAGTGTATGAAAATCAACATGTATGCTTTGTTTACAATGATTTATATCAACTTAAAAATATATTTTGATATGGATTAAGTACATAATAACAAGCGAAATTAATACAGTAATATAATAACAATCGAAAATTATAATCCCAATAATTGAAACAAAATAAACAACGTATATACGTATATATTAATACTCTATCTGAATTCTTGATCTAAATTCTGATGAGACTAGCGGGTTAAATGTTCGTATACGAGTTGTTTGGGAGCGAGGAATGTACGCGAACGAAGGTGCTGGGCATTTTCATATGCATTATACTCCATAATGCCAAACACCTTGTCTTGGCTAGCGTAGTATAAATATAATAATGTTATCAATGTATAAATATAAATTATTCAAGAATATTAGGACGTCTACATCTACATGGAGTGGAAGCGAAGAGGTAAAGAACAAGCTCCGTGACGAACAATTGAAGAAGCCTATTTCCTTCACAGGACAAAGACGGGCCGAAAATGATGGAATCCCAGGATTCCTCATTTTCTATCTAATTCTCGCGATATTGCAGGTTGAGGAGCGGAACTTTGTGTCCTTACCAGAGTGAGGAAATTAAAATAATTCACGCCTCAAGTAAAAATTGCGTTAACAATAAGACGCTGTACCACTGCACCACGACGGCGTCCTACCCCCAATATCAACATTATGTGATAGTAATTAAAAAAATACGAACTTGCAGGGGCGGCAGTCTCGCGGCGTACTCGTCGGGGGCGTGCGAGGAGGCCAGGAACGTGCCGAGCTGCACGAGCGCGTCCTGGCACTGATCGGCAAGCCGCCCCACCACCTTCAGCTGGGAGCCGGGGGGCTCCCCGGCCCGGGGAGACTCCTCTGCATATTCTGTTCAGTAATTCAACAAATGAATTATGGTGGTTCGATGCGAAAAAAAAACTATGTTGTCATCGATACTAGAATCGATCCAATGGTCTAATCCAATCGATCCAATCTATACACGAAAAATAAGAAGCAACAAAATAGATGTTTGCAATTGTCGATATTTTTGAAACGTTAGTATAAATCGTTAATTATTTTAATTCTTGAAACTATTTTATTATGTCGTCAGATAATTTATTATCATTCAAATTTTTGACGTTTATGCTCTATTTATTTCTGCACAGTTTGTATTTTTTCAATTAGACATAAATTCTATTTATAGTTCTTATTACATTGTGAATCAATATATACGATTTACACTATAATTAATTTGTAACAGTGCTGGTTTCTATAAAAAACACAATAAATTTCTTCTTTTTGTTGCTTACATACTTTTATTAAATAAATAATATTATTACCTTTCCAAACACAGCAATGTCTCTGTTGCGCAGACAATATACAGAGTGCAATGTCCAAATTGTTTCCTACTATTGCTTCCTTTAATCTTGCTGAAGATCGCCTTGTATTGCGGACTTGGGAAAAGTAACCAGCCTAAACATTTTAAATGTGGTTAATATAAATTTATGCACATGTTTTCGCAAACAAAGAGGCTTATGTTTAATAAAAAATCTCTTTCAAGTTAGAACTTCAACTTAGTTAGAACTAACCAGTGGAAGTGGATGAGTGCCAAACAGTGAGATAAGAACGCAATGTTGTCGTAGATTAAAGAAGAAAATAAATTTATATACATGCATGTACATATGAAGTTAAAAGCAACATGTTTCAACTAATAGCGATTCACTATAGATTTACTAAAGTTGAGTTGTCTTTAAGATTTTTAAGGTCTAAGTTACAAAAATTTTACTACTCTACTTCTACTTAAACATTTACCTCCCCCTTAAGTAATTCTCCACCAGCCATGGCATCTAATTGTTCTGGTGTCATTTCTTCCGCGGCTTCTATACCCGCCATTTTTTGTACTATCTCTTTTAAAATGAGTAAATCGTGGCTAAAAGAAAAAATAAAAATACAGTTACGTTATCAATGTATACATATAAATTATTTTTAAAGATTACCCTAGTAATATGATATATTTATGTAATCAATATTTTAATGCATTTTTAATATACATTTCGGATTTAGGCACGTTAATTTCACTTGTTTATGAAAACCTTATAACAAAATCAGCAAAGCCATAATTAAATAAGTAATTATAAATAATATGCAAAAAATTTCATTATTACCTTTGTTGCGCTTTCAATCGATTAGCGACAAATTGCAAAAGCGCTGTAAGCTCAATGTTATGTTTCTTGAAGGCGGCGGCGGCGAAAGCGGCCAGCGCTTGAAGCGCTGGCGGGTGTGCCGCGCCCACAGTGCCACGCCGCGCCACCAGCGCTTCCACCAGGCAGTAGCCCAGCACGTCCAGCGACAGCGACGTCAAGTACTTCAGAGACTCCACCACCGGCCCGATCAAATTGTCGTAACTTTGTATCTGTTATATAATATTTCTTTTTATTTCTTTAGCTTTACGCAGAGAGAAAGTGTTATGATGCCCTCTTACAGTCAGCATATGTCTTACTATCTGTGATGGTTCACAGCTTACTCGAAAAACATATTGTATAAATAAAAAAGGGGGATCCCTCTCCCTGAAAATTAGCACTTATAACCTTCCTATCCTTCCTCATATTAATAAAAAGAATCTAACATTCATTAAATGTAATTGAAGGGAAGGATTTATTTGCACACTCGTGCGGCAAGGTAAATCAGTCGTAAATGATTCTCTCACACCCTTCTGATGCATTGCATTACAGTGCATTAATTCTTTATACTATAGCTAAAGTAATGACTCAGAACTAAACTTTTTTGTTGTTTTTACATTACATTATCATGAGTAATAGCAACAAATTTGTCACAATAATAAGATTACAAATAATATTAATTTGGTTATTTAAAACTCCTTAACTATAACATACATATATATATATATATACACCACCTGTAAAAGCATATAATCGAAAAGAAACGCAGGTGCAGCATGGGAAAGTTTTCCAATGAGACGACCCTGTGGCTTAATGTTTTCCTTTGACACCCGTTTCATAATATGTTTTATGCGTTGCAGCGCATTTCCACGTACACTCATAAGAGACGGTATTTTCTCACCCGATTCATTTTTCCACCGAGCATACAAACAATATCTAAAAAAACATTTATTTTTAAAATCGTTACAATTTATCTTCTCTATATGTTACACTGCCAACAATTATTAGATTACGTTTTTTTTTTCTTAAAATTGACAATAAGTTAACAATGGGCTATAAGTAACATATAGTGTACCTGCATTGATAGGGATATAACTTTAGTAAAGTATATACTTCCTCGGCCACGCAACAGTTGCCCTCCATTAGGGTCAGTGCTGGAAGTATGGCAGTATCAAGCACAGTTAAAGCTTCATGATGCAAGAGATTGGTGTCTAATGATCTTGCTGTCCTTAGTATACGAATTATCTAAACATAAAAAAATGTCAATTGTATCTCTAGTAATTATTCAGTATTTAGATTTTTTAAATAGAAAATTTAACATTGTTATAACAATTTTAATATATTAAAATCGAAAGTGTGATTAAAAGAAAATTATTAAAATAATATTTTTTGTGCTTTGCTCTACTGGGATCGGTCTATTATTACTTGCCAATAGACCTGATATAGTACTAGTAGACCGAGTGGCGCGCCGCGCAGTGATTGTTAACGTTACTATCCCACATGATGACAATCTCGTGAAGGCCGAAAAAGAAAACCAATCTAAATTTTTGGACCTGGCCCATGAGATTACCGCCATGTGGGATGTCGATGCAACTATCATTGTGCCGATAGTGGTTTCGGTTAATGGTTTAATAGCGAAAAGCCTTGACCAACATCTTAAGAGGCTATCGCTTAGCTGTTGGATCAAGAACCGGATACAGAAGGCAGTATTACTTGAGACGGCACGTATTGTGCGGCGGTTCCTCTCTCTGGAGCCCTAGCCACCGATGGCTTGGACCGTTGTCCCGCCCTCGGAAGAGTGGTTTTTTTAAATTTTTAAATGTATCTTTTTTATAATAATTTATATTTAAAAATGTAAAATTGATTAACCAATTTAATAAAAGTAATCTAGTCATAATAGATAAATACATAAGTTATGCATTGTTAGTTTCATTTCATTTACTTAAAAATACTATCTAAGATTATTGAGGCTTTCTCAGGGATGCCCGATGATCATCGATTTTTGATGAACATTGATTTTCCATGACATCGATGTTAGCAGTTTAAATATCGATGTCTAACATCGGTGTTGCATTAAATAAAACATCGTAACATCGATGTCAGCAGAAGTACACAATCGATATTGGGAAGGGGGGTTGTCAATTCGCGCATCTCGTTTTTTTGTTTATTGGTGACGATATGTGCCAAGAAATATTGTTGTTAGCTGACATCAATGTTAACCAACATCGATAATTTTCTATCATCGATGTTAAATCAAACAATTTAATATTGTGTGTGCATTTTTAAATAAAATAATAAATATCAATACTTACTTTATACATCAATATGGGATCATAATGTAGAGATGCTCCAAGAAGTATAAGTGCAGGTATAACATTTTCTTTCATGTCCTCAAATGTTTTACATGCAGGTGGCGCTAAGTGTGACTCTAAAGGAGGAACTGGTTTACCCGATATTCTTGGAGCAATACGACATTGCCTACAATAATAATAATTACATTTAAAAAATATAATAATAAATTTCACTCAATCAAAATTATAGTAAATACTAGTGGGCCCGGACGCGGCTACGCCCGCGAAAATATAAGCCTAAATAATTAAAATAAGTTAAAAAATAATAATAAGTGGAGATTTATTATTAGAAAAAATATCTGAGTAACCGAAATGAACAAACAAAAGAAGTAAAAGTAACTAAAGGAAATTCTTAATATTTGAAAAAGTACCTAAAGTTTGCCGTGCGCGCGTACTAAGCATTTTTCTATATTAAATAATTGTTAATTTTTGCGAACAATATTAAATTAAATCCCAAATGATTAAAATTACGATATTTTAAGTGTATAACCGAACTGAGATAAGTTAATTATAAGCAGCAAATAATTACATAAAAAATAATAGTAATTCGAAAATATATAAAAATTTACAAAATCATCAAAGTCATCTGCCCGTCCGCGTCGGTCATACTATACCACTCGTAGGCTAGGTCATTTCGAATCAGTGACATCTCCTTATTTATTTATTAGAATGTTGTACAGTAAACTATAATTTCCATCTAGCTGAAATGCTAAAAGTGACTATAATATTCATTTTCATAAGGATGAATATCAAATTATAGAAATCATCTAATTTTTGTTAATGTATACAAATGTATATCGGCGCGCGCCATGTATGCATTAAGCAAACTCATTTTGAGTGACGTTTTCTTAAAACAACAAACTTTGCAAGCCATTGCTTAGCAACGCGTAGCGACGATTGTTATTAACATGGCGGAATAAATTGCATGTCAAATTAATTATTTTAATATATTGGTACATATCGAAAATATTATAAATATGAGAAAAAAAAGTATCCTATGTTCATCCCGGGACCCTCAAGTATCTCTATATGAGTATTTTATCACAATTAAATTAGCGGTTTGGCCCTGATTGCGTAAAAGACAGACAGACAGACAGACAGACAGACAGACAGACAGACAGAGTTACTTTCGAATTTATAATATAGGTATGGATAAGTAACATTATGAATATATCAAATCAATTGTATAAGGTAATTAGTAAGGTGTGGTAATATCAGGCGGTTTTTTAATGTGTTAGAACAGAATACAATAAAAAAAATCTCAACTTCAGTTTATCTTAGATTAACAATATATATGGCATATCTCTAAATTTAGTAAATACCAGTGAGCAGTTTTTGCTTTTGCGCCTTTTGATTTTTGCCCCACAATTCACAATTGTGGGTTAAATTCCCTCTCGAGAGAATGAGTTATTTTCATTTTCTCGCTTTAAAAAAAGACACAGCGCGAGGTTAAATTCTGCCACTCCCACCTACCCGCTACTCATACCTGTAATACCTCAAAAACTGGGCAGTCTGTGTGGAACACTATTTCTTAACACTATGCTGTATATTATGTTACATGCGGGATATAGCCAGAACTTAAAATATAAATTAAAAATATATATTTAGTAGCAGTGTAGTTACCCTCTATAAAGTGGTTCAATCAACGCATGCAACATTTTGCACAGAGCCGTTGCAGGTCTTTCTGGTATATTGGTGATTGGTAATCTAGCACATAACGCTGCAAATTCCTTCCACGCTGTTACATTCAACAGTGCTTCACAGAGTACTAGTTTTTGATTATTCCAATATTCCTAGAAATACAAAACAAAAGTTCTAACATTTGGTCAATTTTGCCAATGCAGTCATAAGTGCGTAATTATATTATAACAGAATAATTACTAAGCTTAATAAGTATATTATTATTACATCAGAATCCTTCTAGACTAGATTCTTTAGACAAAAAAATCTTTATTTTATTATATTAAATAAAAAAAACCTTAATAATTTCTGGTACTATAAAGATAAATCTTACCTGAGGATCTGATTTCTCCTCAATATATTCAGCAGGTGCATTACTCTGAGGTCCTTTTGTAGAAACTATGTTTATCTTACGAATATAATCTTGTACAGCTTTAAGCTCTTTGTCAGCTTCTTTGGCCATAATTGAATCATCTGGACGTAACTACAAAAAGTTTTTTCCATTATATTTCAATTCAGCTCAATTGTTATTCAAATCTAGCAGTTGAACAGTTGAGTTTGCTGAAGTCATATAGCATGGAATACTCAGTAACTTGATAAGAATAACATATTTCAAACATAAAAAACATTTTAAAGGAGCATGAGCAAGACAATGCAATAATAAAAGATTAACAGTTTCCTAATTATTCAGCTACATTTATCCGAAACTATTTGATATAACATACCCAAGGATAGATGTCATCTAATGATATTACTTGGTGTTGTAAAAGTAAAGCTATTACAGTCATAAGTGCCGGTGGTTCTTTATAACTTTCTAAAATTTCCATATTACTCAGTTTAAAACCCAGAACTTCAGATATCACTTGGGGGTTGCCCATATAATTTTTTATTAGTGAAATAAATAATTTATCTAAGTGCGGTCGAGCTTCAAAAGATTCCAATATGATATCCAACACCCGATTAGGATCTAAGTTGAAACAACCTGTAAATATTTTTAATTTCATTAGTTGTAATTATATTTCTTACATTAAATTAACACAAGCAAATTTTATATATAGTAAGACATTATTCCTACCTATAAGTGATTGGATGATTTCAAGAATAGTTTTCCACTCCATGTCTTCAGATATTTCTTGATTTAATTCTACTATAAGCTTAGAGTAGCCTTCACTTTCTTCTCTAAATAAATTAAATTTACGCTGTTTGTAACTGAAAGTGACGAGGAATATCTTGAGAGTTAACTTGCATGCAATAAAGTAGGTATGAGTGAGAGTTCTACTAGTGAAATCCCTGTATTTGTACTAAAAAACCTATTTTGGACTATCGTCACTTGTAAAATGATTAATTCTGAATTTCGTGTCGATTGGCGTTTTTGACGGGGGGGTTGGGTCTGTGATACACTGCACGTTATCTATGCTAACAGATTCTGTGATAACTTTACCCATAATAATTATTTGTAGTGATATAATTCTAAACATAATCTATTTCCCTACAAAAAACTAGTGTTTTATTAAAGTAGAAGAGAATAATTTTGTTAGTATTTGTAGTTTTTATTTTTAGTGCTCTAATTCACTCATTGAAACATAACATATAATATTTTTCTATTATATTAATACCTCAAAACTAAACAAAAAAAATATACCATTTTTATAAATAAAATATTGAAATAATTAAATGGGCCTGTAAGACCAACTTTGCAGTCTGTATAACATTTTACTACCAACATGATGCCAGGTTAAACCTATACTATGTCCCAGGGACTAGTTTGGGCTCCTAGTACTACCCAGGCAATTCCAACTCCCATTGTCACACTGTCACACCAACACCCTCAAGTAAATCCATGGTATGCAAGTAGTTTCTTTTGTTACAATATAATTTTAATCTTACATTAAATAAAGAATCGTTAATACATGTAATATAATATAATCAATATTTTTATATTTATGTTGCCATAGTGGCATAGTATACATAGTCATCTTGCAGTGTAATGGTTATGAATTCAAGTTACCATTAGAGGGAAATCTATGTTAATATTTTTTTTCAACATCACAATGTATATACACTAATAACTCCAAATTAAATTGGTTTTTGAAAAAATTAAGATGACTTAGAAAAAACAATGTCCCCGTATAATAGCAAATGAATAAACATTCATGTCAAAATATTTGCTTTGAATTTGGATATAATTATGATTTTTGCTTGGCCTTAAGGGATAGTATGCTGTCCATCAGCACTGACAGCATTGGCAATCAACATATTAATTAGAAAACATAAAAATTCAAATGTGCGGGATTTGAACTCAAGCCTCTTTAGAAACATTGCTACAATGTTAGCAAGAATTTCAATGTAGCTCAATGAGAATGTATGGCTTAGTTGGTCAGAGTGCTTGGCCAGTTTCTAAAGAGGTGCAGGTTCAAACTTCTATATATTTCTAAATAAGTATTGTAAATAGTAAGTAGTTAGTCCCATTAGCCTCACATATAATGGAATTGCTACATCAACCTATAGCCATCACATTTGTAGTTTGGTGTTGTCTCTTGACTTAACATACTCATAAGAAATAAATAATATTTTTATTGTACTTACTACAACTTTGTTTTGATTTTAATAAATTTTGTGTAAAAATGTTTGTCCTTCAGGGTACCAATATCTTGCAATGTATCAATTTCTAAGCGTTCCTTTAATAATTTATCAGAAATAAATGATTCTAATTCTCTTACAACATAGCAAAAATTATTGCGCTCTTCACTTTGAACATCCATTGATGTTTCTGCATCAAGTATACATACTACATCTAATAATATGGATGGTATATCTGCATGTAAAACCTTAAAAATAACAAATATTATTTATATGTTAGTATTAAAATTCTAGTAAATTAAATAATATATACCTACAGCTATATCTTTCAAAACTGAAATGACTGCATCCTTCTTTAAAAATCCTCGAAGTCCGCTTAATAATAAATCATATATATTTTGAGAAATCCCAGATAGTTTGCCAGACTTGGAAAATAAGGGTGTCTTTCCTTCTTCTTTGATGTGTTGCGTCAGTGATTTTATGCTAAAATAATGTAATAGAGACTTCAAACTAACTAAAAGAATTTAAAGCGGTAACAAATGTATAATTTTATTACATAAGCAAGATTTTCCATAGTAAACTTTAAATAAACAAACTGCAGAAATGGTTAGTACTTATTATGTTATGTCTATTAAGCAAATAGTTGCTAACGGAATGTTATTAATAAAATGATTAGTGCTCAAAATAGTTCCAGACAATACACAAATCATTAATGTCAAAAAATAAGCTATAAATACAAAAAATATTAAAATTGATATAAACATGTGGTATAGAATGTTGTTATCAATATTTGGTACTATTCACTTAATACTCACAAAAGCTCTCGCCCTGATTTTTCCCAATTCTTACAAAAATCAGAGATAAATTTTGTGAAGGAACCCATATTTACAATGGGTTATTACAATGGTATCCAAAACAATCCTACAAGCATAACATACGCCGCAGCCATGTCCTACTCAAAAAAAAAATGGCACAGCACAGATTAATAAAAAATATCAGTTTTGCAAGTTGTAGACATTATGTTCATCTTTGAGTCTCACACTGCATGGTGCATGTATAAAAAAATATTAAAGAGAATGTTAATAAAACAAATAAAAATAAGTTTCAATTATTTATTGTAAATAATGTACGTACTATTTAACTAATAATTACAGTACATCATTTATCACACACTACAAAATAAAAACAGTACTTATAAACTTACACTACTTACTAATGTATTTCATAAAATAAAATCCATACTTTTGAATATAAATTTGAACATTTGCTTTTTTAATGTTATATATGTAAGATTATGAAAACGGTTAGCTTATAATCTTACTCGTCAAACTATGAAATTACTTTCGCACAAAAAATATGAAAATTGAAATAATATTTGATAGCTACCATATTTAATGTACCGTACCGTATTTGTTTGATACAATAATACCTATATATTATCTACATCAAATGTCAAATAAGCATGGTTATACAAATTACAAAATCTATTCTATTACCATCTATTACCAATTTAACATTTCACTTCTGTCGTGCTTTTGTCTGTGGCTGTCATTCTCGCACTCGTTACATTGTTACATTCTGTTTCTAATAGTATTTTTGTGTGTTCGCTCTAATTATCCTATTACATCAATATAATAAGACAATAAAATGCCCACTTACGAATTAGCTATGATGGTACGTGCCATGCCAAAACCTGAATTGAAAACAACGTTAAAGCGAATATCGCACGTAATTTTTAACACGGGGGGGATCATAAGAAATATCGAAAATCTAGGTTTTAGAGCTATGCCCTTTAAAACCAGTGCCCACGGATTGGTACACAGAGAAGCTAATTATTTCATTTTCAAAATAGATTCAGCACCGAAATCAGTTTCCGAGTTAAAAGAAGAATATGCCAGAGATGTAGATATAATACGACAAAGAATGTTTAAAGTTCAAGAAAATTCTGAACACACATGTACTCTTGAAGAGGAACTTAAACCTCCGGCCTATAGGGAAGAAGTTCAGAATATGATTGAAATTGGTAAAACTCAAGTAAATCGCTTTACATACAAATTTAAATATAATTCAGGTCTTGATTACTATCCCTTCCAAAAATGAAATAAATACTGCTTGTTTAATTTTTAGATTTATTGTAAATATAGTGTATAATAAATAGTTTCAACATTATTCCTACTTTTATTATAAATTACAATTTATTGACAAATTGATATTTCAAAATAGGCCAAATAAATTGTCTTGTTTTTACAATATTAACTGAAATGTTGTATTTTACTTTTGAAAGATAATGTTTAAAAAGAAATTTCTTATTACTTATAGTTACTATGTTTTAGTTTCATGCTGCATCCTGCTTGCAGGATTTGATTTTGATTGTGCTTTAACCTAGTGTTCATCAGAAAACCTAGTAATTTACTAAATTATGAGATCCTAATAATTTATGCCCACATTTAAGACACTTCTGTGGAACTCAATAACCGAGTGTCTGGTACTTGTGACCAAGTCTGTTCTCCACTGATTTACAAAATTAAATGATAATGTTTATTTGCAGATATAATTATTTTTCAAATTCAAAATAATAAAATGCAATTTTGATAAATAATGATAAACTTCCTTGATTATAGCTTCGTACTAATCTTTTTGTGTTTTATAGAGAAACTTCGCTCCTACTTCTACCACATACAAATTAACTCTAAACCTATTTATGGTCAGTGAGTAGGTAAGTTTACATACTTGTTATTTCAAAATTATGATTTACAGAGATATTTGTTTTCTTTGAAACTGTAAGTTCTAGCAATATTATATGCTATTATTTTTCATTTTATTATTACAATTCAATTTATCATATGGTATTAAATGTATCCAGCGAATTAATTTACCTACCACATAGAGCTTTCACAAAAACTAGCACAGTCTGGTAAAGTTGAATTTCTCAGTAGTTAAAATGTTGCTGCCTGGTTAACCTGACACTAAGAACTAATTATTTATACATTTTCAATTAATTATTTTTGAGTTACATGATCATAGATTATCCATTTAAACATATACCTATATGATAATTGCTTGTAAACTGATGAAGATTTCATTCTTCAGACAAAAATGATGAAAAAACAGTTTTCGTACTAATATTGTCTGAGTATAAACGAGATGGTAACTTGTAAATACAAGAAATTAATATAATTGTACCTCTTTACGAGTTAAGATTATTTATAGAAACAAAATAAAATTCATAAATCTTTTTAATTTTCATTACGTATACTTAGTTCACTGTTCACATGAACATTCATTGTTATTTGTTTTTTAATGTTAAAATTTGCTCCACTTCATCAGCTTGACAAAACTTCAAGGCTACTTTTAGTTTATCCATATCATTCCCATAACTATTACTATTAAGGAATTGCATATGCCAGTCTATATACCATTTTTCAATAGTGCCTGAAAAGTCAAAAGAAATGGTTTACGTTTTGTGATAATATACAAACTTATCTTAATTATCTTCTTTTTTAGGTTCACAACGTAATGACCTTCTGTATTGTTTTATAATTTTTAATGAAGTAAGTAATCACTTTACGCATTATCTTCTATTTTAAGAATCTACAGTTTTAAATCATTTCATATTCGTAGGTACATGAAATTACATTGCATACTTATTCTCCTAATATAGAAATAATGTAGGGTAAACGAACCCATCGTTTACCCTACATGATGAGAATGATTTTTTATTTTTTTATATTAAGTTACATTTTTATATGTAAAATTGTATTTCGTATTTCCCAACTTCGCCGCTCTTAAACCATATCAAATACAAATTTGGACCCACTAAATCCATCCATATTCATAGCGTAGATCATTATCAAGTGTCGTCACAAAAACAACGCCACAAGGGTTTTAAAATTATCTCTTATAAATTGTAGAAAACATTTTAATATGCAATAAAGACTAGACAATATAAATTAATGAAAGTACCTTTGAGTACGTCGAAAACTGTTTCTTCATCACTTTCGTCTGAAGTTTTCAATATATTTCGATAATCTTCACACAATGTGTGCTGTGTTACATCATTTATTATATTCATATCTAGATCTAAAGAACTGGAAATAGAGTTTCGATATATAATACAACATTTATTCGTTATACTGCTGTATTTGTTGGATTGTTTATAACGAAGGTTATTTACCTTAGAGCTTTCCTTATTTCCGACTGTTTTTTCTTTTTATATTCATTTTGTAATCTTTCGCGCAAATGTTGAAATGAAATCAAGCAAGCATTTTCGGGAATGTCTTTAACGAAATAAAAAAAACCGTGCTTACTTTAGTTTTTATACAGTTGTTCTAAGAAGTTACAATCTTGTATGCCAAGTAGGTACTTATATCTACATACTTACCGCAAGAAATATTGACCCGTATACTTCTTTTAATACAGCAGTTTGAAATAACTGACTTGATTACAATTATTGTTGATATGTTGTCGGACTTAAAAGTTGCTGAACCGCGTCTGTTGTGATATATATAAAAAAAATGTACTTATTTTAATAAGCAAGCGTGCACTTAGCGTGAATGAAGTTCTAAGAAGCCTACCCTTAATATCATTAAAGTAATTGAAGTTAAATGTTTTATGTTGTCTTCTTAATAAAGTAAATTTGAGCTTCACGCTGTATCCCGCACACAGCAACTGCAGAGACACTCTGTTCCACACTCTCATCCGAATTCTGGACACATTGCGTTTTGAGTGGCGGTACTCAACGCCACGCTTTGCCTCGTCAGCGAAGAAATGAAAATATAAATTTAAATAAATATTCCATTTCCTCGAGCTTTGATCGAACCCACAACCAGTCGCGTTTACAGTTAAACTTTCTGCCCCTGCGCCACGACTGGCTTCATAAAGAACTTAATAAATAATTAATTATTTTGTTCACCAAATACCCAATAAGTAAGCTTTGAAATTCATTTTTTGAAGTTCAGTTAGAAAATTAATAAATGACTTATTCAAGTACTTACTGGTATTTACAAATAAGAAACGTCCCTAAAGTGGAATGGGAACGGGCAAAGGCAATATTACTCGACGGTCGCGGTAATTCCCCTGGTAATATTTCGGCTAACCATGACGACATTTCGGCAACCGAAAAACCACCTGATATATGGACTTCACTCCATGGCCTCCGGAAAAACATTAAGACATTTTACACTTTAGTGTGGAAAACAAATCCATTTGTTGTTAATAAAAAAACCTTGACGATATCAGTCACAAAAACTGTATTCACACTAACAGCTAAGTATTGACTATTCACTGGCGTGTATATATTTTTTAATTTTTTAATTATTTTATCATTATTTGAACGGAACTGAGTGTCTTAACACTAGGTTCCCTCTGCCTACCCTGATGGGTGCGGGATACAGCGTGAAGCTGATTCTAACTTACCTTTTGGCATTTTCCACTTCGACATTTTCATATTTAGAATAATGTGGTAAAATAGGCAAATGAAATTTAATTAATCTCGCCACTCTCGGAGATCCAGTCGGTAAAATATATATTAAAACCCAAGTGCCCTCCATCTTTGTCTCCTCAACAGAAACAATTCGAATACGTAGCCAAAGGCGTCTTGTTCCCATTTGGCAGCGAATGGTAGCTAATAGGTCTGCATTATTTGATCCCTGTAAAATTGTAGTAAGAAATATACATAACATATTAAGAAAACTTTCGTAAATCGTAAAGTGGAATAAGCCTTTAAATATCCGGAAATATTTTATTTTATGAAGTTCTTTATATGCCAGCACAAGATATGAAAAAATACCTGCATGTCGCATAATAGTGTATTATTTCATGCTAATAAAGAAAATGGCAAAACGTAGAAAAGAGGGAACATGTAACTAGGTATTATTATTTATATTATAGGTACTCCTCAAGCCCTTAACCGAATATGAATGTTTATTTACGAATGTTTATTAAAAGATGAATACCTAAGCGAATTTTATATAATAAGAATTTTTGTACCTGTTGTGCACATGTGCTAAGTACCGCTGCACTATCTGTTTGTATTTCAAGTTTGCAATCACAATAAATAAATAACATGTCCAAAGGTACACCCGAAATTATTTTTGCTTCTTGCCATGCGTTTTGACCGGCACCTGAAAGCTAACATACGATATTGTGGCGGATTTGAATTTGTTTCTTTATTATAATTGTATGGAATTATAATTGCTGTTATATCAAGGCGATCTCTGCTTTATAAAAAATCATAACGTGTAATAACTGAGGAAGCCCGTTGCTTCGACGCTTTCACCATATAGGTAGGTAGGTAGGTAATCCTACTACCTAAACTAAAATTCGATAGTGAAGTATCAGTTTAATAGTTTTTCAGTCCTCAACATGTTTGTATGTATTTATAAAATTAAAAAAAGGTTAACAAAATAAGACACACATAATTTTACTTACCTCATATTCAATGTCCAGAAGAGGGGGTGCTGATACACCTCCAAATAAGGAACGCGTGTTTTTTTGATATTTTTCTCGTTCGTGGGCCGTTTGCTTTTCTAAACGAGCAATTTCTGTCCTATATATAGTAAATAAGAAGATTGTATATGATTCTTTACTTAATTTTATCAACAAATGCAACTTATTCAAGACTAGTGGGTAAGTAGGTATATGTTTTCTATTCTAGATATTTAATAACCTTGTTACCAAAAGGCCTCTTCATGTCCCAAACTACTTATTTTAATTTGATGGATCAAAACATTTAAAAAGTAATAAAACAAAATAATTTTTAAAAGGCAAACTGGTTGTCTTTGTCTGTGTCTGCGCTTTGTCTATGGATGTGCCCATTAATCGATCTGTAGGTACATTAAACCATAAAATAACTTACTCCAGTTTTGATCGCCTTAAAGCCAACGCCTCATTAGATACATTAGTTAAGATAGAGACTAATTTACGTGATCTTAAGCCAAAGATTCTTCCTGAAAATGTTGAGACTAGTACTTCTGGCTCCTCAGACCCAATGTAACCGCCCCCCACTGATGTCACAGGTTCACCAGAAAACTAAAATCGTTTCATTTTTGTCGTAACTGTGGTAAGTATGTCAAACATATTTTTATAACGTTATTTTTACGTTATATAAAGGTAACATCATACCTATACATGAGTAAATGCAATATTGAAAGTAGGTAGGTACTTATATAATACACTGAAATTTAGATTTTAAAAAATATGGTAACAATTAAATCTTACGTAGGTAAACTTGAGTCTCAGTTTTTCAAAAAAATTATCGGTGTTAACCAGGTAAAGCTGAATAGAGCCATCATGTCGTCCAACGGCAAGATGAGTACCGAAGCTATTTATAAACCAACCAATGCACATTACTGATCCCAAGCCGTGTCCATTTACCAAACATTTGTACGATAGATTTGTTCTGAAGCAAATAAATATAAGACAAAGTAGGTAGGTACATTATTGAGTTCCACGGCCCCACAGGTTAACGTGAAAGTAAAGTAACTAATGTAAAGAAAGGGCAAAGAAAGAATGTATGTAAATAACAAGTTAGCTTATTCTAACGCTTACTTATCTATTAATTAGCGGATGATGCAAGATAATAAAAAATAACTTACTTTTCCTGAAATATAAGTCCTACAGATCCATCAGCTGCACCATAAAAAGTACACACATCAGTAGTATGTGAGGAGAGTGGTACAATAATCCGCATGGGGCCAGCGGATATATGAGTTCGCATTTGTACTTGCCCATTTTCGATTATTATAGCCTCCTTATTTGCTGTTATTACTAGTATTCTAACACGAGTATTCTAAAAAGAGGCAGAATTGATAGAGGGTTTGAAGTTTTATATAAAATATTAAACACAAAAAATATCACTTATTTAAATATGAGAACCATGGTGTTATGGAAGTATGGGGTACATACGTTTGGTGTTGCAAAAGCTACCGCATCCAACACTCTGTCATCGCATATGTAAGAATACAATTCTTGCAAGTCTCTATAGAACGTTACAGTTCTTCCACAGCATAATATTAAATCGCTGCCTAGCACGCATCTAAGGATAACAATACTATTGAACTATAAATAATTAGTTGATATGTGATAAATTATATCTTATTAAAAATATATAATTACATAGACGTGATTGTTTCTGAAACGCAGGTTTCGATGCTTAGAAATACTTTTCCTTTTCTAGTGTAACCTTTCACTTCATTGCCCGAAGCGGCAAATATTTTATCAGCATTTGTCCCTTAATAAAATAAGAAAAAAAGTGAAATCTTTAGGTATGCAATGCATTGAAAACACTTTTAGCTAATCATTCAAACATTTGATCTTCAATATAAGTAATTGTTGATCTTGAACCGAGTCATCGGTCATCTAATTTGATCATACCAATTGTAAACAGTCTTTAGAGTTATCACATTGTCATAAATTGAAACGTAAAACTAAATTTTATAATAAGCGGTGTCCAAAATCCGCCAAATATATAAAATATATTCTCACTCTTCTGGCGTTGGAAACTATTAGACAAGTCACAGTTTACTCAAATTTGCTACACATCTTTATAAACCTGACTATATAATGTATTTCTTTATACAGCAATTCTTGGTGTGAAAAAAATCATATTTAATAAATATTCTATCATAAATATATATTTAATAAATATTCTATATATAGTTCAAGCGGGCGAAGCCGCGTGTGTCCGCTAGTAAATGAATAAGGTTTATTAGGCTTAGGCTCAAGCTTAGCTTTAAATGAACGGTCCCTACATAAGTAAATCAAATGCATATTATGTATTTGATACATATTTTTAAATAGTTTTGCGGATTATTCGGCGCCCCTTTGGGTGTACCGCGCAAGCATATAGAACCCCTACTCACCCCCCTCACTACGCTACTGTATAATTGTTGACTAACTAAAAACATTAATAAACATAATTACGTTAAATAAATAAATCAAATCTTGTTATAAATTATAATAAAGGTATATTAAGGATAAAACGATCCTTAATAATTTACCAATAAACGAAGGAAGCTGAACAGATGTAATTGGTTTTCCTGGTAGTGTTTTAAATTGTACTACTGGTTCTTCATCTTTTATGCTTAAGCATTGTAGCACCCCATTCTTGTCTCCTATCGCAAACTGTAAATAATTAATAATATGCTATGAAAATTTATATATACTTTGTCAAATCATTGGAAATAATTACATGCCTTTTGTTGTATTTTTTGTTCAGTAGCTGGTAAAATTTTTATTGCATCCGGATAAGTTATACCACATAGGGTATAATCAATTCGACCTAAATCGTAATCCATTTTCGAAGCAAAATTTATTTACATAAGAAAAACTAAATAAGCTGCGTGTTTAGCTTTCGGTGTATCCAATAGTAACTGAATTTATACACGTCGACATCCATTAAAAAACATGTAGTTGTTTTGACAAACTCCTTGACTGTTTCAAGATTAATATTAAAATCTTTAATTCGATTTTTTTTATATATTAATTACGGTATCAATGGTCTTTATAATATCTATATTGTTTACTTATATTATTCAGTCACTGAATTTCAGTGCAAGAACCTAAGGCCCAACTCTATAGAGAAAAACAAAACAGTACTCTAGTGATGCGCTGTACTTAACAGAATTTATTGATATTAATCGATTTTGGAAATCGGTATTGATTTGTAATCCACTTTATTTAATTTGATTTATTCTACAATATTTAACATAATGATAAAAAATATAAATACCGTAAAAAATATAAACATATGTCTTTAATTACGGTAATTTTTTACAACAGTTTTTGCTCCACATAATCGTCATATCCATCACTTATAACCTATTTTGCCAAAATCCAAATGCCAACTTTTGATTAAACTTCAAATAATTTGAATGTAAATGGGATTAATTATTTATTAAAAACGAAAAATGGAAAATGAGAATGAAAATGTTATCCAAGCGGTTGTTGTTATGGATTCATTCAACAATAATTTTAATCCTTTTACCAATAATAAACCAATGGTACGTATAAGAAAAACAATTTGCTTAATCACAGAACAATATAATAATTTAAATTATTCTTCAGGGTTTGTTTCCGCTAGCAGGAGTGTGTCTCATTGATTATGTTTTGGACTCTTTAGTGTCAGGGGGAGTTGGAGAAGCAATCCTATTTTGTTGTAAGGATAGTGTAAAAGTAAAGGAACATGTAAAGTAAGCTGAACAGGTTTTATATTATGAACCATTACTTTCCATTTACTGTATGCAATAAATTTATATCAGATTTTATTTTAAGGAAAAGTAAAGAAAAGAAAGTGCCATGGAGCTTAATATTGGATGTACAAATAATTACTTCCGATACATGCCAAACCATGGGTGATGTTATGAGAGAAGTAGATGCAGCTAGTTTGGTCAGAGGATACTTTGTACTCTTGGGAATAACATCTATAACTAATATGAATTTTGCTGCTTTATTGGAACAACACAAGTAATTTTGTTTAGTAACTAATATTATATTCATATTACATTTTACTCAAAAGATAAAATATATAATAATATTAAATATATGTATTGCATTGTATGCCATATATAATGTAAAAATATGTAATATTTTTTGACAGACAAACATGTAAGAAAGACAAAGGGGCAGCAATGACATTGGTCTATAAAGAAGTTGCTTGGGATCATCCTTTGATAAGCAATGATGAAAGTCTTCTCCTAGCTGCTGATGGAAAAAGTAAAAAAATATTATTGCATCACAAGTATAAGCCAAAATCAAATGAAACTACATTCTCTCTGCCATTAGTAAGTAATATGTTAATACATATACACTACAGCAGCCATCCAAATGCTGATGATGATCTGATTTTTGTATGCCTGCTTTATGCTCATATATTCTTGCCACCCATGCTCAATGTATGTCTTTATGCACTTATTTGCATACATGATATTTTTTGTTGCTGTTGGTGATATCTTTTAATACTATACATGTATATTTTATACAATACTCTAATTTACTCATGTGATTAAAAAATATTGTCTGAATACCTTACCTATGTCTCTCAATCAGTTCAGACAATAGACATTACTGTATAAAAAATATAGCATCATTTATTTTTATTTTTAGGAGTGTGTATTGAATCATTCAGAGGTACTCTTGCATCATAATTTGGTAGATGCCAACATAGCAATGTGCTCACCATCAGTACCACCTTTATTTTCTGATAATTTTGATTTTCAAACTAAAAAAGATTTTATTCATGGTATTTTGATTAATGAGGACATTTTGGCCAGTTCCTTGTATTACACATTATTAAAAGGTAATCAATATGCTGCGTCAGTAACAAATTGGAAAACTTACCAAACTGTAAGGTAAGAAGTAGTTTTAATATATTGTTGATTTCAATAACATGGCAAAATAAGCTTACATTGCTAATAAATAATATGTAAACATTTTTCTTTTTAGTTGGGATATAATACATAATTGGGTATACCCATTGTCAATTGAAACTGGATCTTTTTATAAAAATAATTATATGTACATGGGTAATCACATTTTTAGAAAAATGAATTCAACATTAAGCAGGTATCATAATATTTTTTTTATTAAAATATATAAATGCATATTTATCATATTATGTTCCTACTACATCTGCATGCTATGTTAAAATAAAAAAAAAGTTTATTTTAGGTCTTGTACTCTTGTTGAAGATGTATTGATTGGCTCTCAAACACACATCAGCGACATGTCTCGGATAACTAAAACCATGATTGGTGATAGCTGTGTTATTGGCAGTAATGTTATTATCCAAGGAAGTTACATCATGAATAATGTTGTTGTTAAAGATAATTGCAAAATTATAAACAGTTTCATTGCTGAAGGTTGCACAGTTGAAGAAAATTCTAATTTGCAAGGAATTATCTCTTCAGAGAATATTTGCATAAAAAATGATAGCCAACTAAAAGGCAATGTTCTTGAAGGATCTGATAGTAACGCTGGTATGATTGACATAATTATAATTACATATTTCATCAGTCAATATTTCATGATGTTGTTCACATTACATTAACTAAAAGTATCATCTAGTTTCATTGAAATAAATATTATTAGCTTATTTAAAAGTAACTTTTACACTTTGTAGAAAAAACATCAGCATCAGAAAATACCACAGAATGGGAGAATGAGTCTTCAAATGATGGAGATGATGAATTTATAGGATTTGAAAAGGAGTGGAGTGATAGTGAATCATGTTACTCTTCAGACAGTAGTGCTGAATCAACATTACCTGACTCACCTGTTCCTGAAGATACTAATAGTGAGTTAACATTAATAACCTTGGTCATTTTATTTTTATCATCCTATCATCTACTTTTATTGTATTCTAGACAATACAATTAATGTTGTTGTGGATTCAATTCCAATTTGGAAAAATTAAAGCAACAAGAATAATATCTAAACATTAGTTTCTTTCTGTCTTTATGTGTAGGATAAAGCATTAAACTGAATAATAAAATATGTAATAGCAATTAAAGTGATGTAAAATTTTTGTTTAGTATTCCTTCAAGAAGTTATAGACAGTCTGGCACGAGGGTATGAGGAAGGCTTGAAGTGTGACTACCTCATATTAGAAATCAATTCATCAAGATATGCCTATAATATACAACTACATGAAGTGAACTTTTTTGTTATAAGGGCTTTGCTTAGCATGCCAGTATTGGTTTCTAGCAAGAGTGTACTAAGTACTGTCAAGGATATTTTAAAATTTTTCCATCCAGTTTTAGCAAACTATATAAAAACAAAATCTTCCATTATGGATTGCTTGAGAGCAGTTGAAGTGAGTAGTTGTTGTTTTTTATTAATGTATGACAGTTTTGTAAAAATATTTTTGTATACATTCCAGTATCTCAAGATACTGAAATGTATACAAAAATATTTTTATCTTTTGTTCTCATTATTTTCACATTTTACTTGAGTAAACACAGATAAACAATATCATTGATTTTTATTAATTTTCATTCAGAATATAGAGGTAAAATTTTACACATAAAACATACATTTCTTATTTTAGGACAGTTGCATCAACAATGAATGGCTGACTGGAAAGGCTGGACAGATAGTTCATTTATTATATGATGCAGATGTAATTGATGAAGACTCCTTGTTAGAATGGTTTGAAGACCTAAAGCAAGATGAAAGCCCAATACTCAAACAGATTTCTTTGATTAAGTTCTTCGCATGGCTACAGCAAGCAAGTGAAGAAAGTGAGGAATCAGATTAAAATGCATATAAAATTATTAAAATGTATTTTATTATAACATAAAAATTTGAAACCCATATGTGCTATTATTTATGTGACTAATATTATTATCGAATTGTTGTGTATTGTTGAAATTGTACAGTTGAGAATTTTCTAAATTTATTTATATCAAAAGATGTAGGTTCACAGGGGGAATGTATTTTTATTTGTCTCATGTGTGTATCTCTCCCATTCTGATGATTGCTTAAAACTGCTATTTGGATCATGTATGTCCTAATTGGTCTATCATGAATGTCCTTTATTGGTATCATTTCCCATCCTTAAAATGAATACACAAATAAATATGACAAGTAATTTAAATTATTAGAGACTGTTGCGACACAGTGCTTGATTGTAAATACAACAGTGGTAAGTTTCATTTCCACATGAGGATAAGGAAATAATTCATTCACCCTAGTGGCAATAAAGGGAATGAGATAGTGTAGCTTTTAGTTCTGCCACTAAACAAGCTGTCAAAAAAATTGGGGAGAAAGTGAGGAATGGAGTGTTTTAACATTTGGTTTACTCTACTTACTCTACTTTATGTGGGATATAGCATGAAACTAGAGAAATAATTCCGCGTGTCTTACCGCTTGGTTCTATCAATTCAATCACTTCTATTTCTTGTAGATCATTAAAATGTGTTCCCGCCCTTATAGAAATTCTACTAGGTGTATAGCTTTCATCAAGTTTATAATCAGTATAGATGTAAATATGTGAGACCATTGTTTTTCTTTGGAATTGTATATTAACTAAATGGGGCAATTGGCCATCTGATTGCCAATATGTATCCATACAATCATCTCGAAGTTGATCAATACCGAAACCTAAAAAAATGACACTGACTAAATACTAAAAAAATATTAAACTTTTGAATCATCAAATCAATATAATATTCCTACTGAGGAAGTTTTGCTAAGAACAGCTAGTAAGAAACTTGACTGTGGCACTTTATCTCTACATTTTAGCAAGGAAATGCATATACTCAATTCCATAAAAGATTTAACTCCATTTATGGATTCATTATTTGGCACCTGTATTCTCTCTGACACTGTTTTTAATATATCACTGGTTGTCAGACAAACAGAATAAGATAATAAGTACATTGCAACAACACCAACAATAAGCAGCAGAATACCTGTACAATATCTTGAAACCATCGTGTAAGAAATTTTAGAGAATAGTAAACTTATAAAAAGTAAAAGTTTTGTGGTAAACCTGGTTTACACGAAGATAAACTCCATATAGCATGATTTCCGACTTCGCGCACTGTGCCCGACCTTTCGCTAACCAGTGGATCCTTTTCTAAGGCCATAACAATGTTGTGATTAAATTTGGCACAAGAAAGTAGTGCTAACACTACTATTTAGTTTAATGTTTACAATACAACCCAACAGTAGCTTTAGCCTGTAAGTTGATTTAATATTTGATTTTGTTTTTGATTGTTAAGCAAGGTTGCCAGTATGAATACATTAATTATCATAAAATCACTGAAAAAATATCGAGAGAAAACTTTATAGAGAACATTAACTAATGAAGTAGAAATTAAGATTCATAAACGTGAAAGTTATTTCCATAGTTTTCCATTTAAAATGAACTATTTATTACAATGTTATTCAAATTATGTTATTTCTTGAAGGATCAGAGATTTTCATTTTTTTATCTTATCAAATCAATCTTAAATAATGTTTTTAAATTGTAGAAATTGATATCATAATTACTTATAATGAATTGAATTTTTAATTCAGTAAGTAGTAATTGAAATATTGAACATTTGTTAAATTGAAAACGTTATGTTAATAATCGACGATTATTTTTATATAAACTGGCTTCTCAAAGTAATATCAAAATTAACGTACTATGAAATATTGATTTATTTTACAATTTTACACTTGTGTCAATATTTTTTGCGTTTGTTTTTAACACAGTAAAAAAGAATTACCTGTAATTTAAGGATCTGTATGATCTGGCAACTTTTTATTTTGACGACTGTCAAAGAAGCAATGAAATTTTTGAATTATTTTTTTACCATTATTATATTCTCAACTGGCATTCTCAATTGGAAATAGACCATTCTAATATGTTATTTGTATATTGCTTATATAATACTTTTTTTCTTCACCCTATACACCGCACACAGTATGGTAGGCAGAGGTAACTTAGTGTTATAAGATATTGCGTGTTGAACTGTTGAGTGGCGGAATTCAACGCCGTGCTTTTGCCTCCACACCAGAGCAAAGAAATGAACACATAACAATATTTTATTTTCTCGAGTGGGAATCGAATCCACAACCTATCGCGCTTGCCCGACGCTTTTGTCCCTGCGCCACGTCTGGCCTGCCATAAGTAATTATATTATACATATGATGTTACATATATATAGTTCGCGAGGCAGAAGCTGAGCTTTGCCTTTGATGAATGATGACCAAAAGAGCGCCAGAAAAGAAAAAAAAAGTTAGTCATTAATAAATAAAAAATATATATCAATTCTTCTACAGCGGTTTTTTATCCTCAAATTTATTTAACGCAACTATTGTGTTGCCTATGCGTATCCTTGTCTAGCTACTTTGCACTATACTTAGTTTTTTTTTCTCCTTTTAGTGGTTGATCACTTACATTTTTTCTATTGAATTGCAAAATACTTAACTACAATTATATACTAAGTTATTTCTGCTTCTATTTGTTTTATAAATTCGTAATTGAAAAAAAAAATTGTACCTACTTATTGACACCCAAAACCTTCAACGTTTTTAGATAAAAAAATTAACTTGTCAAATTAATTTTCGCATTTTCTATTAAATTTATAAGTCAGTGTTCTATAAAATATATAAGTTAAATAATCATATTTTATTATTTAAAAATTTCTGATGCTGGCTGTCTGCTGTAGTGTTTGAATATGAATTTTGGAAAAAAACATTGGGAACAACTATCTGGATTTGCAGTTTCTATTGCAGGCTTTACTACAGCTAGTTTCATAAGCATAGTTTACCTTACTGATTGGAAAGTTATATGTGAATATATACCATTTTACAATAAGAAATTTACAGAAACATCTGAAGAGTAATATATGTACATTGTACCTACATATAAGTGTGTTAGTTTTTGAAAACATTTGCATATTCATGAGATTATAATTATACTCAATGGCACACGCTGCTTTCAGAGCACGTGGTAACTTGTTGTGATTCTATCCGAAAGAGAATTACAATAATGACTAGTTTAAGACGTCAGGTGTGTTGGGATTTTTATTGTAATGTCAACCGGATCGCGCGCACCCGGCGTGGACGCAAGCGCAGCCGCAGCTGTTCGCCCTCGGCCCTCCTCCGGCGTGCTCACGTGCCCTCTGAATAACACCTCTTTTATTTTATTGTAATATTTATTTTATTGTTATGTTTGAAATAATTTTCGATCTTATGAAACAAAGCAAATTCATGATCTGGAGAGATCTTTTACTTTGAATTTTTTTACTGTGAATCAATTAGAGGTGTAACAAAAGCATGGGTAAGTAAACAATAAAGTGAAACAAATAAAAGTTATTTTTCTAAATTTCAACTTTCATACTTTTCACTATTTCTTTCAGCTTCACGTTATATCTTGCACATAGAGTGGTTGGCAGAGGGGAAGTGTTAAAAGTTTAAAACACTCCTTTCTCTATTTTCCGGCGAATTCTGGAGGCAGTGCGTGTTTGTCTTGATCCTCAGAGCGAAGAAATGAAAATATTAATTATTGATTGACTTATTGATGATATGAACTATATTAAAACCAAAATATAAATAAATAATGGCTTTAATCAAAGTTGAGCTAAAAGTCCGACAATTTTTGTATGTATATCCATCCTTAATTCCTTACGAATACAGTAACTTTAATTTTAAGTTATCAATATTTGTTTTTTTGGCACGCACGTGCACGAAAGTTAGTATTAAATTTCAGAGGAAAAGAAAAATTATTTCACAAATATTTTTATTATCACTATCCTAAGAACTAATAACACCCGTGAAAAATAATCCTTCATTTTTTTAATGAAAATTCTCCTTAAGAAATATGTTTGTTCTAGCAGGCTAGTGAAAGACAGTCCGCCTTAGAGTTAAGTTTTCAGAACTTTTGCGCATTGTAGGAAAATACTCAAAAATAAAAAAAAACTTCTTTGTAGACACAACTCGTTTACCGTACTGTACAGTACTTAAATAAAATAGCAGTAAAATCTTGTCTAGGGTTTTGGGAATATTTTTCTGTAGCCGGACTATATCGGATTACCTTATGCTTATTGTCTTTTGACAGTTTTAATTTTAATGTAAAAATTCTTCTTGTAAAAATATCTATTAAATCGACGAAAGTATATATTTTATCAAAATAAATATTAACCTTTTCCTCAACTGAATTGTTTTTGTTAAATGCAGATAATACGAGTTTTTCTTCTTTTCATTGAATACAATTGTATAACAATAATTTATAAAAAATAAAAAAAATACTTGGAAGCAAGACGTACCTACCGTAGTATAGTAGAGGGGAGTATTGTATTTGTAGGGCTTTGGACCCTACACGCACGTTCCTATGCACGACGTCGTCGTCGCCAGTTTGACGGACACTTGCCTGTTTGGCTGCTTGCCGAGCGGCTGTGTGAACAGCGAAAGCGTTTGTGAACTTAAAATAATAAGTTACGTATAAAATATCGTGTGATTTAAGAACAAGTCTCAGTAGCTTAAGGAGTAGTTCTTTACTATAATTGTGGTGTTATCGAGTGATATTGTGCTAATAAAATGGATTTGTCTTGTGGAGAGAATCTTCATAATTCTGGACACAACAGCAGCAGCAGTGGGAGAACAGTAGATATGTGCATCGCTGGACCTGACCGAGCTCTGGACCGCGATCCCAGACTTTTACTGAACCTTTTGACTTTGGAAAGGGTTCACGCACTACATACAGATTATTTTCAACATGTCCAAATAGATATACAACCTTTTATGCGAAAAGTTGTTACTACTTGGATGCTGGAGGTAATTTATTTTTCTTATTTATGTAGTTATTTATTATGTCAGCATACGAATATATATATACGCCCTTTTCATTGTCTAAACTATCGCCTACAACTTCCGACAACAGCTGATTAAAATTGAAGTGAATGACCTTAAATATCTGAGACCGTGAGTGAACTAGAATTTCTGTCTCAATTAAATCTTATATAAATTAAAGGAAAATCTCTTATGTTAAGTAATTTAATCACAATTTTTTTTGGAAACGATAGTGTTTTTAAGCGGTAGTTTACTTGTTTTTTGTATTTTACTTATACCTACGCAATTTCTTAAATATATTTGGCAGGTAGTTATATTTAATTTATTTATTGTATTTATTTACACTTTCACTTGCTACATACATATTTATAGAAATAAATATATAATGAAATGTTAATACGAATCATGTTTTCTTTTACTCGGCATTTTTAGAAATAATAAAAATATCTTAATTGTATCACAGATTCATACATAGGTACCTAGTCATATTCGGCGCTAATAATATATAAGTAATTCAAATATGTAAAATTATCACGGCAGTCCAATGACATTATGTTTCTAAATCATTAACAAAGAAAGTATTGTTCTTGGCAAGTATCTTTATCTTTATTTAAATAAAATTTTGATTTTTGTCAACGGAGTTCTACTATCAGTACTGAATAGATATTCCTCCCCGCAAGGGGCAAAACTATAAACTTTCAATTATTATTTTTTAACAATCTAAAAATTTCTACCTAATACTGTTAACAATAGTATTGTAAAGCGAGTGATGCACGTGTGCTTACACTAGACGTGAGCCCTTAGAAGCGCTCATTGTGAACGGAAACTTTTTTACCTCATGTTTTTACGACAGTTCGAGTTCAGTGAGCAACAGAATCTCAAACGAAATCTTTGTGAAGGAGTAAACGGGATTATAAATTGTCGATAATATGTCCTATACAAGTCTTTTTTCCAATATGTGTACACGTGTACAGGTACACGATGATGAGTGAGAGAGATGAGTGTAGATCCATAATTTGGGAAAATATTAACCTTCCTTTAAAAATATCTATCCATCAAAAGAATTCATTTTAAATATTTTAAATATTTATTGAACATCTTTTTTAATCTATATAAAGAACTATATAATAGTTGGTATAACATTGCGAATTATGCAAATATATATGTGTTAAAAACCATGTAGTATGTTTTTAATATTTAAAAAAAACAATGTACTTATTTTAACAGGTTTGCGAAGAACAACAATGTGAAGAACAGGTGTTTCCCCTCGCTGTAAGCTATATGGATAGATTCTTGGCCCAGCGCGCTATCTCAAGACAGCAGTTACAATTGCTGGCCGTCACTGCCTTACTATTGGCTTCCAAGTTCCGACAGTGTCATCCCTTATCAGTGGACCTCCTTTGCGCGTACACTGACAACTCTGTATTTCCACATGAAGTCAGGGTGAGTACAAAATTAAATTTAATACACATAATGTTATAATTTGATCTATAAACGACTTAGAAGAAACTAAACCAAACTTTATAATTCTTTTGAGGTGATATCAGTGTAAGTAGATAATATCTTGTGAAAGGTTAATTGTAAGGTAACGCGTGGTGAGGCACCATCGCCTCACATCCTGTGACAACCACAAGGCGCTTCATTGTTTTGATTTTGACTGAATGCAGGCGATTAGTCGAGTCAAATGTCGTACCTTTACCCTTAGGCCTAAGGGGACACCACTACATTACCCGTTTCCTTAAAGTTTTGTTTGTAAATTTCCGGCAATTACCTCTTCCGCAACCGACGACGACGAAGTTCTAGGGGAAGGTATGCGTCATGTCACCTCCTTTCAAGAACTGAGCTGCAACATATTATGACGAGGTATTGAATTAGTTGGAACTTCCGACGGAAATGTGGGTAGCGACTACGAGACGTCATGATAAGACGATTCTTCTTACATCCGTAGCACTTGATATGTTTAGTAGTGCATTCATTATAACCCAACTCGAATTATTGTGGAAATGTTCTCACAGTCGGTCATTAGAATGATTGTCACAAATTTATAATTGTAATATTGTGTGTGCAGGTAGGCAGGTGTGATATGAACGATTACCTCCCTTAGTGGTGTGTTTTTGACTTACCACATTATTCACACGCAACTGTCATTCATTCGGAAGCGTTGTATCTAGCGTAAAGCGTAAAGCACCTCGATCTTAGTAATTACTTCAATCAAATCAAGTCAGGCTATTCGAGTCCACTGCTCGACTCGAGGACATAGGCCTCTCCCAGGGTGCGCCATAGCTCCCGATCCTCCGCCTTCCGCATCAAGTCGAAGCCAGCAACCTTCTTCAGGTCGTTGGTCCATCGAGTAATTATTTATGAACTTCAAAATTAAATTCCCACGAACAACTAGACATCAAGATACGTGGGTATATATTGTATAATAATAATTAACTCTGACATTTGGCAGCATGTACGGTATCTTTTGTGAACCGTGACCGTGAGAAAGTACTCATCGTTCCTTGATACGTACCTTATGGTGTCCTATCAAACGCTTCCTTGCAATTAATTCGTGCGTTGATCCTGATAAGTCCACGCCACAGTATATGTTAATGAGGTTAGAATGTATGGAATAGCAGTTTCCCATACTTTAGCGATCTATTTAGCATTTTGAGGTGTTACCAATGTTAATAGCACCTTTTGTGGGAAAACTTTTATTCTTATAGCTAATTGGCTGATATTGTAATAACATTTTAAAGGACGCTTTGTGTTCGTTTCTTTGAATGAAGTGGAAGACAGTAGATGAGATGAACAGATCTCTTCTGCAAAGTTTTCGTGGACAAAGCGTCCAATGGAGAGAAGTGTAAGATAAAGAGGAAGAAAGCAAATTCCACCATCATATAAGAGTAATAATGCAAAGAAGAGAAAGAAATACTTTTGTGTTCTTTTTTTAAGTAGGTACTTCTCACTCTTAAGTATGATACATTCGTGAGAATAAATCTTAATTTAGTTTCACTAAATACTTAATCATTAAATTGAATAGTTCTTTATGTAGTTTAGTATTACTTTTTTTTAACTGGACTTTCGAGATTTACGTCTAATATTTTAATAAAAAACTACTAAAATTATGCACTTTCTCGGAATAAGTATTTGTAGTTAGCTTTAGCACTATTAATCTTATCAACAGATTATTAATGTAGAAAGAAAAACAGACTAAAAAATTTTTTAGAAGTGGACTTTGAATTTAAAAGGTTTCATTTCTTCCTTCCTTGCCCTTTTGAACTTATAAGTTTCTTTACATAAATATCCCTAGATACTGCTTCCCCATTTTGCCCTTTTCTTTTTCAAATGTAATGTGATTCGCTATTTTTGCGGTTTCCGCCTGTGCTTTAGTGTATGACGGTTACGAACACTTAAAGGTATTCTTTGCTTCTTAATATATTTTAAATGAAGCCTTACATCTATGAGAATTATGATTGGAGTAATCGATGTTTGCATTTTGAAACTGCCAGGATCATTGACGTATCTAGACATATTTTCTGTAAAAGTTTTTTTTTAATTTTTCAGGACAATTTGTATTCCCCTCCATTTCCTACGCGCATTTATTACCATCTTTATAGGTGATATTAACTGATTATTAACTAAGAATATTTGTTACAGCAATGGGAAGTAATGCTGCTACAACGACTAAATTGGCAGCTATCCATTGCAACAGCTTTCGACTTCGTAGAACCTCTTCTTGCTCGAGTACCATGGGGACGTTCAAATCCACTAGTGCGAACTCACGCTCTAACTCTTACATCAGTCTGTTATACAGGTAATAAAATTTTAAAGAATGCTTTTTTACCGTCTCGCTGTATCTCGTACACAGCATGGTAGGCAGAGGGAACCTCGTGTTAGACATTAACTGCCACACCTCATTTTCCACCGAATTCTGGAGGCATCACACCAAAGCGTAGAAATGATAATATTAAATATTTCATTTCCTCGAGTGGGAATCGAATCCACGACCTGTCGTGTTTATAGTCACACTTTGTGCCCCTGCGTTACATCTGGGCTTAAAAATGCTTTATCTTATAATTTGGTATGTGAGTTTACCAGTATTTTTAACATTTAACCATATTATGCGGGTTAGCAAGAATTGGCCTTCCTTGTTTTCGCGTTAATTATGGTTAATCGATAATCCAAAAAAAGAGACTAAGCACATCGTTGAGTATATATAATGACGTAATAATAGGTCAATTGTTATAAAAAATGTCATCTTACTATTACAATGCGATTAGAGTGCGTGCGTCGGCACTCCTGGTCACGAGTGTTTGGAGTTAGGGAGGGTTGATGTATCGGAACGCACATGCCGCCCGTGCTGTGATATCGTACACCTTGTGCCACCACCCCACATACTGACTGACTGACCCTTTATGAAATTCCCTTTGTTAAAATAAACAAATTATTGCAATTACGTTTTAGTTTTGGAGTGTATAGGTATTTTTAAAATTTAAAAAATATATATTTACTCAAAATGAATTTGTTCATTATTTATATATTACCTAAGTTATATTAAAACTGAGTAAGCTAGTAATTAAAATAATATTTATATCTATACTTCTATTATAATTATACCATAGGCCAATGTTTCTGCGGTCAGAGCTAGTTACCTCTTAGAGTGTGTCATGTGTGACACAACTCTTAGTTATTTCCATTTGACCACGTGGGCGAAGACTTACGTAAAGGCTAATTAAAACATAGTAAGTTAAAATATTGTTATCCCACCATTACTGTCAATATGACATAGGTGGTCTATGTCATACGCGTATATATATTAAAGATAGATATAATTAAAGATTTAAAGATATAACAGGATGCATGCATTATTAATTCACGTAATTGATGTAGGTATTTCGTATGCTACTTGTACGTGTATACCACAAAATTTGTATATAATTTTTGTCTACCGTTTATCCTCATCGAAAATACTATACATAATAAAAAAACATAATATTCGGTTTTTAACTATTTTGACAATTCTCCAGCTTTAATTAAATGCATTTATATTTGTCTATAAGGTTTTATAATTTCAAATTTAAAGTTCCTAATAATCCAGTGGTTGTTTTAATCATTAATTTTATCATACAATATAGCTAAATATAAAATATAAAATGTATACTGATAACCCGAGAGGCCCGAACTGCGTTGGAACTTTACTAGCCATTACGTTATCTGGATTCCATCTGATTTATGGTATTCCACGCCATGTGCTCGACACAGCCCTATCCTAGTGTTCAAACATGTTTGAAAAGTCACTTTAATGAACACACTTTATCGTTTTCATTTTTTTTGTTGCACAAATAACAATTTTATTATTGTATGTGCTAAAAATTAAAAAAAAAACATACTGTATAGATTATGATATTGTAGCGACCCGTCCGCGGATTCGCCCGCTTGATCTGCACAGTTATTTATTTACTTGTCTTAAATAACATACTTTCGTGTTCTAATAAAATTATAATTTTAAATACATTATATTATATTAAAAACTGAAGTTTCAGCCGATTTTGTAGCAATTTTGTCAAACAAAACAGTTTAAACGTTCGTTTCTGAGATAAGCGTGCACAAACACACAAACAGACATACAACATTTTTATAAAATGTTGTTTTCGGCTTAATAGTATTGACAAATGCCCCCAATAATAGTCTTTCTCACATATCTTCCATATACAGACAACGATCATTAGTCATTTAATTATATCTATAGAATAAATTTAAAAATTATAATATTTAAGTTATGTTATACATATACTGAGCAGCATATAAGCAACTATTTTAAACTTTAATCACTATTATAGGATTATGCCGGAAATTTACGATTATTTATTGTAACTGATCGTTCTTCACCCTACGTATGTGTTAGCAGGTTAATTACACTTCTTGACCTTTTGTTTATCCCCTAGCTTACTATTAAAACTTACGAGCTTATACGGAGTTACAAAACATAACGAATATTTAATATTATAGAGGTAATAAAATTTGAATATTAAATATTTGAATATCTATCTATATAGATGTGTATTATAATTAAGCAGCGGGTAGCAGTATTTATTTTTTTAGATTATTACAACTATCGCTTGCTTTTTCCGTATTTTTTTAGGATTATAAAATAGAAATTTGCCTTTCATTTCTTATTGTAATTAATTTAAATTATATAAATATGATATACATATATTTTACTCTACTTATGCCCTCTAAGTTAGCTGCCTCTTAACTTAAGTAAGAATAAAGCCACAGTCGAAGAGTACAGACGTTTACATAATGTATAAACGATATATGTAATATAGGTACGACAACGTGTGTATGTACGTTCTAACGTACGTATATTTACGTTGCATGTATCGACATTTACAAAACGTAAATTTTTATGTCAATTATGTTCAAAGATAGCAATCAAGCATCGGTTTATATTATAGTGTAACTCAAGTAACCGTGTCACGGCCGCGGTGACTTATGAGACGGCTCACGAAGGGGACCGCGCCAGCTGAGTTCGCGACAATACGTGAAGACGTCCCGCGGCATTTGTTGTTATCCAAATACCCAAGCTTGTCCCCGCTTTCCACAAAGGGTGCCCCACAAAGACCGTCTCGGCGAGCACCTGGTGTACCGTCTCTTACTGTGCTATCTAAGTCTAACACTAAATATGTGATATGGTTTTCTTTCTGGAAATTATTTATTACTTAGAAATCATACATTATATATCTACTCTATAATATGTTTAATTATTTAAATAATGAATGTATTATAATACGAGTACTTAGATAGGTATATAAAGTTAGGATGAAAATTTACCATAAACTTTCACTAAATTAATCAATTATATAAATAAATATTTTTTATGATTCAAATATTAAGTGTGAAATAAAGTGACAAATACGAGTTGCAATAAAATGCAATAACCTTACGAGACGAGCCCTTTCAATTTTGAAACCCCAAAAAAATAAGTAGATAGGCACTTTCTCTCTACTGTAGTATATTTAAAAATGAGACATTAGGCGTATACTGTATTATATTACAACTAGTTCCAGACAATTAGATAATGACATAAACTATTTGCAACCCTTGCACTTTTGCATCTATTTGTTTAAAGGAGGGATTCCCATTAAGGGGTGTAGCGAGACAGGTTCTACAAACGGAACTTAACGGTTCACGAAGTCTGTTGGAGGAACGCTCATTACGTGTGTTGTGGTAATTAGAAGGAGTAGGGAAGGAGTAGGGTAAGACGGGGGTGTTCTAAGGCGCGTGGCCCCTTGACTCGTGTTCAGCAGATGTTGGCTTCAACCGACAGGCAACCTGTCGCACAACGGATGGCTCCGGTCCGGTGCTCCCGCGAGATTGTATGATATCACACACGTTTGTTTTAGATTCGTTAATAACCACTGGTACCTGCCGTGTGCGTTGTACGGTATAAATATACATATTTAATAATATCTGCTGCTAAATCTGAAAATATTAATGTTTTTAATATTTGATTCATAAATTTGAAAATTTCTTACATCTGTCCAGAATGAAAATTAAGTCATGTTTCATCATGGAAATAAGTTCTTATTTTGTGATTTTCCTATGCGAGGTTATTGATATATAAGTTTCATTTATTTATACATAAATACTATAAATTGAATATAACCTTTAGTCTTAAAAATCAATGAAGCCTGAAGCTCTTTTAGTTAGACATATAAGGTTAAAAATTTTAAATTACAATTAAAATGTGGCTTCCCATGTGGTTGTTTACTTAAAAATTAAAAACTGTAATTACAACGTGACTGTCTTACGTGGTTGTTTCCACTGCTAACGTATTAGCTGCAAACTTGACCTTAACGTTTCTTTAGTACTTTTTAATGAGAATTATGAGTAGATTGCATGTTGTGATAGTGTTTTTTTCCAGCTAGCGCTAAGGAACTCGTAAAGGGCTATCGTAAGAAACATGTAGGCGGGCAGTGACCCGCTCGCACCTATTCGGAGGCAGCAGAACGGAAGGGTCGCGCCAGGTGTCGGTACATCTGCCACCTTGGCTCCCTCGACTTACGTTTGTTGACTTAGTTATATATATTCTAAGTTTTTAAGCTTCATTGTTAGTAGACACCGTTAGATCGGCTAAACTGTTTTCCTTAATATTAACATGCTAACGATGGATTGATAAAACGAATATACACTATAAATATATCGCAATATACATTTACAAGTATTACCTAATAAATATTTTTAAAGTTGACTAGGTGTCGATAAAATATAATTGAAAATACTGTTATATTATTTTCACAATTTAAATATCCATATAAAGCAGACACGTCCAATTGATTAGGTGCTATATTGGAAGTCGTCAGAGTATTATTATAACAATAGAAAGCGCTCGGTCGCACCAAAATTGCAGCTGCGCCCTTGGCCGGTGAACTTAAGATGTAAATTACCTTTATTCTCGATGTATTGTCGCGAGGTACGCAACGCACAAAGATGCAGACGGGGACGGGGACGGCGTGCACAAATCTGGCAGCTGTTCGATTTTCCTTCCTTATTCTCAAACAACAATGGCCTTCGTATTGTGCAAAATGTAACTCGCCGTTTTTTTGTGGCCCCTCGAGAAAAACGACCTTTACTTTTAATATGCGAGTAGGTAATTCACGTCGCGAAACGGATTACTTTCTGTTTGTTGGTTATGAGCGAGCCAAGGTATCTGGTATTGTTTTTCTCCAGACAGTCACCAAAATAAAAGCAAGCAAGCAAAATACAAGGCCGCTGGCGTGCAAGGTGCCGAACCACCTGTCCAGTGTAGGTAATTATCTTGCAACAGATGTGCGCTACCTGCTCGGCCTTTTTATTTACGGACAAAGCATCTAAAAGATTCTTAAAAAATATTTATACCTAAAATATAAATGTATATCCAACATACACATTTTAAATGTTCCTAAATATAAGTAGGTATTCTACAGGCCGAAAGCAACTTGTTTATTAACAAAAGTGGGAGTAAGTTTAAGTTTCTTGACTCAGGAAGTTTAATGACCTGAATTTATTATTATTGTTAACAGAGACCGAGTTCCTGTTGGTGCCTCCATCTCTGATCGCTGTGGCATGCATAACGGCGGCGGCGAGGGGGTTGCGTGTGCGCACGACCATAAACGACCTATGCACCCTCACCCGCACGCCGGCCGCGGCTGCCGAGCTGGTTGCCAGGCACGTGGAACGGGTGCTCGCCAGGGAGACCCAGCCACAGGAACCGAGGACCAGACACATACAACCAGTGAAACAGGCGACGTCAGAACAAACACAGCTTCCGGACACGCCGACGGACGTTCAGGATGTACGCTTCTGATCGAAAACTTTAAACTATTGTTATTTCTGCCTACGGCCACATCTTACAAATATGAAGTCAATTGATCTCATAAGTATTGAGTATTGTTGTGAATAGTTTGAATGAATTTCATTGTTAATATGTTTTTTTCGCAGCGCACCTGGGCGTATAAGAAATATTCTGGTTGTAAATATATGATTCCCTATTTATAGTACCTTTCCTCAATACTAACAGATGAGCATAGCTTTCATGAGTTGCCCTTGATCTCAAATTACTCTTTATGTAAAATAGCTTAGATGTCCATTATTTATAATCGTAATAAGCTTATGGCTTGACAATTTGCAGGTTTCGATATGTTAGCTATATTTTGATCTCCGTTAATTCCAAAAATTACTTTTTAAGTCTCTTTGTTAATGTTGTTATAAGATCTCTGGTGTTTTATTGCTTTTTATAATTACTCGTATTATATACCAAACATTTGTACATCTTTAGTCTTAATTTAGACTAACTAAAATAAGGTTCATATGAACTTTACGGTTCAAATTTTACATACAGTTAGTGATAAATGGTTAGTGTTTCTTCTGAATTTTGTGTAAGCATTTAAATAGATATAACTAATGAAGAATATTTTTGTATCACAATTGTATTATGTAAATAATATAGGATCTCAATTTTTAGCAAATTCCAAATCAAATGTGTGTATAGTGAAAATGAGTGTTTAGCATTAATCTTAGTGAGTTTCGAATGAAAATGTTAATTTTTATTTAGGTCGATGTTAAGTTTAGTAAATTCTAGTCACATGTTTTATACATTCCTGTTTTCGACCAAACTTTATATTTAGAATTACTTATTAATAAGTTTGTATTTAGAATAATATCAAAGAATTATTTGTTCTACATTCACTCTCTTTTCAAAAAAAAATTAGCAACATCTAATAATGTTGTAGAATACTCATATTTCAAACGAGGAGAGATAGTGTAAAGCGAGTGACCTTTGATTTTAATTTATTTTATATTGTATTTAATGATTTTAGGTAGCGTTTGTAAAGGAGATTTATTTAGTAAGCTGAAGAACCGAGGCGCGTCGGATGTTACGCGATGTTGGTTAATCTAATTAGGAAAATTAATGCTCGTGTTTATAAGTTTCACTTAAAGTAGGGCTGATGAGAGCTTCTTACAACATTTTGGTATAAATAAAACTAATTAAATTTAACAATTCAAATCCTGTATCGATTACACCCTTTACATATTTAATAAAAAAAATATATATCTTGTAAACTATGAGTAAATATTTAAAAATAAACCAAAGCTGAAGGATTAAAAAAATACGTTTATTTTTATTTTTAACAAACTACAAATAAATTTTTCTATTATAAGCCGATGTGTACTACTTTGGTTGTAAAATTATAGCAAAAATAAAAACATTTAAAGTATACATTTATTTTAATGCTTATCCTTTTTATGATATTTTTTTTTCTTTTAATATTTCACTAGTCACAAGAAAACTAAAGGTTATTTAAATAATACATTAATGAGATATATTTTAGAGTGAATTATATTTTTTTTCATGAATATTCAATTTCAACCAAGCTGGCCACATTTTCTCTGGGAAAAAAGCGAGATTTTTATACCTTTTATGTAAAAACGCGGGATTCTTTCACGAAAATGATATAAAACAAATATAATTTACAAATATTAAATTGTATCCATTTATTTATTGAAAAAAGTAAATCAATTAAAAACAATTTCTTACAGTACGTGGAGTAATCCGTGAAAAGCGAGACTAGCGAGATTAAGACACTATACAAAAAGTTTACAAAATTTAGTTGCACACAGTTAAGTTTAAAAAAAAAAAATTATACAAAATTATAGAATACACGAGAAAAAATGACATCCTTAACGTAGTGCTGCCATCTATATTTTTTTCGCATTCATGAAAATTTGAGAAAAGTAATTTAAAACACGATCAGGTAAAAATATTTTTTTTCTTTAGATAGTGGCGACATCTTATTTTTATCAATTGCATTTAGATATAGTTAGAGGCACCACCATTTACCACAAATTGTCAGTAGATGGTAGGACATTGTCATGTAAAAGTTGTTACCTATTTGCAATAGATGGCACTGCTCGTTAAGAAAGTAGTATTGTACGGCTGACAACCGACGAGTTGTGGCCGCCTGTAGTTAGTTGTAGACAGATTAACGTCTACGTCTACGTCGTGGCGTAGAGGCACAAAGTGTACTGTAAACGCGACTGGTTGTGGGTTCGATCCCCATTTAAGGAAATGAAATATTTTTTATTTTCATTTCTTCACTCCGGTGTCGAGACAAAGTAAAGATCCACAATTCAATACGCAATTCCTTCAAAAAATCGTTGCAAAGCGGAATGCGGTTTAATATTAGGTTCCCTTTGCCTTCTCTGTTACATGTGAAATACAGCGTGAGGCTGAAAAAAAATGTAATTACATTTTGGTCATACAAGCTGCGTTAGGTTCCAGTTGGCATTAAAAATATGAGTGATAATATGTGTTGAGTACCTACGCATAATGAATTTGGATACGGGAAATAGCGACAGAGTGATTTGTCACAAGGTTCACTCATACAATAAAAGATTAAAAATTACTATACCACATTATAATTTATATAGGTATCTTATTTTTGATATTAATTTATTTAACTTAGATTTAGTGTTAATTCATGAAGTACCTAGATAATAAAAACGATTCATCTATTTCTATTAGTTAAAACCCATAAAGAGTACAAATAAACATCCACATGATTCAGCGTCATATCTATTTCATTTCATTCAAATTTTTCCGTAAGTTTGTTCAAAATTTTCCCATTTACACTCGAAAGTCCGATACTACACTGAGGAAGTAAACACACCGAAGGGGGGAGGGGGGGTACGGCACTCCGCAAAGCCAAACGTACGAAAAAGCCAGGCGAGGAGAGCTCGGGGCGTCGAGGCAAACACACCGTCTCGGGAGAGCCGTTCATTAGTTGTTCAAACAACCCAGCGGCGGCCACTTTGACAAGCAAGAGGACCTGCGTCCTCCGTCTCGAGGATTCTTCCCCTTCACTGATCTAAGGTTAACTAAAGAGCTATCCGAGCTGCACATTGTAAATAGAGCGGTCTGTTGGGCTAATGAAGCGTTCCAGTTGAATCGATAGTGCGGTTAGTTCCAGGAATTTATGTAACTCCCCAACAGAAGTAATTAATGTTGCTACAAGTTACCTATGTACCTTCTTTTGAGGCAATTATCTGTATTTATAAAACTAAAAGGTATTAAAATTGTAAATATTATGAGGAAATTTATCTTTATTCGAAGTCTTTTAGGTTTATATTACATGGTTTAAAAAAATAAATCAGCTTCATGTTGCATCCCGCACACAGCAGGGTAGGTAGAGGGAACCAAGTGTTAAGACACTCCGTTTCCCACTTTCAGCCGAATCCAGGAGCCATTGCGTGTTGAGTGGCAGAACAGAATATATATTTAAATAAATATTTCATTTTCTCGAGTGGGGATTGAACCTACAACCAATCGCCTTTACAGTTACACATTTGTGCCCCGGCGCCACGATTGGCCTCGGCTTATCTATACAAATAAAACTTCTTAGATCTTTTAGACGATATTCATGTTAAACTAGTTTGAAATTAAAAGAAAAAAACCAGTGTTAGTTTGCACGTTTGTTTGCGTACATAGTATATATGGTTGAAAATATTGTATACTTATGTTTAAAGGCATCAGATAGTACCGTGGCAATCATGGCGATGGTTGGCTCATCAATCAGCGGCGCAGGTGCCGCATCACACCCGTCACCCTCTTGGCTGAAAACTCTAACGTCTGCTGTACAGATTATGTGGCGCTACAACTTTATTACATCGTTCTTTTAAAAAAACGTAGTCTTAAATGTATTTCCTTGTTAAATTATTGATTTATTTCCCCATAGTTACTTTATTAATTCTGTAACACAATCAATGTAATTGTGCTTAGTTAAAAGTTTAAAAATGTAGGTATATAATCTTTAATTATTTATTATAGCCTACAATTAACGGCAGTGGGTATATAATAGGTATATATTTACAAGTTAAATCAATATTATATGTGAGTGTGTTGCTTACTTTGCTTTTTTGTGAAAATAGCTAGGTACCTACGTAATAAGTCCAGCAGTTTTCTCAAGAAATGTTGAAATTGATAATATTACAACAATTACTACAATATTTACATGTTTTTTTTTTAAATTGAATTAATCTTATTGACTGACCTATGTAGGTATGCCGAACGATTGTCTTACTTTAGTCGTATATCATCCTTATCATAGTAAAAGACTTTCCAATTTTATATTTTGGATAGATGAACTAAATACATAGATGAAGTCAATAGTTTATATGTAAGTTTTTTATTTAAATCTAATGAAACACTAGAGACTTGGTCCGTATTCTTTTTCTTATTTCCATTTTTACAAAATATATAAGCACAGAAAACTGCAGAAAAATGCTTAAACGTGTTCTATTATTTTTTCGTCTACCTATATGTAGATAATATTCTATCCTAACTCAGTTCAAAAGATTTAAAACTTATTAGACGAAAACTTTTACGACATATAGTTTAGTTATTCGTTAATTAAAAACAGTGAGCAAGTGCGGGGCGCCCGGCATGTGGCCTCGGGGCCTCGGGGGCGCTAATTGAATTAGGCGACGCACGCATTCGTCCATAACCACGCATTATCCGATTAGTAGGTAGTTGCAACGACACTTCAAGAGAGCGCGATTACTACTTCTTTGTTTGCTATTTGATTTATAATCTGAATGTTAGAGTTTTAATAATTATAAAAACATTTTTCATGTTCTTTTATGAATCGTATAATTGTATGTTATTTTTTATGTATTTTAATGAAATATATATAAAATCTCTATCTACCTACTTATCTTATCTTATCTTATCTCTTATCTACATTACAAATCTATACATAACTACTACAAAAGATATTTAGTTGAAAAGAATTGCATATTATATCTTAATATGAAATTAGTTATCTTTTGATAGTTGTATATTATGAAAAGAAATTTTATAATAGACTAGAATTTTCCTGTGGCCTCGCCTCCTTGGTCAAATAGAAATTATATAAGTAACTGTGACCGTTGGCACTGTGGAATAAATTGAAAGAATTAACATAATGTAATATAGCTCCCAATCTTCTTCAAAAAATGTCGTTCGTACATATTATTTCAAATCGTTCTAGTTGTACCTGAGATTATCGTATTTGTTCGGTCCAAATATTGTAACCGAACACCGCGGCATAGCCTTTGAGCACGTTCCCGGCGCTACTATTATAAGGCAGTGCATACTCGGAGCGCGGACCGGTAGCATTCATTAGCGTATTCATTGATCATTTTCATATAGCAAGCAATAAAGCAACTTTTATTTAAAATATTATTTTTTATTATCGAGCCGCTAATCTCCAGCTAAATAGTGTAGGCCACGTCCCCTACAGTATTCAACCAAGCAAACGTTTCAGTTTAATAATATTAATATCTATCGTCTATATAATTATGATATAATATACTAGTATTTATATGCACAGTCCTAGGTACTTGTTTTTACCTGTATTTGTGAATTTTCAAAATTCAAAATAGTCCAAAGTTTCTCAAATAGATTTTGTATAGTGGTACAAAATAAATAAACCTATCTATGTAATATATTAAAACAAACGATAATAGCAAATATGAGATATATCTATACTTACATAAAAATTAAATAAAAAGTAAATATTTACAAAATTACATATAGTACCTAACGTAAATTTAACATCTGAATATATTAATGAATTACTCCCATTTCACTTAAAACTTATAACAGGAAAAAATGTCGGCAAACGTGAAAAACTACGCAGCAGTTGTTTGATTGCAGGTCGCTAAGTGATCACATATATTACCCCCCACTTGTTATCCATTCTATTCTTTCCTCGCGAAGTAAATACGGTATTAGCTATCTAAAGGTGTTTATGTTATATTTTGAAATATAGAAATTGTTTTGAAATCAAATTAATTTCTTAATAATTCGTTTTTATAATAAAATTGACTCTATTGTAACTTAAATGAACCTAATTTTGTTATATAGAAAAAAAGAGTGATTTCAAAAGCAAAAAAAGCAAATTAATGTGTTTTGTGTTACTCTGGTATTTTAGAATATGAGAGAACAGACGTTTCTCCACGTTTTCCAAGCAACAGAAATTATTATACTGGTTGCAGATTCACAAAAACTAAAGCTGCGAAGCGAAGCCACGAGACCAACGCCAAAGAAAATAATTTACATAATATGACTTAAAGATCTTATATAAAGATTTTTCAAAAAGGAATTCAAATCCACAACCATCGTGTATCCAAACATGTCTCCACTACGCCATGATGGAGTTAAATCGATAATTAAATATATTTAGACATTTTATTTGTCTTGCAAGAAAAAGACCTGGGTGAAACTAACAACTTTACTATGAGGTGATGGTGGTCTATTTCTTTTAACTGCCTGCATTCTTTGAAATCTACTGCTAAATTATAAGAAATAATGAAACTTAGCAAAAGTTCTTCAGCGTGAAAGGGGTTTCTCAATGACATGTAAAATGGAAGATCCACGAAGAGCCACAATAAACTAGCTAAAGATGAAGAAATAAGGAATCGTCGGTCATTAAAGTCCAAGTAGATTCCCCTGCTTGGAAATAACATATAGATATATAATAAAACTATATTAACTTTTTTTGTAATTTATACTCAATATTTATTAGCTTTTATATTTTTGAACTTTAATATCATATTTTATTAGTTAGGTATTATCTACTGGTTGGTCAGTTCACAATAGAGTTTGTATATTTAGTAAATAGTAGATGGAGAAATGAAAGAGTGATAAAATACTTTATGCATTTTTCTAATACATCAAACAGAAAAATAAAAAAGGGAGTAACAGTATTGCAATTACGATGAATAATAAATAAAGTGGCGGGATGCGTCGTGCGTCCCGCGGGACGACGCGACGTTGCGTTCGGATGCGAATATTATACGCGTCATTTTCTCACGTATTCTATACCCAAAAGACTGTGTTTTTGTCTTTTGTTATGTATCACACTTCGCAATTATGTTCTTTTATTAATCAAGCAATGCGACAGGCTATGGGTTCGATTCCCGGAACAAAATATTTAATATTCCTTCGCTCTGGTGTGGAGGTAACGTGGCGTTCAGGTTTTCCACTCAACTCACAATGCCTCTAGAATTTAGCGGTAAGTAGGGAGCGGAGTGTTTTAACACTAGGATCTCTGGCTACCCTGCTTCACGCAGGATACATCGTGAAGCTGAAAAAAAAGTTTGTAAATATTAAAATGTAAATATATTTCTTATGCTTTTTGAGCTTTAAAAGTTAAATAAATAGTCTCTATCTCTAAATAATTACATTATAACATAAAATTTACAGTTTAGCTAGATTTCCCTCAATAATTAAATTATAAGTAGGTACCTACTTTAGAGGCAGCTGAAACTTCTTATAAGCGCAGTTGCCACAGCCACCCCGAGAAAGCGATCAATCACATGCGACTCTAAGAAGCCTTTTCTCTACGGATCCTTGTAAACTTTGTGTGTACCTCTGCGATGTAGAACGGAAATTCTCTGCGATGTAGAAACGGCAAAGATATGATGCAACAGCTTTCTCAGATTAAATATACCAACAGCCATTCATTAGTACCTACCTGGATTGTTAATTACAACTTTTTTATTTTCCTCAATGACAAAGAAACTGTCGGCGAAAAGAAAAGTAGACAAGTGTCGTGACATGCACCCTCGAGCTCGCCGCGGAGGGGGAGCGGGCGCGGGGACCAATGGGGCGTCCTGTCCGGGCAGCGGGGGCGCCTATTGGTCCTCTCGGGGGTGCGGCCCCGCCCCCTCCTCGAGGCTCGCCCTTATTGAATTAGGCTTATCATTCGATTTCAAGTGGGGCAAGCGTGCGGTCCTCCGCGCCAGCCAAGCTATCCTTGTATCCGATATCATCTGTAATCGGCATAATTCGATATTCTCGTTGCTCATCCAATTATGCGGCTGTGAGCCTCCGCGACCTTTGACACGACAAGGTAGCGCCCCGCGTGGCGTGCCGCTTTTGGCGGGAGCTGAATTTTTGGCCTTATTGGTTTCCGGTTGGATGTTAGGAAGTGCTTGTTAGGTAGAAAGCTGCAGATATGGAGTACGGGTATCTTAGCGGCGCAGGCGGTGGTTTCGAGAGTGGGTGCCTTGGCTCTGGTGGTGGAGAGCTGTCGTGGGGCGAGCTGGCATCGTGTGGGCAAATGTCTCAGGCCGCATACCGGTATCAGGGCATGCGCTATCAGCCGCCACCACCACAGTGTGCTCGGCCGCAGGATGCTACTATGCGAAATCACCACATTTTTCCGCCGGCTATGAATTTGCAACGTAAGTTATATTTATTTTTCCTTGCCGTCGGTGTAAAGTTCTTGTAAGATAAATGTTTAGTGTAAAAAGAAATAATTTCCTTTATTATATTTAGCAATTTGTGTCGAAGTGTATGTGCTTACTTATAATATTTTACTAAAAACATTAATATTTTTTACTAAAAATGAAAGTTTTATTGCTATTACGAGTAATTGAGTTTATTATATAAGGTTACTTTGGCTCATAAAAAAAATTGTTGTATTAAAGCTTAAGTAATAAATATAAGAAGGATACCTAATACATAAACTTAAAAATGTTAAAAGGAGGTAACTATGGTTCAAAAAACCCGGCGTCGAGTTCCGTCACTCAATACGCAATGCTTCGTAAAATTCGGAGGAAAGTGGGGAACGGAGTGTCCTAACACTAAGTCCCGTCTGCCTATCCTGCTGCGTGAAGCTGATTTATTTATTTTTTAATAACTATGATATCCAGATCCAGCTTTATTACTTTAACACTAATTACGAAATATATTTCTGTTAAAAATAATTTTTCATTTATAATTACCGAAAATGGTATCTTTATGGCCTGTCGCAGGTCTTATTATACCTATACCACTGTAGTTAGGTATTATAGGGTCTAATTCTAGGGTAGGATAGGGTCTATTCTAGGGAACTAACATCCTGTAAAATTATTTCAATGCAAGGATATTATTCTTATTGTGATTAGTTTTAAAATTGTTTAACCCGTCGAAGTTCATTGAATAAAAAGGAAATCGTTAGTGTATCTAATAATCACTTCTAATACTTATTGATGTTATGTTTTCATATTCCAATTGTTTTAGTATTTTTATAAGATATAACGTTATTTTCTCTGCATAAAGTGAACCTTAACAAAAAGCCCTTCAATTTAGTCTTAATTTCTTTCTTTTCTAAAAAAATATTCTCATGATCGTTTCACACGAATGTTATTTTATTTGTCTAACTTTTAATATAATTTTGTTTTACTACCATATTACTTATGGTATGGTATTACATAAAATTGTATAATTATTTACAAGAATATCTCCCTCTATAGTAGATATGATAAATCTCCAGTATCCCCTAAAATTATCTAAATATTAATAATACAATCAAGCAAAGAAAGAATCTAATTAGTTGAGTGGCAAATCTCTACGCTTCGCTTTGCCTCTGTATCAAAGTGAGGAAATGAAAATAGTAAATATTTCATTTCCTTGAGTGGAAATCGAACCCACGACCTCTCGCGTTATAGTCACACGCTTGGTCCCCACGATTGGCCTCCTTCACTTAGGTGTTATTTAAATTTGTTATCCCTTATTCGTATTCAGTAGCTATTTTATTTAGAAGTTTTACTCATAACGGCAAATGTAGTAAAAAAATATATTTTTTTAATGAATGCGCATATTACATACATAAAAGTTAAAGATCGTGACTATTTGACTTATTTTCATAATTATTTATTGCGTTCTACAAATGTAATTTTAGTCATTCATATACATATAACACAGATCAAAAGTCCTTACCTTATCAAACTTTGTAATCCGTTAATTTTGTAACGGCAAAGTAAAATCGTTTTCATTTGGTGAATAAATGGCGGACTAGCTGAGGAAGTAACGCGACGTCACGAAACAAAGAGTGCCCTGGGCGGACCGGGTGGTGTGGGGGCCAAGTTCCAGCCGCGTGAGCGATTGCGCCCCTAATTGGTGGCGGCGTCCGCGAGATTCTTGGAGGGAGGACAGAAGCTCGAGCTAGTCTTGCTTTTGCCTTAGATCTGAGCTTTCGGACGAAACCCCCTCTGCTCCCTTCCTCTCCCCCTTAAAGCCGCGGAACAATAATTCTCTTCACGTAATCTTGAGTAAGCCCGCCTTATACCCAGAAATATATATATTATATATTTCTGGGTATAAGGATATATAATCACGCAGAAATTAATTACTTATTATAGAAATTAATTATTATTAGATATATAATCACGCAGAAATTAATTACAAGTTTGCCTATTAATTGTTGTGCAATTAAAGGAATTATATGATTAAAATGTTTTACTAGTCACTTTACTACCTATGACGGTTTGACGATTTAGTAGAGAGGATTTAATAGTAGCTATAAGTAAATCTATTATTATATCTAGTTTCTAGTAGTATTTTGAAGAGAAAAAAAAGATGAGGCTGCCTGAGTGCCAAATGAAAAGCAGTAACGAGTTAAATTTGGTGTCTAATTTATAGTCTTGATATGTATTTTAATAATTAATTTAATCTAATTTTAAGTGTAAGTATTATAAATGGTAATACTTAATTTATGTTTCACAATATTTAATTTAGATTAGATTCAGAACTACACTTACGCTTTTGAATACATTTAATTTATCCTTTCACAACCTACATATTTTTTAATCATGTTCATAGTTACCTGTTTTTATTTATCATTTTGACAGGCGGATAAATAAAATAATAACAAAAAAATAAAAAAAATAGTAAATATTTAAATTTCTTCTTTTTACTTTGTAAATTAGATGATAATTTCAGCACGTTGGTGTGGTATTACACCTAATATTAAACTTAAGACTAAACACCTATGATGCCAAAAGAAATCTTTCTAAAGATTGACGATTGACCCCCAAACTTTTAGAACGAACACAACATACAAAGTACAAATATATAACATATATACGGATGTTTATTCGATTTGATTTGTAACGGAGAGGGAAAATTCGAATAGTTGGATATCCTAAACCAATATCGCCATTTCTATTCTCGATTCGGCGCTTTGCATGCAAGTGGACGGGTTAATTCGATTTGGTGGCACCTAAGGCCATATTTTATCGCATCAAGTGATCTATTCTGTCTCAGTAAGTATAGTATAGTGGAGTGGGTCATAAAAAAGGCAATATCTCACGGTTGACTTGCGTAGCGGCGCTCGTAACATCGACAATGTAAGCTAGCATTTTCTGATAATAGTACACAGATATATTTTAAAGTATTGTTTGAAAAGTAATTCTAAAAAAAGAATATTACTTAATTAATAGTAAAATAATACACAAGCATTTATTTTGTGATTTAGAGGATATACCAACTTATATTAAAAGCAGCTTTAGTTTTCCGTAAAAAACCTGTCAATATCAATAAATAACTATTCGAATAAATAAATATCAAATAAAAATGACGAAATTGTACAATCATTTTCATATATTTTCATGAGGGCCTACCGTCACGAGCACAATTTAACTTCAGCTTCGGAGTGCCTGTTTTACTACAACCATTACTGAAATTTACCTACATGTTTATTTGCAAATATAAAATGTATTAGCTTTCCGCACCACTTTTATGTTTTTACACGTACACGTACACTAATGTACGTCGTGTTCTAATGCTTGGTTAGGTTTATGTGTTTTATTTAATACTTATTGAAACCTATTGAGACCGTTCTGGCTTAGAGACACAAGGGTATGACTGAAAATACGATAGTTATGGCTTCAATTTTCACTTAAGGGAAGTTAATTATTATTTATTAATATTTTCATTTCTTCGCTCTGGTACCAAGGTAAAGCACGGCGATGACGCCGTTCCGCCCCTCTAAACGTAATGTCTCGAAAATTCAGCAGAAAATGGGGATCGGAGTGTCTTAACACTAGGTTCTTTTCCCTACTTTATTACATGCGGGATAGAGAGTGTTGTTGAAAAAAAAAAATCTATTACTTGCTTATTTAGTTGGCGATGAGGTCTTCATCTACTACGTTAGTAATACTGCTGCTTCTTTACAGTTTGCAAATAATCCTATAATTAATTTAATTAATTATTAATATGAACCCATCCATATGGAACTTTGTACAATAAGTATAATTTCAAAATCTCACAGTACACAAAAATGAATAACAAATATAAAATATTAAGTGACCTAAGTCAATAATCACAGTCTATAATTTAATGGAACAAACAAATAAAAAAACCCCAAACTCTCTTTATTTTGCTAGTGTTGATTTGATCCAGGCTTCCATTAATCTGCTAACCCTTCCGCAATATGCCGTCTTGACGCGTCGAAATCGTCTGTATTATGGATATCTGCGAACTTCGCGCTTGACGCGAGAAAAATGAACCACGGCCGCGTGGATGGATGGTGAAACGATTTACGTGCAACAGAGAAAAAAATGTACCATTTTTATATGTAAATACAATACTAATATATAAAAATTAGATTTTTTTTTAAAATTACTATTTATATTTTGATATCTACAATCATTTAACGAGTTTAGGTCTGTATAGTTGCGTGACATTATTGTTAATTAGAAAAAATTGTGCTACTAATATTCAAATTTATAATTAAATTAAATATTATAATTTGAAATTATAGTAACTAAAAAATTAATGCGAACCTTATTTACATACGATTTAAATAATATAAACGCTTTTAAATTAATATACAAAAGTAAATTTAATATTATATCCATAATATTATTTACAGCAATTCTCTACTGTAACTGTTTAGATCCTCAAAGGCTCTCAAGTCGCTCCGTTCAGTAATTAGTGGAGGGTCCCCGGGTGAGAATAAGTCTAGGGGGTGAGAAGGGGGTACATGAATCATATCACCTGTGAATTAATCGGAGACTGACGATTAATTAGCACCACGTGCTCTTACCGTAACGAGATCAAGATAGTATATTTTATATTTATAGTCTTGTATAGAATACGTTTTAACTATGGTTATTTTAGTTTTGGTGTAAATCTATTAAATTAACATGTATTTACTTTATAATTTGTATTACAAATAGCCTCAGTCTAAGAATAATTAAGAATTATGTATTAATTATGTCTAAGAATTATGATATTAAGAAATTGAACGCTTTTGTTACAAAAAGCTAGGAATCCTGCTTATATAAATACCTTGCTTCGTTATATTTCATTGTCTCAATTTTTAATAGAAGGTCTTTATTTAATAAATTTGTTAATATCATGATTACATAATTTCTCTTTACGCACGGAATTAAATAAGCTTAAGCCTTAATTACATCTAAGTTTTATAAGCAGAATTTAAACTTTATATAGTTACTAAAAATTAAACTAAACTTCGGAAGCACAGATAGAAATAACACAACATTCACATTTAGCGTACGCACAGTAGAGCCTCTCGAGCTCGAAACAGGCTATAAAATGATAAAGGTTGCAATAACAATGAGAGAGCCAAGCCCGCCTGACCCAAGAACTGCAAACTCAAATTAAACATCATAAGAACAGAAACATCTTGGAGAGATCCTCTTCATTAGGTTTCGCAAATTGCGGGGAGGAGTGCGGGCAGTGACACGGCCTCCCCCCCCCCCCCTCCTTCCACCGCACCCTCTATTAATAATGCAAATGAGACCGCAGCTCGGCCAAGAAGCGAGTCTCGATTAATTCCGGTTCATTTGAGGTAATTGTCGCTGCGCGTGCGGTCTGCGGTCCCAGTTCCGCATCACGTCCATACTAATGTCTATGGTAACTGTTTCGTGGGATTCGGGTTTATGACAGCAATAATAGGTTTAGTCGACCTCTTTCACTTAGTACCAGCTACCTATATAGGTATATGTTTTTGTTATTTATTGTATGAAAATGTCTAATATTATAAAAAATATTGTTCGAAGTTAAAAAATGTATACTTATAATTCTCAACACATATAGATGGAAAATTCAATAAAGGCAAATAATTTTCAGTAAATATAACAATCGAGTCTTACTTTGGTTAATTAGAACAGTTAGACAATTTTATTATAAGTAATAATAGATATTATATTGAAAATTAAAACAAATTAAAAATAACTTAAAGAAGCAAACAATCTATGTAGCAAAGTTCGTAGCTTGCTGTAGCCTGTAACAAAAGAGTGCAATTTCTTACGTAGCCAAGGCGTAGCGACGTCTACGATCGATACGTTTGCCTCGCGACATGACACTGCTACAGGTTTTATTTAAACAACTATTATCTACTTGTTACAATGTAATTTGTATGGTGTATGTAATTTTTTTATATACACAGTCAATATTTATAAAAAAATATTATTAAAATACTAAAATTATAAACATAATACTGAATCATATTCAACAGGAAAGGCATTTCATTTTAATAAATTGAATTTCCGTACTCATCGTGTTAGTTAGATCGTATATTAGTTTTTTATTCTTATTTATAAGGACTTTATTCAAGAGTCATTTATTAGAAATTGGCAATTTAATTGTGAGTTTCCTTTTAATATAATCAAGGCATGTTATTTACATTTATAAATAGACGGTGTCTAAATGTAGGTATGTCGGGTTGTAAGTACCTACACAAGGGTGACGTCGGAGGGGAGACAAAAATGGCCGCTACTTTTCAGTACCACCTTTTCTCTGTTTTAGTGCTACGAGAATGATAGAAAACAATTGCATTGTTATGATAAAATCTTTACAGTACTATTTTTATAACGAAATAAATTCAGTAAGATGTCTTGTCAGTAATATATGTTAGCTATATACTGTTTAGATACATATAAACATCATAATTAATAGATATTTGTTCCAAATTATAATTAGAGCTGTCACCGTCTTATATTAACATTAATAACATTTTGTTACAAAAAACTAGATTTTTTTCAACTTTATAATAAACAGTCTTTGTAAAATGAATACATCAACTTTAGATACTATTAAAAATTACTTCCATGCCAAATTATTAGCACCCAATTCCGGAATTATTGATTTTGTTAATCCACCAATATATATTTTTTATATATTATATTACATAATGTTTTTCTGTTTAGCCGGCCTGCCATACAAAGTATACGGCGGCCATGAGGGCTCGCTGACTGAAAAACGAAAACAGAGAAGAATCCGGACCACGTTCACTTCAGCACAGCTCAAGGAGCTAGAGAGGGCATTCCAAGAGACACATTATCCAGATATATATACAAGAGAAGAGATAGCGATGAAAATTGACTTAACAGAAGCTAGAGTACAGGTATTTAATTATATTTTTTTAAAGATTTTATGTTAAGTTTTATGTCTTCGGGCGTTTACACAAACAAAATTAAAAAAAAAACAAAAACGTAGAATTTGTTGGCCAGTGTTCTGGCCAATACTTTTTTCCCTAGTGTCGTTCGTAATTTAGTTTTTTCCTATTTTGGCAACATAAGATTAGGTAAAACTCATATGTACGTAAATTTAATACTGTAAAGTAGCTAAATTGAAAGAAAATGAAAATAATATAAAAGTATTTGATGAGTTTTAGTTGAAGATTTTCTCTATGCACCAGGGTGAAAGTTACCTCATTAATGTGACATGTTGAAAATCAAGTTGTAATGCTTACTAAAATTTTTAAACGTTATGAAAAAATATATTATTATGTTATGATCAGCATGATATTNAAGTGATTAGACAGGACCTTCACCGCAATAGCACAGTCAGCTGAATTTTTCTCTTCAGGCACACCATGCATCAGCAATATCTTCCTTCTGGTCCTCAAGTCAAGAAGGTCGTACTGTTTTGACAGAATATTTACCTGGAGCTGAAGACCCTCCAGTGCACCCAACACGAAAGACCGGAATGCACTGAATTGAGCGGCGATATGGGAAGTGGGGCTTGTGGCAGGAATAGCAGAACTCAAATTTTGCTGAAATTCAGCCATTTGCGTGTTGAAGTGTTGTGACAATTCTTGTATTGACTGCTTAATAGCTTCCATGTTGATTCAGTTTAGAATTCAAAATACCAGTGATTATGGGAACTGTATAAAAGTTTTAGTGTAGATATTATTGCACGAATAACTGCTGGCAGGTTAGTGACTATTAATACATCACTTGTAAATAAAACCTTTCACTTATACTTTGCTTAAACTCTTGTATATTATAACATATAATTTATTTCTCATTTCGATTATATACGATTAAATCCAATATGTAATTTATATAATATCCTGAAAAAATCATAACATATTTCATCAATATAATGGATTTAAGTAATCAAAATATTCCGCGATCTCCCGATGGGAAGCCGAAAAAAAAAATAGCTTTTCCTCTCCGTCCGTCACTGCATTTCTACAGTCCAATTAGTGTCCAGTAATTCGGCTGTGGCTGACGGCGCCTTGCCAAAAAAACGTAGCAGACACCGACATTTACGGTTAGCTACTGTTAATTTCATAATAGGCCCTCATTTTTATGTAAGCCGGGAGCGCGACGCGTGTTCTCTGTTGCTCCTACTGAATATTTAATACTAGGGAATCGGGCGAGTGGCGCGAGAACTGATCACGTTCAGCCGCAAGCGACCCGCTGGTGACTCTACACTAATCTCATATTCTGGATGACAACGCCCTAGACGGCTTCAGTCTTATTGTCATATCATCTTCTTCTGTATGTATGTATGTTAGTTTTTTTATTTACTACTATTTGGAATTGGTACATTTAGTGCCTGTCCTCCTAATTAAGAACCATGGGAAGTAATTTCAAATTAAGTAAATTATTACTGAAAGATATTATACATAATATAAAACATTGCAAGCGTATCCATACCTACCTACTTGAAAAAGAACAACAAACCCACCTCTAAAGCTATGTATCAACGTGCCCCCGTAGCGCTCATTACGTTAAAAAGTGTATTGGAATGGCAGGCAGCCGCCATAAATATCGAGGGCGGTCGCGTAACTCAGCCGTGCGCGACTCTCGATAATTAAAACTCGACGGAAAATGCGAATTCACATATTACAATTAAAACTGGGTGTACGCGACCCGCGGTAAATACAGTATTCATTGTATAGGGCAAACAAATATACTCGTAATAAAATTATATTGATGTACGAGTACGTTTCCTGATTGTAGACAACCGTTGCTACGGAGAGTTGTGTTTTTAATATTGCTTCAACTTTATTGTAACTACTGATGCTTACATTTTAAATATTCACGACTATCATCGTCTATGACTCCTTCATAGAGTTCATGGAGTTTTACAAACAGGAAAAATTGTATACGGAATTAAGGTCGGTAAGGTAGCGAAAAACATTTTATTTTTAGCTAAAATAATTGCCATTGGTCAACCATTTCACGAGGGTCCAGCAGAAAACGTTAGAATACAAAAAGATAAATATAACGAGGCGTCCTAATTCAACACGCGATTTCTGAAATTCGTCAGAGGCGGTCTTGGTCCGCAAACACTGGCTTCCGAAGCGCTGAGTAAACGCACAATTTTCCCCAACCGAGTGGCCACCTGCTACTATATACTAGAGCAAAAGGAATCACTTGAAAAATGACCAGCTGCTTCATAATAGACTACGTATTTTTCCGTGCCCACGTTGTCATAGGGCTAGAGCAATTTAATCCATCACGCGGCGTTGCACGGCGCCGTCCGAGCCGATAAATTCTATATAATTGCGGACGATTTTGGTTTTATTGTTATCCACGAATGGTGGGAGAGATTAGATTGTGAATATTCGAAATTTGTTATTTTTTTTTATAGTATACAAATTTAACATGTGAAAATAATTTTATTAATAAGAAATACTATTTCTGTTTATAATTTAAAGCAAACAAGAAATACATATAGAGAACAGAAATATAGAGCTACACTTATACATGGTGGAATTGTCAGCGCCACTTTAAATGAAACCACAGTTTTAACTACTCTATAAAAGCCTAATATAATTAAAAAAAAAAAAATTCTCAAAAATGAAATTATCGTTTTAAAATAAAACGCCATTTGTAAAGTATAATATAGGCACGCACACACTTATCTGTCAAAGCGGCAACGTCGCACACGTATGTGTGCGTGACACGAAATACAGGTATGGATAAAAATCGTGAAATGTAAAAAAAATCCTACGTCCAAACCGTTGAGGTACTTTGATTATTTTTTTTAATTCTGGGTTTGAAATATTTTACCCTATAAGCAGTGTCAGTAAAAGAAGCGCGGCCTCTTCCACTCTGTATAATACTTTACATATTATAATGAACTAGCGGCCCGCCCGCGGCTTCGCCTGCGTGAACTACTTTATTATTCATTTCTGTCTCTATGAGTACCTACGTCCTATAAGTGACGTCCATGCAAAATTTGAAACTCCTAGCATTTGTAGTAACGAAGTTTCATACAAACTTTCAAGTCGAATATTACAAATTCCCATCTTAGCGAGCACCTACGTCCTATAAGTAGTTCCTATGCAAAATTTCAGATTCCTAGCACATGTAGTTTCTGAGATTTCCTGATGAGTGAGTGACATTTCGATTTTATATATATATAGATAAGGTCCTAATTTCATTTTGTGTACTAAAATAATAGTAGCAGATATATCATATTTTTAATAATGAGATATATAACTTTAGATACTTTAGTTTGCGTAGTTGTAATGTATAAAAAAAGCCTAAAATAGCGTATATGTTTATAATATAATTTAGATAATACAAATACATTTTGAGAGGATGAGATTTTCGAAACGCAATTGTAAGTAGTGCACAATCTCATTGTTATTTCATAAGAGATAGTGGTCACTGAAATATGACGGGCGCCGGCTTGGAATGCAATAAAGATTGACACGGCAGCCTTCGGGAATGCCGCAAAGTGTCAATCCAGGTCTTAGATCTTATGTATGACGCTTGGGGATTATAATACACGGCAGGAATAGTTTTAGAAGCATTTTCGGCTAAAATTTAGTATGTTATATTTATTATTATTATTATTTATAAGATTGTGATAGAATATTTAAAATAAAATAAAAACATTTTTCATCATATAAATAGATTTAATATATGAAAATAATTGTACTATATGAAAATAAATGAAGGAATTTTTTTAATTCAATAAAATTAAAAGAATGTCGTATATTACTGATTGACTATATCAGGTATACTGACTATATACTACAACTAATGTAATATCTATATACATATATTTTTTTTTATTTATAAATTTTTGGTAGTATGGTTGTACATAGAATAATTTTTAATTGTTTTTAAATTAGGTGTAGGATATTAGGTTTTAGAATACCTGCTTTTAGTTATAATCATGTTGAGCTAGCCTGTAAGTGTGATGTACAATGTAAAACCTTTGTACTTTTTTTTAAAAAGTTTGTATCTTTTGTATGTTACGTTGGCTTGCCTAATAAATAAATAAATAAATAAAAATAAATAAATATACGTTAGTAACTTTTTATATGAATATTCAGTATATTTAAATATATAATATTTAGGCTGTGTATGGCGCACATAACGCAGGTGGCGCGCGGGGCGCCCGGCACGCGCCGCGCACGCTCTGCCACGTGATTCGACGCACTTGCTACTCTACATTGACAAGGGTATAAAATCATTACGGTTATTGTTTGTTTGAATTACAATAATCATATTATTATTGGTTTATTTTAAGACATGATACTTCAACTATACGTATAAATAACTTAAATTATATTGTTTTGAATGTACTTTTTGTAATTTTTCTATAATATAATTAAACAGTAAAAAAGTGTGTGTATAGTTTAAATAATTTTACAAAAATCAAAAAGGATGATTGTGAAATACAAATAAAAAAGTAATTTCTAATAATTAGGATTCCTTACTCAAACAGTGAAACGGGACCTTGGTCCGTTTGTCTGTCACCACGCTGTGTCTCATGAACCGAGATAGTTAGACAGTCGAATTTTTTTACTTATAATATATGTTTGTTTTTGTTATACCAACGAATATTAAAGATAATAAAATAAATATTTAATGGGGCTCTCATATAGGGATAATAAACTAAAAAATAATAAAAAAGTATAAAACAACAACAATAGCTCAATAATAACTAATAATAACAATATAATTATACTAATATTATAAATGTGAATGTTAGTTTGTTTGTTACGCTTTCACGCCAAAACTACTCAACCGATTATCATGAAACTTTGTATATATATTCTTAAATATATTAAAAAGGACATAGGATACTTTTTATTAAAAATATATGTTATCCTATATAATATAAAAATAAGTTTAAGCGAGCGGAACCACTTTTGAGTCACGTATTTCAATAAACGTGTTACCTCGTGTCCAGATCACTTATCAACAGATTACAATGACGGGCGTGACATTTGATACGGTAGGAACTAAGTGATTCGTGCTAGATGTATCGTGGGAAACGGCGACGGCGATCGCGCGATTAGCCCGCGCAGCGTGACCTGCGTCGCGCGCCTCCCATGGGCTAGATCTGATCATCCCTACTAATTGATTATTATCATTATTTCGCACGGGCTATACTGGAAGTATGAGATAATTTTATAATACAATATATTTTATTTTATAGTAAATTGTTTATATTGTTTTGTTTTCATACAAAGGTTAGTTAAGTTTGGCAAAGGGAACCTGGGAACGTGGTGTTACAACGCGCCGTCCCCATTAAAATACTTCTGTTCCCCACTATCCCGCGAATTCAGTGTCGTGCTTTGTTTGGACACCAAAGCGAAGAAAATTAAAACATTAATATTTTATTTCTTCGAGTGGGACTCGAACCCAAAACCTGTCGTGTTCACAATCACACCTGTGGAACCCTGCACCACGACTGGCCTCAATAAAGGTATTAAGAAAACTCTACGAATTTTCACAATTAAATAACGTTATTACTCTTAAAAATGTTTACATAAGTGATATTTCAAGATCTTATAATAAGAAAAAAATAATTTATGCATATATCACCGTTATGCAATAGATCTCACAGAGTAAGGGCTGGAAAATTGTCGTTAGCACTTAAAGTGATTAAAAACTGGCATGAGACATCGCTGTCGGGAGTTCGCAAGTGTCGGCTCTGTTGTGGTTGACTTTGCTTTATTTTCTTTTATTTGCAAATTACATTGTTTTTGTAGAAGTTTTATATTGTAAGTAATATAAACACCACACAATTTGTTTATTTTATTACAGACCAGTGTTTTCTTTAAGTGTTAGTCTTTTTTTATTTTGTTTTTTTTTAATTTGTTTCTTTCTAATACGTTTTAATTCAAATTCAAATTCAAAATATTCTTTATTCAAATAAACTATTAATAGCACTTTTGAATCGTCGAATGTACATGTCAACAAAAAGCTACCATCGGTTCAAGAAACTCAACAGTTGTTCTTTTCAAAGTCAATGGTATATTTTACTATTACATGAAAGAAACATCTACTCACTGGGTAGATCAATTATAAACCTTCACTTTTTAAATCGCTTTATATGAACACTTTCTACTTAGCACTGACACTTAAACACTCAGCACTTAAACTATCACTTAATAACGTTTCCTTAGAGCTTGCTGGCAGTATTACAACGTCGGGAAGACTGTGCTCATTTCTGTTTTTGGGGTGTTTTTATAGGTTACAATTTCCCTCCAAAACTAAGCTTACCGGATGTATCTCATATTCATAATTCACAATAAAGATAGTTTCAGTGCTGCCATCATTTATAACATAACATAACATAGTAACTTCCTATAGTTATAACAATATAATGTACAATCACTATCAAAATATATTTAATTGAAGTCAAATTA
>JAKRZM010001290.1:465172-705100 GCA_036379175.1 Heliconius cydno galanthus | reverse complement strand
CTCCAAATATTCTTGAACAGTGTAATAAGCTTTACTTGTTAGAATTTTTTTTACAAATATTTTAAATTTTGGAAGTGGCAAACTTAGAATACACTGCGGAATTTTATTATATACACGGTATACTCAGACCCATAAAAGATTTATTAACTTTTTGGAGGCGAAAACTTGGCGTAACAAGCTTATCTTAATTTCTCGTTCCTATCGTACGTCTATCGCTATTTTTATTATGACAATGTATATTTTGTTAATTACTTTAAACTAAATATGACGATATCCATAGTTTGAAAATAACAAAAAAATACAGAAGTAACACACGATAAGCAGGCATTCATATTTGTATAAAGTGTTAATTTTTACATACATATACAACACATTTGTACATACATATATAATATACTATATATGTTTTTTTTGTTTTAATATAGTAATATTAAATTTTATCACATCGCCGTCTCCTGATTATAGTCGAAGCTCCCACGCAATTATTTTTCATTTAGCTCGCGACTTGCTGTTTTCTCCCTAGAGATGTCATGGGATCAAGTGCAACCCCATGAAATGAAACTACAATTTAAATGTGAGAAGTGCTCGCGGTATGTAGGGAATATTTACGGATGTTATACCTAGGGATTTGTAATTGCAGTTCACACGCCTATATAAAAATAACATAGTGGTTATTATTTCTTGTCAGTGTTATTTTTCTCTGTTATACTTCTGCAGTTTATAATTTTGATAGCTAACGATATTAAAATGATGTTAAAAGTTTAAAGCGGTTTTAAAATATTTTAACTATCACAAAATTCAATGTTTTAGATGATATATATGTGTGTCGTCTATAATCTAAATTTTTATTCATATCTTCTAAAGTGATCATTACTTAGCAACTAAATAATTCTTAATTCTTAAAATTAAATATTTTTTTTTAACTTAATATTATCATATGATTGAATCTGGTTATTTCGAAAAAGAGCAACTCGACGTCCTCTTTATATTTAGTGCTCTTGTAGGGGAGACGTAGGGGAAACGTCAAAAAATGTCATACGCACCGAATATATGGATATTATAAACGAATCACCATTGTTGCGACGTTGGATATCACTAAATTTATTTGTACGATAAAGTTAATATATGTAAGTTAATAAACTTACTGGTCATAATGTATAAGTTTTATTGTTTTACAAATTATACAGGTACAGTTAATATGTATTGGTGAATAGAAGATTGTAACAATTGGAAATAATAAATATAAAAATTATAATTAATTCTATATCACTGTACAAAACACTGATTAAAGGCATTTTAATGCTAGATAGAAATTATGAAGACATTTGTTATGTTTAGTGGGGAAGGCAGAGAAAAAAAGCGCTAAGTGGCCGTTCTTATCGACCCTTGTCACAAACCAAAAAAAAAAAACAAAAAAATATTTTTTGAATACAAACAAATCTAGCATACCACCACCACCGAATCAATATCCATCGATTTTTTTCAATATTAGTGTAATAACTACCATAACCCAACAGGTACAAATGTAGAATCAAACTTATACATACATATACATTAATGTCGTATTGACCTTATTCAATATTCTCACGGATCATTTACTTTGATTTAGTAGGGACAAGTGCCGATATAGTCTCCTCGTTACCGCGTCACTGCTGTGTCCCCCCTGCATCCATCATCAGATTCGCGTCTCATTTACTGCTCACTCCGTTTATACACTACGAGGGAACCTCATCAAAATATGGGATAGCCATCTGTTAGAATCATTTAAACGTTATTATAATATTTATAATATTGGCTTGTTTTGTAAAGTTATTGATATCATAGAACATTTCATTGGTAAAATTCTTCCAAAATTAATGCAAGATTTGAATAAAATAGAAAAAACAATCCTTAGTAGGTAAATTAATTGTTATTTTTTTATCAAATCGCAAACATACCGGGCAATGCATGCACATACGCACTTGTTTTTCGGAACTATCTAGCAGCATTTTGCAAAACTATTTAAAAATAAATAATATAAAATGTTTGCTACAATAAAATGTGTTTGGCGTCTCTATCGGGTCTAATTTTCCTGATATTTTTCTAATAATGTTTATTTTTTTTTAATAGCGACCGCCAAGCCCCCTAGACCCACGTAATTTCAGCAAAGCTGAAATTATAAGGATTAATAGTCTAATATGTAGTTAAGACTGTATGCATGCTGCCTAACTTGAAAATGGGGACCTACATACTTAGCAAGGAGCTAAAATTAAAAAAAGGTCAAAATAAAATAAATGTCAAAGAAAAGTACTTAACATTAGCCGCTTTTAATGTAATATTTTCAATTCTTAATTCTTATACGTAAGTAAAAATTATTCAGTTATTAATTTTGCATTGAATATTTACTACGTAGGTATAATGATGCAGGCAATGGTGTATATGTACATATTTTTTCAAATGAAATTATATCATAAAATATAACACACGAAAGCCTATACCTTTTTATAAATAATTTATAATGAATATTGTTAAGAAATCTCAACCTCTGAAACTATAAAGATAAAATTAGATTCATATTCTTACTTATTTTCTGACTGCGTGTTATCCTTTGTAAAAGAATAACTTATAGCGTAAAAAGAATCTTTACTAGTTCTCTTTTTTAAATCTCCATTTAAATTTAATTCAACAACTATATTATTTAACAATATAAATTTAATTGTTTCTAGAAAAATGGTTCTTTATAACAATTCTAACTTTCCAATTCAATTAATCAATCAATACAACTGGCACTTCCCTACACAGTGCAATTAAAAATGTTACAGATTTGTATCGATAGTGACAGATCACCGTGACTCGCCGGCGGAGACAATGCGCTCTGATCACTCAGCACGGCACGTGACACAACAAATAACAGATACTGATCGACAGATGTTCTTCTACTGAAATGTTTATTTGAAATTGAAATTTTATCTTGTTGGGAATTTATTTTTCATAATTAAGAATTAATTAAAAATAAATTATTTTAGTCATAAGTTTAAGGTAAATATTTAAAACAAAAATCATATAATTCTAATTTTTAATAATACTTTGGTGATTTCAATAGAAGATATAAAAGAATAAAAATAAACACAGATAATTCGCATTCGACAATTTGAACTTAGTAGGACTTAACGCCGCATTTCTTGGAATACCTCCAAGTATTCTAGCTAATTAAACTATACTACACTTTTATTACGCCTAGTCAGAATTTTATTTAACACTAGCTGCCGCCCACCACTTCGTTCCTGTATACATATCTGATACTCTAAAGCCAAAAGACATGGATACTTTTAAACGTATATTTTTTCTTAAAGTATAATCGTTTGTCCTGAAAAACAAATTTCTTAGATTATAGTTACAACTAACTTAACTTTTCTTCCTATCTTACTAATACGGTAAATGTGAAAGTATGTAAGGACAGATATTTGTTTCACTTTCACGAAAAAACTATTAAACAGATTTAGATGCAACTTTACAATATTATAGTTATAGGTACATCAGAATTACAACTACGAAAGTAACGTTATAGAACTAAAAGAATAGACTTAAATTTTTTGTATGTTTTTCTGCACGTTTGATCACGCTAATCTCAGAAATGGCTTAACCGATTTAATTGTATTCATTGCTTGTTTTATTGTTATAAATGGCTTGGCTTGTCTTATTGAATTGTCTGGAACTTTAATTTACAATATAGTAAATATATTGTTTTAAAATGATATTATTATTAGAAAACGAAAATAATACAGATTAGTAAATTAATAATTATATAGTTCAAGCGGGCGAAGCTGCGAGTGCGTCGCTAGTGTTATATAATATAATAAAAATATAACACTATATAAAAAAAGACAAGAAGTTTTAATAATAACATTAAACAAATGTTGATGATTTGTGAAAGCAGTAATTCAGGGTGTTAGTTCAGCGGTAGGCAATGGAGCGTGCACCATCATCGAGGGCGCATCTGTCGCTACGCTTTATGACGAACTTTTTGCGACCCAGACGTGTTGGTCATTAAAAATTCATTGACGAAGATAAATAATCAACGTCACTTATACACTTACATTTGTATATTTTTGCATTACAATTTATATAAGCCATAGTAATTCATATTTTTTCTACGGTTTTTTTTCATTTTCACCACGAAAAAAATTGCGAGGATAGATCCCCGCATGTGGGCTAGGTGGTCAGAGCGAGCCTAGTGTTACACACCGCTCTCCACTTTCCGCTGAATTCTGTTCGTTTAATAGCGGAGTTCAACGCCGCGCATTGCATCGACACCAGAACGAAGAAATGAAAATATTAAATATTTCATTTCCTCGAATGGGAGTCGAACTCACAACCTGTCGCGTAGCCTCAATGGCCTCTTACAATCTAATGCTAGTTAAATCTCAATAAACCTATAAGTAAATCAGTAGGAATATTTTATGAGATCCTTCAATAAGGTCCAATTAAATGCGATGAGTAGCGTCCACACACCTGTCACTCGCTAAACGCCATCGAATAACTTCGACAGACGGACTAAACAAACCTTGCATTCATCTCTTTATTATGATGTGTTAATCTTGGATTATCAGCAAATGTTAACACATGTTGCCAGTTAGTAAAAAATCGTGTTGAGAAAAAAGGTCTTACTAATTTCGTTAAGCAACTAAGTAAAATAATTTTTATTACCACCAAATAGGGTTGATTTTTGAATAATATATATTGTGCTTAGATTGGTTAGATTATCGAGGGTAGCTAATATTATTCCGGGGCGTACGGTGTTGCCTTTTCATCCGCTAAGTATAAACAGGGGGGTGTGGTGTTTGATCGCTCGGCCGCTCTGCCGATTGATTAACTTTGTACTATTATTGGGGTAAATAAAGTTATTAAATTAAAATTTGTCATTTTTTACCCATTTTTTATTTATTTTTAAGATGTTGTTGCTAGTTTTTTATTTCAAGATTACTATTGTATTGAATATCTACTCTACTTCGGCGGTTCCCTCTGCCTTCGTTACTGTGTGCGGGATATAGCATAAAGCTGAAAAACACAATGATTATATTTAGTTAACTTACAAAAATAAACTCTTCTATGTCTTAATAAACGAGCAATCTTGCATAATTCATATTACTTACGATTTAACAATAACCAGGCATTACATAGCCGACATACAATATATCTATTTGGAAATAAAAGAACATTCGTTAGTAAAAATCACATATATCATATATATATAAAAGCTCACAAGATTCGGCTTTTCCGTGCAGATATGGGATCAAAGTAAGGCTAAGCGCCCGAGGCGAGCGCACAGTCAATATTTGCGCGCCGTCCCGGCTAATGAATACAATTAGATCATTCCGCGCGGCCTGACGTTTTTCATACGCTCTGCCGGCGCCCTCTGACGTGGTTGAAGACCTCTGTAAATGTGGATACTACGGCATATACCTATAAGTTGTGGTTTGGAAGCCAGTTAGCAGAAATTGCTTAAAATCTAAGTCTATGTCAAATAATGAAATGGTTAATACTGGGTATCTAGAACTATGGAGCAAATCATTGATATTGTTTTTTTAAGGTATATTTATTTTTAGATGGAAAATAATACGTCAAACTATTTCAAATTTCACTAATCTATATATATAAAATCGAAAGGTCACTCACTCATGATGAAATCTCAGAAACTACATGTGCTAGGAATCTCAAATTTTGCATAGGAGTTATTTATAGGACGTAGGTGCTCGCTAAGACGGGAATTTGCAATATTCGACTTCTAAGAGGTTGTTTTTGGGGTCGAAAGTTTGTATGAAACTTCGTTACTACAAATGCTAGGAGTCTCAAATTTTGCATAGACGTCACTAGGACGTAGTCATGGAGACAGAAATTAATAATAACATAGTTCACGCGGGTGAAACCGCGAGCGGGCCGCTAGTATAGTATAAAATGTTAATTATGCTTAAAATTCAAAGAAGGGAAGAACGAGTTGGATGCAGCGTTGGGTGCCAGTGTATGTATTATCTTTGTTTGCTGTTTATTCGTCAGGGTGCGCCACATGGCGCTACTGTTTATTTTAATACTCAACCATTGTTGGTTGCCTGTTTACACAGGGAACCGTGTTAAACTACCCTTACGGATTTGTTTAAGGTATCTGTTAGAATTGGACTTAAATTTTGACCATATTTTTAAGTTTATTGCAATATTCAATTCAAATTATTACTGTCTACCTTCATTCGATATTAAATATACTAGATAGATGAACATTAGGTTTTTCATCACTGAAAATTGAATAAAAAATTTATATACCTATCTATTTCTATAGAGCTTATTTATTTTAGTATTAATATTCATTTTAATAATTATTATCTTAATTCTGAACTTTAACTTCAGCTGAAAAAAATGGTGAAACATTTTGTGAAAATGTATTAAGATCCTTATGTATATTATAATATACGAGTAATTTATTCGATTTTTACATAATTTCTAACCGACTTCGGTTTTTAAAAAAGATGAACTAACTATGACTATTTATATGATGACAGAGTATCAATAATAATGAAGTATTAAAAACACATTATGAGAACTTAATTTTAGTTTTTGTGTACTTAGGTGAACGCGTTCGTCCTCCGCTATATAATAACGTAATATTATAGGAATCAATTTATTTTTCTTAATTACAAAAGGGCTTTTATCTCTATATCTGGAATGTGTAGGTCAGAGATGGCATCTGCAGAGTGCATCTCCGTTTAATTACATTTGAGGACCCCCATCCCCCCACCTCACCCCACACCCCTCTCGCAATTCGATTCATTTGCAAAGTGCATTTCGATGCTACCCAATTGTCCTGACCCGGAGCTTAATTGCCCGCTGCCTGCATTGTATTTATTATTGACATTTATTCGCTATTTGCTTATTGTTCATTTAGGATATTACAATAATAAATAGTAATTCTGATATCCTGAGGCAAGGCATGGCGCAGGGGCACAAGGGCGACAGGTCGTGGGTTCGATTCCTACTCGAGCAAATCTATAATATTTAATATTTTCTTCGATCTGGTGACGAAGCAAAAGCTCAGCTTTAAGTACCGCCACTCAACACGCAATGCCTCCAGAATTCGATGGCAAAGGGGCAGGGGGGTGTTTTAACACTAGTTAAATATAAACGTAAATAAATATTTCACTTCCTCGAGTGGGCATCGAACCCACAATCGTCGCGTTACAGTCACACCCTTGTGCCGCTACGCTACGACGGCAAAATAGATAAAACTATTTCTAAATTCGCTTCTGCTTCTTGAATTTCACACAATATTAGTATTATAAGCACGCATCAATTTAATAAATATCGAAACAAATTCCTACAAACACATCGGCGGACGTTTATTTGCGTCGGGCCCACGCTCGGCTCCACACCGACTTCGCATTCCGCACGGCGGCAGCGTCGTATCGGTACTCATTTGTATTGGTGGTATATTCGTATTATTTGTTTATTTGCGAATGCGGCATACGTTGGAAAGCTTTGATTTTTTCCAATTCGGAGATAATGCGGAGAGCGTGGAGCTCCCGGCGATCGACTCCGCGAGCCAATCAGCCAGGCGTTCGTTAGTCCCCAGCGAGCCTTCCCGCTTGGTTAGGCAGGGCACGTACGTGGGAGTTTTCCAGTCGGTAGCACGGATTTTCTTTTAGATTTCAATGAAAATTGTTTTAAATCATCTTCGGAAAAATTATATTTTGTGAAATCGGAAGTCGGTTTTTACAAAAAAATTGTGTTTAGTAAGAAATCTTTAAAAATACTTCTCGCACAACATATAATCTTAGTTTGTTTAATATTAATTACTTATACGAGTATCTAGAGTCAAAAATTCTGAAATAAATTGGAAATTCACATTTTATTTTTTATTAGTTACCTACTAATCTAATTATCGTAACTTTTCCATCATGTTATTATTGCATACTATTTTGAAATATTAGTTACACAACAGAACGATGTTGTACTTAATTTTACTGATTAATGGTCAAAGAAATTATAGTAATTTATTTTAATGACTGACTCGCGCCAAATGATGGAGATGCGCTCGTCTATAATTGGAAAATGAATACAACTGCTAATCTCCCTTTGTAATACAAATGGTCATGGCATGGAGGCTACGACTGATAATTATATATAGGTATATCTATGTATTATACATTACATATATTATATGTTTACATATAATATATGTAAAAACAATGACAGCCACACGATAGAAACGAGAAATAAAGATATATTTATAATGCAAAATTATGACCTTTAAGAATTAAATAAGTCATTTTAATTCTTAAAATGCTATTCATACACTAAGGAAAGACACGTTTTAAACTTTTAGGTACAGAAAGGGATGTTTCTTACGTTTTAATACGTTTGAAATAGATTCGTTATTGAAATAAATCTAAGATGAGTCTTATTATTACGTTTTTATAATAAAATTCTGCAATGTTATCTACATCGGCCACTCTCAAACCTTCAAAAATATCTACAATGAAACGATGAAACATTAATATATTTTCTCATTGTACTAATTAATAACACGGAGTGTCTTAACACTACGTTTCCTCTTCCTAATCTGCTATGTGCAGGATGCAGCGGAATGCTGAAAAAAAATTAAATAACAAGAAATATTAAGCTCAACCCTACTTACTAGTTATTGCTAATGCAGTTGCTCTATTATTTGACATACGGCTGTAGTGACCTTCGTCAAAATGTTAAACCAATGTCGTTTTACAAGTATTTTATATTTATAGCTTGCTGTTTACATATTATTATTGCTTTTATTATATCGAAAATGCTGATCTGGAAAATATTTGAAATTAATATAAAATATAATTTGTATCAACTGGTTCGTAAATGATATATCTATCTTTCCACATTGAAAAAACGGACAAAATACCTGTTTTCCGAGGTACGCGTAAAGTTTTCAACTTTATGAACTTTTCATTGATTTCTTAATTAAATAATCGAATTATAGAAAGTTCTATGAGTAGAGACAAGATTGTCAATTAATACTCAAGTTACTACAATTTTTATTTTTGCTTAAATTATTTTCGCTTGTGTTCTTTTTAATTTTCCTATAAGTTTTCTATTAAGCGTATTTTTGATGCTGATTAAAAATATATAGTACCTATACAAATACCAAATTCTCTAGACTGATTCGCCATTTTTTGTAATATAAAACAAAACTACTGAATGATTTTTTTATTACATCAGTTACATCGTTTATTTAATAAAAACTCATGTTAACTAATGTTACCTAGATTAATAAGACGAACCCTACGTATTACCCATTTGATGAGGGTAACTTTGACAGCCTACGAAATTCAGATTTTCTTCTATACTGATATATTTTTAAAAGTTTATATGAATGTCTATGAGTGAAAAGTATAATGAGAGCACTAGTAAAGCAAAAACACTCTTGCTTTAAATTTTAAGACATAGTGTAAAATATCGTTCGTATCTGTCAAAATTACCCAGATTGACTGTAATGAATTAGTAAGGAAACCAGTAGAATATCCATACAAATTCAATGTGATATTTTTATTAAAATTGATTGAATTAGTGCACTGGTAGGTACTTTATGTACAGGAAATTATTTTAGTTGTTTAGTGTAGGCGTCTGACATTATTTGCCACGTGTGAATAATAATATCAAATGAAAAATATCACGACACAGCCAAGTCTTGGAGTAGTGACGAATTGCTTCTGGATTCAAATTCTAGAAAACTAAAGTTCATTAACGTCTTTCAATAACCGTGCCAAACAGAGTTTACTAAAAGTCACGCATCGTCCGTAGGCGTGATATGTATCAACGTGAAATCATCAAAAAACATTTTTTTATCTTTTTATTTTTTTTAAATATGTAGTTCGAAATTTTTTTATGAAGCATTCCAGTTGAAATAAGTAATAAAAAATAAGTCAACGAAAACAATAATAATCACAGAGTACCGTCGAAACAGCTTCACGCTGTATCCCTCATGTTGAAGGGTAGGCAGAGGGAATCTAGTGCTTTTTTTTATTAGTCACAATAACACTACAGACAGTTGGTCCGTATACTGTTGCCTAGTGTTCAGACACTCCGTTCCCCACTTTGCGTCGAATTTTCCGAAGCATTGCGTGTTGAGTGGCAGAACTCAACGCCTTACTTTATTGCCTTGGTGCCAGATCGAAGATATGAAAATATTAAAAATTATAACTCATTCCCGGGAGAGGGAATTGCATCCACTACTATAGCATTACTGTCACACTCTTAGGCTCCTGCGGCACAACGGCCTCAAAACAATTAACCAATTTACTAAAACCTGCACCAATAATAATGATTGCTACTTAAGCTACAATGTTTTTGCGCCCCTGATCATTACAATTTAATTGAAATTAAAACAATAATTAAATAGCTAATTTACAAGTCCCAATAGGTCTTCACGTTCGGCGGAACCCAAAAAACATGGAGCTGTGCAAACATCATCAGCCAGCACTACGAACAAACAGAGTGTGCGTATGATTGTATGAGTACGTTTTTTCACATAGCCCAATAGCCCAATCAGCGCCATTGCCAGTGCCAGTGCCAGTGGCAGTTGCAATTATCTCTCGCACCAAATCGAATTACGATCAATTCGGATTTGCGCGCATTCGAACGAATATAAAACGGTTTGCATTAAAATTTTGCGCGCGATGCACAGGATGCGTTCCCATTAGTCGGGTCGGACTCTAACTTTGTTTGTTCACTTTGACCTGCACTCTGTGAGGCTTTATTGTGAGATATCTGTGGATTTTTTTTGGTGTTATCTTTATTGATAACGTACATTATTTCTAAGCCTTTTCTGTTCAAAAAAACGAATTGATAAGGTTTGATGATATCAAATTCAGGTGATAAATAGAGATCGAAGTGTTTTAATCCTAGTTTCTTTTCTATAGGTACATAGGATGTGCGATATATTGGAAGCTGAAAAATACAATATTTTAAAATTAAAAATTATTATGTAATTTGGTAGGCTTTAAACCTGCAACTATTGGATACACCGTCATCCGTATCTAAACGCCCTAGACAATTAACTTAAACGTTCACATTCTGCTACTGTCGATATTTTTTGTACAATCGTTATAACAAACAAAACATACCATTTGCCAAAAAGATATTTACTATTTTTTATATTATTGAAAATAGTAGTATCTTCTTGGCAAATGATCATTCTTTTTATAATATTGAAAAATATTTTTCACCTCGAATTAAAAACGTCTTAGATTTTCATTTCAAATTGAATCGCTTCGCCTACGTTCAAAATTGTATGAAATTTCAATTAAACAAGAAAAATGTAACTAACTTGAAAACATGAAAAATAAAAATTTATATTTGTCTATAAATTCTCTACATCCCAATAAATATATAAGACTTTTTATTGTCCAATATTTCAGGTATGGTTTCAAAATCGACGAGCTAAATTTCGGAAGCAGGAGCGGCTGGCGCAACAGAAGGCGGGCGAGGCCCCGGTTAAGGCCGAGGGCAAGCGGGATAAGCCGGGCTCCCCTGCCACGTCGCCGCATCCCGCACCGCCTACGCAGATCACACACCATTCTTTACCACACCTGTCTCCTCCTGATCTCAAGCCTATAACTTCTGCCGGTAAATACAGATATCTAATATGCAACTTTATAATTTTGTGAAGAACACAATCTAAGAATTTAAAAACTATATATAATTATATTTAAATATTTATTCAGCATAAGAAGCTATGAAAGAGAGTTGAAAATTTATAAGTAGCAAATACGGTCATTTCTATGCTTTTTTCACTAACTTATTCTAAAATGTAAAAATAAAATGTAAATGTAATATTAAACAAGCAATGGTTGCTAAAAAGTATTATAGTTTAAAACATTTCTTTACTGAGTAAATAGTATAATTGATAACTTTTAAGCCCAGTATAGGAAATATTGAATCTACTACACAATTCATTATTAGAGCTCTTCTTATCAAAAAAATATTTAGATATTTGTTGTTTTGTGTTTGTTGTTTGTTGAACATTTAACGTGTCAATGGACTCTACTTTTATATAAACGACAAAAAATCTGAAGTTCAAATTGATTTGACAAATAGCCTTTATTTAAAACTTTAATTTTATAGCGGTTATACAGTTCTATTTATAATATTTGAGTTTTTTTTATATTTTCATAGACATTGATCTTCGATATTATAAAGTTGTGAGTCATACATTCCGCCATATCGCAGCCCAATCGCACTATTTTAGCGACTGCGTGGGAGAACACAACAAGGCTGATTTCGACAACAGAAATGTGTGTCCTCAAAATAGAATTTAAAATTAGAACATACATTGAAATGTGATCGTCCAATGACAATATTTCAATTTGCATTTATTTTTAGACATAAGGAAATTAGGCCAAGTTCAACAATTTAAAAAAAAAGAACTTTGACAGCCCTACTTGTAGATGTAGAGGAAATAAATATTTTAAATTTAGTTTCTAACAATGAGGTACATAATCATTATTAGTGACCATTAAACAGTTGTTAACAACAATAAAATTGTAGATTTACACCGCAGAGTTAACAAATTCTTATTTATAGCGTCGACTGCAATATAAATACTTACAACGGAATATCAAAGAATAAGATCGCGTGGTAGATGGTTGGGTGTCGTAGAGGGAGTATAATGACTTGTGGCTGGTTTAATTAGATTACCGCCGCCACCACGTCACGCAGAACCATGCCAGATTTTCGCTTCGCTTCGCCTCATTTGCGCTAATTGTGCGCGCGATTGTCACTCAGGCTTGAATAAACAACGGAGCGGCGGCAAGGATTAGGTGATTACCGCGTAATTGCGTTACCACGATTATTTCATATCCGCGAGCACCTGCACCTGCATTCTGATTTCAGATTGCCCTAATTGCAATTTAGTGCCGTTTCTATGTGTAACTAACGTTCATTTGTAATTAAGTTAAATTTAACGTTGGTAGGATTTGGATATTTTAATTGAAGATATGTGATTTTGATTATAGAGTTTTCAAGGTTTAATTGTAACTTTTCTAGGTGTATACATTTTTAAATACTTTTTACAAAGTTTTCTTTTTAAACATATATCTAATTCTCTAATTCATAATCTAATATTAAGAGACTAGACGAGGTGTTTAATAAATATAATTAACGTATTTACTACATAGCCTTCACAATTGTTTGTTATACCGTTTTACTATATTATTATTTCAAATTAAGAATTAGCTTAAATATACTGATGATCAATTTAAAATTATAAAGATATGCTTTAATAATTGAATTATTTTAAAGCGCTAACTTATAATGTTACCAACAATAGGGCAGCAATAGAGAGTAATAGAGAGAGACGAGATTATGTTCTTTATTTTCTAAATTAAGATTTAAAATATATAATCTTTATAATGGATTTCATTACAACATCTATTATCTATATATATATATATAAAAGGACTTGTCCTCACTGACTGAGGTAAGACGCACGCACAGCCGTAACCGCTGTGCGTAGAAACGTGAAATTTGGACAGATGTTTACTTTCGTAATCTGGACATCCACTAAGAAGGGATTTTGAAAAATTTTAACCCTAAAGGGGTGAAATAGGGGTTCGAAGTTTGTATGGAAAAAAAATTAAATCGGCACCGGTTTTTATAAAATTTGAAATTTAGATTTTTAAAAGTATTTAATTGAACACGTGTTTCATCGTTTTCTAGAATTTTCCCCCTAAGGGTGCAAATAAGGGGTTGAAAGTTTGTATAGGTTTTTTTTTAAATCGGCACCAATTTTTATAAAATTTGAAATTCAGACTCTTAAAAGTATTTAATTGAACACATGTTTCGTGGTTTATTAGAATTCACCCCTAATTACGCAAGCGAAGCTGCGCGCGTCCGCTAGTCTATTATATTAAAAATAAGTTTAGGTGCAATTATTATAATAGGAATGAAAATGGTTACTTAGATTAAAAAAGGTATTAACAAGTAACACAAATACTCCTTGCTTGTATCTTATTTACATGATAGTTAGGTAGGTACTATTTACAAGATGAAATCTTTAGATTAATTTTACAGAAAATATTGAACTCTCTTCTTTTTGGCTTTATAAATGATAGTAAACGGTAAGATAACGTTAACTTTATGATTTTACAACATAAATGCTAGGGTTTAAACAAAGACCAATCACGTATACATAAAATTTTGTCATGATACGCAATTTGTTTCTTTCCTTGGCGTAAAAAAAAAGAAACATACAGTCTAATTGATAACCTCCTTTTCTTACAGAAGTCGGTTAAAAAGGACACACATTTTGTAGATAAACACCTACTTTCAATACATACATACCTAATTTAATTGTTTAAAAGACTATTAATTATATATTTATTAAGAAACCGTATAAAAAATTACGTAGCTATTAGTTCTAATCATAACATAATATATAAATGTATATTGTAAATGCTATAATGTAATTAATAACTGTACGTGTATTTATTACAGCTAACAAACTATGCGAGGAGCTTAACGGTGTAGGTAGCGGAATCTCCGAGCCACCAGTGAGCGGCGTGGGGAGCGGCAAGTGGACGGGTGGCTGCGGTCTCCTGCGCCAGCCCACGGGGTTCCCGCTGCTGGGGGTCGCCCCACCCAATTATTTACTCTCGGACCATCTTGGAACCCTCGCTAAAACAAACAACCATCTTTTCTAATGGTCACAATATTTTAACAACCCGACTGCTCATCACCAATACAATCAGAAGTTTAACTAGGACTGATGTCAAATCATTGGTTCGAGGTTTGAGTTTCGGGAGATCTGAGCAGTGGTGGTAATACCATATATGACAATTTAATGAACTTTGTGTAGTGAATTTATTATATAAAAAGTGAAAAACTATCCAAGTGCCAAACTATTGTGTCCATTAAATGTAGGTGTATCGCAATATTTAAGTATATAAAGACTTAGGTGTTTTATGTTAATATTGAAGAAGGGAGTGGGTACTCTTATCATAATTTAAAAAAAAAGATTTTTTTGTGTAATTCGTTTGTTTTAGATATTCGATGATTTTATTCTGGACTTTCTATATGAATGAATTAACTGTAATAACGACATAGTATTAATGTATATAAAGTATGTTGTATACGCCCTCTGATTTCTATATAATAAGTAATAAAAACTGTAACTATTTCATCATTTCTAGTCCTAGTAAAAATCATTTAAAATAATTCTGATATTAGCAGACGACTGCGTTGTGATAAGAACTATTAAATAGGTAAACGATAATCTAGTCAAATAAAAGTCTTAGTCAATCCTATTTATTTATTTATTTTTATTTTAATAATATTAATTATTTCTCAAAGATTTATTTATTAATTACGATTTGGTGATATTTTATAATGTTGTTCGTTTGTCATCAGTAATACAAAAGTATCGAACAATATTGTAAATATGTATGTAAATTATTGTACATATGTATTATGCATTGTAGTGTTGTACCCTGAGTGTATGTAATAGTGCTGATGGCTATATGGAGGGTGTTTTAATAAAGAAATCAATAAATACTTTTATTTTATTTCTTATATACAATACATATATTTTACGTTATTTTTAATAGTGAGGTCATTCACTTAAAATATCTATTTATTAATTAGTGAGGCCAGTCGTGGTACAGGGCCACAAGTGAGTGACTGTAAGCGTGTAGCTGTGGCCTTGTGGGTTCGGTCCCCATTCGATATCTATTTAAATTTATATTTTCATTTCTCTGCTCTGGTGTCGAGGCAAAGCGCGGCGTTGAGTTCCGCCACTCAACAGCCCCAAGAATTCGGCGGAAAGTGAGATGGAACGGAGTGTCTTAACAGGTTTCCCTGACTACCCTTCTGTGTGCGGGATACAGCGTGAAGATGATTTTTTTTTTTAATTTTTATTAAGTAGTGTTTTTTAGAATTTTTCTAAAGGAAAACCGAAATTATCGGCCAGTATTATACAACTAATTTCATTCTTACATCATGTGCAATACTATTCTGTGAAATTATTTTATCATTGAAATAGATACATTGTTCATGAAATGTTTTTAAATATTTTCAACACATTATTGGAGCGCCTTATTCAAAAGTGCCATTAATTTATAATGCAAATTTATTTTTAAATTAGTTTATTCTTGCGATACTTAAATATTGAATAATATTCGGAAACATGTGTTTATTATATAATTATTTTAAAATGTTAAACGTAATGTACTTATACCTAAAACATAGAGGATGAAAATTTGAAACGAAATAACTAAATTGCTGCCAGAATCTATTTTCACTTTTAATTCAAATACTTTTTGATTTTGCTTGCCATAAATACAGAAAAAAAAGAATATTACTATTTTTACGCTATCTGGAATGTTGATTATTTTAAACTTAAATTTTTATAAACAAAGTGTCTTTAAAAAAAATAACAATGAAAATAAGCTTCTACAATACTCGAAGCTCTTATAGATACCAGTTACCATAGAATTTTAGCATGATGACGTTTGTATTTATTTTTAGAGTGCACACAGATCTCTTTAGAGTACCTACTCTGAGACATTTTAAAATGCTATGAATACGAAGTACAGTAATAAAAAAGTTAAATATATTTCTCAATTGGCTTTTAACTTTTGATTTATCATATATGTATATTTAAATATTATAAAAGTAAAGTATGCATAACACCGTCTATAACGCGTGGGGGATCGGCGACAATGATATATCAGCGGGTTCTCAAAGGAGCGGTGGGCGGCCAGACGCCTTGGCGATGATGTGGCCCGAGCATCACGCCCGCCTTGACGGCAAGTTTTTGAGGTATACCTATTCAAATATCTTCGGTTAAAAAACGATACGATAATATAATAAAATAAGCTATGTTTTTGAAGCTGTTCAGTTGTCACCTTAATGTTATACAAATCATGTAAAAGTCTACCATTAAAGCCAGCAAAGCACCTGTAGCTCCTCTGGTGTTACACGGGGTCGAGGGCGGCGGTGATCACCATCAGGTGACCCGTACGCTCGTTTGCCTTGTCTTTTACCTATTACATATACAAAAATTATACAAAAATTATATTAGCTACTACTAAATTCTTTACATCCTTTCTGAATTTTGTTATAATTGAACTTTTTTAATGAATATTTTTCAACGAGGAATTTTTTTTTACTACTTATTCTTACAATTCAGCATAGTTTTATAGTTAGTGACTTACAGTTTTTTAATATATTTTATATTAGGACATATTCTTAAGAAAAATGGTTAGCATATAAATAGATAGATCATTAATTTTACCATTTAATATGAAGCTAAATTACTTAGAGACATTAGATACTATTTAGAGAGGATGAGGCAATGACATTATTAATCATTTATAAATACGTAAATTTAAACTTGTACTAACATACAACCAAATGTACCAACGTATAACCATAGAATCTCTACTTATAATTGTTTTTAGGTAAGCTACTATAGCAGGCCGTAGTCGCAGCATGCATGCATGCGTGCTACAGCATGTGATTGTAAACGCGATGGTTGTGGGTTCGATTCCCACTCCGACGATCAACTCTTGAGTTTTACTACTCAACATACAATGTCTCTAGAAATCAGCGGAATAAGGGGAACGTAGTATCTTATGACTAGGTTCCCTCTGCCGGCCCTCCTATAGGCGGGTATTAGAACTTTAGGCTGTATTAAAGGTGAAGAAAATATTTATACATTCAATACTATAATATGTAAATAACAAGTAGACGATATAAAAGGAAACATAAAAATAGATATGCTTTCTCTGAATAATGTTATAGTAGCGCCTTTGAAAGAGGTTGTTGAGTCAGAAGCTTATTCCGTAGCCTCGTCAGCGGTGGGTTGTTATGCGCAAGAGTTTTCCAGAAGGGCGCAGCCTGCACGGTCTATAAATACGTGGCGTCGGTTTTCAGGAGTTCAGTCTAGCCGTGTTATCGGAAGAGTGATCATCACTTTACAAAACACAACACTCCTCACAAACATGTCTCTGGAACGCCAAGTCCGCGCTAAGGTCAGTTCACTAATAACTATTAATAGCATCTGTAAAATATATTCTCTCAACAACAAGCGGCTGAAATATTTAAAAAAATGTGAAAACTCATATCTTTATTGTCACTTGATATGTGCCTAACAATATATTTTCTTCATATGTTTTTCCTGGCTTTGAAATTAATTTTTATTATTTCTTAAGAAGTTCATGAAAAAATCTGGACAGTTAATGAAATATATTATTAACAACAAAATTCTACTTCTTGGCCTACAGCTCGCCTCCAAGCGCAGCCCTGAGCAGGAAAAAGAGTGCCAGGAGTGGATTGAAAGCGTACTCGGCGCTAAGTTCCCCCCTGGTGATGTTTTTGAAGATGTGCTTAAAGACGGAACTGTCTTATGTCAGCTTATCAACAAAATCAAGCCTGGCTCTGTTGGCAAGATCAATTCATCTGGTGGACAGTTCAAGATGATGGAAAACATTACCAAGTAAGATAATTCTAGATCTTAAATCATTTAAATAAATATCTTAAAAAAAGACCATTGGAATATTTATCTACAGAATCGTCAACATTATTTCTTTATATTTTGGTATTTTTCTGTTGTATTAGAATGGCGTAGAATAGTTGTGTGAAATTTTATAATATTTGTATGCGAATAATATTAATTAAGTTTACCATTACAGCTTCCAAGGGGCAATCAAGGCATACGGTGTACCTGACATCGATGTTTTCCAAACAGTTGACCTTTGGGAGAAGAAAGACATTGCGCAAGTTGTCAGCACACTCTTCGCTCTTGGACGTGAGGTACTTAATCAAAATAATATTATTATTTAATATTAAAATTACATAATTTAGAAGCTTTTAGTTCCTAAAAAAATCTTAACATTAGTAAACAAATGAGGCAATTAAATGTATTTTAGACTGTATTACAAACTCTTAAAGCTTACATTGAAATTAACGACTTGGAAGTCGAACATGTTTAAGTTTATGATAAACATATATGGCTATAGCGGATGGCGCGTAACAAAATGTTTGGGTTCCAGACACGTTTACGAATTGAGAAGTTGAAACGCTGCCAATATAAACTAAAATTTACGATCTTCGCACAACATTACCTCACTTTTCTCAAATAGTTGTTCAAGGTCAGATGAAGAGGTGTCTTGTATCTAATTTTAATGGAGATTGTTTTTATAGACCTACAGGCACCCTGAGTGGAACGGCCCATACCTTGGACCCAAGCCTGCTGATGAATGCAAACGTGATTTCTCTGAAGAAGTGTTGAAGGCTGGACAGACTGTAATTGGTCTTCAAGCTGGCTCCAACAAGGGCGCTTCTCAATCTGGTCAAAACCTCGGTGCTGGCCGCAAAATTCTCCTCGGCAAGTAAACGCGTCACCCCAACGCCCTATAAAGTGATATTAATTTTAAGTTAATTTATACAAAACTGTGGATGCTATACTAAGACTGTAAGCTCTTCGTGTATGATGTGTAAGATTGCGTTCTCTTTAAATACAAGAAAACTCCAAAACTTACCTGTACCTGGTAATATCTTATACTACCCTTGTAGCTTCTAATTGGTTTTGTAATTAGCATAAGAAATATTATTTATTTCCATTTTATTATAGAATTTTTATAATAAAAGATTCTTTTTCTTAATTCATTTGTTTCCTTTAAACATCTCCTTGTCTCTTGCTTCCTTTAACAGGTAACATTTTATTTACTTTACCTTAAAAATGAATTGAAAATACATACCTTAATAGTCATAAAGAATGTTATAGATATTTAATAATGATATTTAATGTTCGAAACAATGTAAACATGTATCAAGGCTTATAAAATAAATTTCGATAATTTTTTAATTATTTATATTTATTATTTGTTACTATAAAAATAAATGTATCCTTTTGTTTTGTTGTTCGATATAGAAGAAGAATTAAAATATTAGAAAAATATTACATGCATTTTATTTATGGTGTAAAAAAATATGTTTGAATATTTTGAAATCAGAGAACGACGTGTGTTGAGTTTATGTTGTCTCTATCTACCCTAACATATGCTGAATAAAGGCTAAAAAATACCATAGTAGCAAAATCTCTTAATGAGATTTTATATAAGTTATTGCACTTAAAACACAAAAAAAAACATTTGATAAAAATGCAAAAGGTGCATCTTACATGGAATTCGACGCGTATGATATTTCCTTTTCTCGGTTATGCCTTTATTTGTACTATAAGTTCTAAGTTTTTGTCAAATTTCCTAATTGTAGGCCAACGAGAAATATCCTAAAGACTATACGGTAAATAAATTTGACAAACTAAAATTTGCAGTGACATACACTTATTTTAAATTAAATAAATTACAAATGTATGTGCAATGTATCCTATAAATTTTCAATTTCTCGGACATTTTCCTTTCCTTGTAAGAAAAGAAGAAGTTCTCACTTCTTAGCCAATTTCATAACTGTAATTTCACGAGATATTCACTACAGCTTTTGTTTACACGGCGAATTGCATACAAAATACAATAAAAACGATGCACAAACGCTCGTGTCTTTTAGTTGCGTCTATTTAGATGCTTAATAATTTATGTGCTGCAAGGAATGGAAGATCGGTTACGCAGTATTAATTTGAGCTTGACACCTCCATGCTCTTCAGGTTGTAGCATAGTTTTGACAAACGGACAACAAGGAGATTTTGAGGTACGAGACCCGGAAAAGAAGAAGACAGTAATTTTTAACTAGATACAAATATTCTGTCATGTACTATTCGAATAAAAAAACATATAAAAGATTTTTTTTTTTTTGAAAAATAGTGAACGCGTTGAACTCTATTTTGTCTTAATTTTAGGTACTTAGTATGTTCTTTTGAAACTGAAATCACATTTTTCACCTGGAAGGGAAAACAGAAAAACCTGTACATCCAAATTTGTAAACGACACTCCTTCTCAAATTTGAATTAAATTTGTTAAGAAAATATCAATGAGATAGGGAACCTAGCCTAGCTTTCCGCTTAATTCTGGATGCATTGCGTGTGGAGTGGCGGAACTAAACTCTCTCTCTCTTTGCCTCGACACCAGAGCAAAAAAATGATAGTTAATATTTATTTTCCTCGAACGGGAATAGAAGGCACAAGCTGTCAAGATCTGTCGTCATTTTTACCACCATTTGGACCGAATTCTATCTTTCTAACGAAGATGAACAATACATTGTTTGTTATTGCATTATTCTTAATAGTAATAATATAATACTATTATAGCTTTATTATTATTTGACATATTAAGAACTCTTTAAGCTTTCCACGTGACATTCTTCACATTATGCTGCAATTCACTTTTCGATATTTTTTAAATACATTAGGTACTTGAATATGTTTTAATCCAAGTCATGTCAATTTATTATTTTTTCTACTATTATAACTTTATACGCTAGTACAGCAAAATTGTCTTCGCTAATCCACATACGTACATAAAATTATTCTTAGTACCTATATTCATTGCAAACTAAATATACACGCATGCCATCTGTTCCCTAGAGCCGTAAACGTATCCGTTCACTAAATCTCAAAATAACGGCGACCTAAAATAACGGCGTTGCTTCTAACGAATCGCGTGCAACGCGGTCGTTATTCCCATTATAACGACGCACGAAACCTTAAAATAGAAATGAGCCTGCCGTTCTCTATTTCATAGCGTGGGATTTTATTAATAGATTGCGTACTGTAGAAGCCTACGGAAGTCAGTCGGGCAGCGGTGGTGGAGCCTTCAGCACCTCTGCTCTGGTTGACTGCCCGCCAATAGATGGCGTTTGGCGTTATTCAAGTATTTCTAATATTTTTAGGCTCCGTTAGATGGAGCTCTACCAAAAGGGGTTTCTATCTTTAATAATAATTATAAGTATTAGATCGTAGCTTTAACATTCGTGAAACAGATGGCAGCGCTGGTAAGTTTGTTTTATTTTTTTTTTATATTTTAACACTATAGAGTATAGACAGATATAATAATAAGTGAAAATATCGACTTACAAGTATATAAGATTAAAATAATAAAAATGACACGTTGTGGGTTCGATTCAAACTAGAGAAAAGATTGTCTAGCTGCTCTGGTATCGGGGGAAAGCACGGTGTTAAGTTTCGCTACTCATAACCCAATGCGGCCAGAATTCAGCGGAAAGTGGGGAACGGAACTGTCTTAATAGGAACGGAGTGTTGTTACATTAGTTTACTCTGCCTACCTTGCTATTTGCAGGATACAGCGCGAATTAACAAAATACCACTAGCTACGGGCCGAAATATAACATTATGTTGTATTATATCAAAATAATTCATAACTATTTTTAATAAATATATGTTTGTAATAGAAACCTTGAAGGTGATTTTTTAATGAATAAAAAAATGTTTATTTTAATTATATGATATTTAATATTTTTTAAAGTTCAGGAGTAGGTATTTAATGGTATAAAATATTTTGAGGTACATAATATGTTTAAAATTAGATTAGTATATTATCAGAGAATCTGGATTCACTTAAAACAATTTTAATTTTAATTAAAAGTAACATTAATGTACATAGCAAAAAGCAATATAAATATCATAAATAAAAAAGAATTTTAACATAGCAACTGCCTCTATATGTATACATACATATGTATGTTGTTGCGTAAAAATTTTCCTTGCCTCCTCCTATGTAAGATGTTCGATGTATATTTTTATTCGCGTCCAAAACTGGCTCATGTCAGCATATCAGGAGTAGGAACTACTAATCGCAGTAAATATAGCCATGACTCTCAAAATACCGTCAACCGCGGTGTACGAGCATCCTTAAGCTTAATATTTATTATATTAATAATTGATTGGGTAGCTAAACTAAGCAAAGTATATGTTTTTTTAATATATACTTTTTCATATTCTTTTAATATATTTTTTATTTTTTTTTACCGTATGGCAATATCGCTCAAATAGCTTTAGTTTTTTGTGCTTTTCTATGAAACAAAATATACCTATATTTTAAAATTAAAAGCTCTTTAAATAAAAGCTTTATTGGTATTTAGTTAAATATGCTTGCAATAAGGCACTTACAATATGTATACACTAACATAATAAATTGTCGTATGTTTAAAATAAATCTTAACTACCGGTGGTGGACTTGCCTACCGGTGGTTCCGTATTAATTTCGGGATTATAGTAACTTATATAACTTTATATTGCTTACTCATTTTGTATGAAATTACTCACTCATTTTGTAGTTTTTATCTATGGAATATTTATAAATATGACATTTTTTTTTAATAATTGATTTTTTCTTTTATTTATATTGTAAGTTCTCACTTCATGCTAAATTTACCTGTAAGTCAACGGGAAGTACTCTGTAGATTTTTATTACCTTATGTGGGATATAGAGAGGAAGTGTAGAGCTGAAAAAAACAAACAATAATTTTCAAAAACATTTTTTTTTGTTGTGTTGGGACTGTAAGTGTTGAGTGGGCACCCAATCGTTTCTCTTTTAGTTTGTTCTAAAAATAATGATCGTGTAAAATCTGCAAAACGTATTTCTACAGGATCTAGCGAAATGATGATGTAAGTGAGTAAGTACTGAAGCCCAGCACATGTGTACGCATTAGTTACCAGTATCAATATTAAGATTGTTATAAATAAATTCAACTTTAGTTTTGTAAGGTTTGAATCTTATTTTCCTAATAATTGTAGTAATATTAGTATGTTAATATCACATGTAATAAATATAAAGATTACCATTAAATCTAATTATGTTTTGGCAACATTTAACAAAATATGATTGATTCCATTTCATCATTTCATTTATTTTCGGTACCTAGTTAATATTTTTAGATCACCCTGATCCCTCTCGTAGATTCCTTGTTTTTATTGAAAATATTTAAGAGAATACTGAATAGTAATTAACTAGTCTTAAGCCAAATTTATCTACAATGGTTCAACGTAATTTTAGCAACTTTAAGATCAGACCTCACGGATGATTTTGGCTTTTCAATTTTCAGTTGAGAAAATTAATATAAATATACAAAAGAAAACTAATAGTGCTTTAAATACTCCGCTGAGTGTTTATTAAACTAGCTACCACGTAGGTATAGTCGGACGGTACATATGCAAATGCTGCTCCTCCGAGGCTACGTGAACAACAATGTGCATAATCTGTATATGTAAATAATTTAAGACCCTATTTATACAATTTATCCTTTTACAGTAAAGCAAATAAATTATTTCATAATTAGTCATCGAAAATTATTGCAATCACGTTTTGGCACAGACATTACATCTATCTCCATGACTCCTGTGTTCGTTTGACATTGAACAGAACTTTTAAATATGTGTGACACACTCGATGGACATTTGTCTTCTCGCGTCATACAGGTAAAACAGATCAGAAGCTGTCAGTCAACGAACCCACTATTCCTTTCTTCAAAGGAAATTAGCTTTAGTAGAAATATTTCCAGTATTTATTGAAGATATTTGACTTGGACGTATATCATATATATAAACTACATTTATCAATTATAAATAATATTTTTCATACCTATCAACTGTCATATATGTTTAATATTTGGACAAGTGTAAAAATTTAATACGTTTCTAGACATCATCCTTATTTTAATATCTGGAAAAAACTCTTAGAAAATATGAAAATTGTCAAATCTTTTTTTTATATTACTAAGAAATTCACCAAACACTGGCCACTTATGTGTGCCGCTGGCTTTCTAAGACAGAAATAACTCTGTAATGTCCGCAACATTTTGTCAGGAAATAACGTGTTCTCTCTTTGTACAAGAGAAATTAGGTCGAACTTTTATTATACAATTGAATGTTTAATGTTAACTTCATTTCGAAATCCAATTATTATAGCCTAATAATTTTAAAAACTATGTCAGTTTACATACGACTTTGAAGAACAATAATGTATTTTTTCATAGTAAAAGACTAACTCAACTTCTTCTTCCTCCTGGCATTAATCCCGGCTATTGCCAGGGTCTGCCCTCCTACTCAACCTACTCCACTTTGCACGGTCTTTTGCGTAAAAGACTAACTCAACTATATTTAATTATTCTTAAAACAGTACACTGTTACACTTACACACTATTTACAATAAAGATCAGATAAGAGAATTCATTGTTGTCTTAGACACTTTAGTCTTTTGTCAGACCTTACGTCTCACGTACTTTTATAATTAATAATTTTGCATATTTTGTAAAGAAATTAATTCACGCCATTAAACCAAAGGGAATCCAATATGGATGCAGATCAAGCAGATCACACTAAAGGGCAAAATGGAACCGTTCATAATTTAATACAGCCTAATCCGGGAGATTTTTTCGCAGACAAATTTTGCATCTTCATCGTCGTCATCAATATCAGTACAACTTCAAAGTTGTACCAATTGAGCACGACATCCATCTTTCGTTTGATTATGAAAAGAGCAAATGGGATCAATAAATACATCCTCCTTTTTTCTTATTCTTGACTGCTTTTATATCTTTATCTTCTATCTTTTCTTTATATATTTTTATTTTTCTAATATTTATTTTAATTTTATTCATATTAGGTGACATTATTTTTTAATCTACTTAATTAAATCTACTATTTAATTTAGTTCTTTAATGTTAAATTTACAAAAAGAAAATGCATATTTAATAGCTACATTAGATCTTAATTTAAATTAATAATTAATAATATAAATAGTTATCTGTTAGGGATAATCCAGATTTTAAAAAATAGGATAAATTACAATGAATACCGCACACCTCTGAAACGTCTATAGCGTTACTGTTGTCTAAAAGTAGTGTATGAAATTTTGATACAGCGTAGGTGGCTACCTACAGTGAAGATGAGTAACACGCGAGGAGTTCTGTAGAGCTGAGTAAGCAATGCTTTTCACGTTATTTTAGCAACAGCCCACGCGCCCGGAGACTGGCCACACCTGCGATAGAACCGTAAACACCTGAATGTTTCTCGATTTTTTCATTCCATCAACATTCTAATCAATTATTTATTTAACTTTATTTTCAGATATTTTATTATTTTCAGTGAATTTAGTTTCAATATAAATGGTTGTATGAATAGATAATTTTGTTAGGATATTTAAAATATTTATAACGGAAGTAGCAATTTGACCGAATACCTGCCTTTGTTTAAGTAATTGCAATGCTTTAAAAAAAACTTAGAAATTTTAGCATTCCTACATACGGTGGCAGGTAGTCACTACGAGTCACAAAGGGGCGTGAATGATATGGAAAGCTTTGAAAACTTGCCAAGACTCGATTTCTCAGACATATTTTTTTAATTTTACAGCCATGTGATGATATAACGTTATAAAAATTGTAATCTATAAGCTTCACTTTAAAAATATAATATACAATTTTCTCAAAACGGAGCGCAAAGCTCTCTCTCTACGTTTTTCGCCTCGTCTACTATCATTAAGCTCTCTCTTTATACATGCTCCTCCTGGGGACTTTTCTACATCAATTTGCTATTTCCTTCCTTCCTTCTCTATTAAACATACTGCCCAGATATATATCACTTCATTCATTTGTTCTAATTAATTGTTAGGTTTTCAAAATATGTGATAAGATTTTTTTTTAAATGCAAATTAAAACTTAAGCATATTCAATTTTATTTCATTTCGGTAAAATTTATTTCGGAGTAGGCAGAGGACATGGGAACCTACCTACTTACTGTTAAGTTACTGTACTGTTTCCATTTCCTATTTTTTTATGCCGAATTGTAGAGGCATCTTGTGTCGTTCATGAACATATTAAATATTCTATTTCCTTGTGTGAATCGAGTGGTAATCGAACCCACAACCTGTCGCGTTTACAATCGCTTGTGCCCTTTTGCCACGACTAGCCTCAATTTCAATATTTCAATATAGTTATTTGTGTTTGTTAAGTTCACAAATATTACGTACATGCCTACTTATATGGAAACCAGTTGCAAATATGGTCAACGCTCTATTTTTGTTAAGCAACCTTGTGCTGGACACCATGTGCGTTCTAAATTGATACTCTTAACTCTTGAAACAGTAACTACGTACCTACGGCTTTACTTTCATTTTTAAAATTAAAAGTATAACGTAAATTTGATAATTTGTAAAACATATTATAACCACTGTTTTAATTTTATTTTGAGCAAAAACGAAAACAAATTGGAGTCAGAGCATATAGTAATTTGTTTCAAAGAAATTTGACTAGAGCAACTACCACGGTTGGTAACTCCTAGAAAGCGTTCAAGACTCATTAGAAATCGTACGTGATGATATTTAGTCATCCAGATTCTATACTTTAAAAGCTTTAACCATATTATACCTACCTATATGTTTATACCATCTTATATGTTTGCAAGATAATATTTTTTACATGCCACACTTTGCATATTGCACGCATGATGTTATTTTAGTGAAAAATATTAATAGATAGGCAGGTGTTCTGAAGTTGGCAGCGCACGTAGCACTGAGATCCACAACTGGACTAATTGTGTACCTAGTAAAAATATTTCATTGTTTATCAATACTACCTCTCCATTGTCTTTAAATTTATAAAGGGAAGGAAAAAATCATCAAACTCATATACTAATATTTTTTTTACTATCATCCGTAATTAGTTAAACGTGTCACGTAGAGAAAGTTCACTATTATAAAAATTCGGTCAAGTGCGGTCGAACTCGTCCACAGAGGGTTCCGTAACAATTTGGACGGGCGTAATGCACTTATTTTGTATGAAATCAATTACAAAAACACGTTTTTAATTATTGTTTACTATGAAATACCTGAAGTTTTCACGTTTCACATTTTTCCTTTATTTATAGTTTAGTTCTCATTTCCTGCAAAATTTCACGGGATTGGTGCTGTCCACGGTATGTACCTACCTACCATTAGGTTTTGATTATGCGGCGAATTTTATACAATTCAGCAAAAACGATGAATAAATGCTCTCGAAAGCTCAAAGGATAGGCCGGCTGGGCCGTGCCCACCCCAGAATGGTCTGGTGCCCACGCCAGAAATTATACTAACAAAAAATCTGCCTAGAAAAATAAAAGAAAAGTTTACACGAACATATCTGTCCACAGTACAGGGCACCCCAGAAAATATACGTCAATGGGCACACAACATTCATAAATATACAATTAATTATTTATTTTTATTGTTGTGACTTGTGAGACCACACCCTTATCACAAATGTTAGAATACAAAAATAAAAATGGCAATAGTGACCAATGGCCATTGTTTGATCTTGCCAAATTTATGAGTCAAACATATTGTTATATTTTTGTCTAATGATGCTGAATTGGGATTATGACTCAAATGCATATATCTATATTAAATAAGAATAGACGTTTCATTACAAATAGAATTCATCATTTTATGACGTTTAAGATTATTGCACATAAGTAGGTGCAACTTATAATTAGACATTGTTATGATAAAACTTCTTGCAATCTTAGTCGCCATAGAATATTTATTTTTTTGCTTGAAAACTTTTTAAAATTTAAGCCTTAATTTAATAATTAAGGCTATGCCTGTAATCAGGCATAATAATATAGAGTATGGACGTTAATGTAGAGCAAGATCTATATTAATATTATATAGAGCAATATTTTAAAAATAAATTATAATTATATATTGGTAAAAACACATAACATTTCAATGTATCTACATTTATTTCACTTTTGATACCATTTACGTTTAACATAACAATATCTTATTATTTCATTTATTGTACCCACTGTAAATACTATTACAATTTATTTTTTTAGCTTAAGGCTTGATATGTGTCCGGTATAAAGCACAGAAGGAAGTGAAGACCCTTCTGTTTCCCAATTTAAATAAATTCTTATCATTTCATATTAATTTTATCAGTATCAATATTGCAAGAAAGAAACAATCAAAGGGCAAATCTTCAAAATTATTATGTATATTTCTTTGAATAATACTGTAAAGCTAAGCTAAGCAAAAACGGAATTAAATAAATAAATAAAAAAATGGATAAAATAATCTACAATTATGTTACAGAATACTAAAATGACACAAAGAGTCTTAGCACTTTTCTACCCACTAAATTGTTAACAGCTGTGTAAAAATTGTAAATAAAATTTTAATATCTATTGGATGAAATAAATTTAATTCAAATAAAATATTTTCCAAATGGAACGCCACATCAAGAATGTTAGGTTGTAAAATATACTGCCTTACAAGGCAAAGAATTAGGTATTTTAAACCTACAGTTGGATAGAATAATGAACGTTATATGAATCTTTTGTAAAGGTTGTATATTTGAACAATACTGTATCTATAATTAATGTTTATAATGTATCTTAGCATTGAATTTAAATAATTCCCTTTTTATTATTAATAAATTAAATAATATTATCGATTACTTATTTATCGATAAAATACAGATATAAAATAGGGCGCTCAAATTAAGAACAATAATACTTCAAATCAAGTTTTTTGGGAACCGCCTGCCTATCCTGCTATACATGGGCTAAAATTTAAAGCAAAAAAAAAATTTTTTTGAAACTGTGGGGGTAGTAGCGAGGGCGAGGGTACGAGGGCGGCGCGGGCGCCCCTCCACTGGGGCCGTGTGCAACTCGCACATAGACTACGGTGGTGCGGTGCCCTCGCGCATCACTCGACCTCCGCGCACCTCAGTCTCGGCACCAACGCCCTGAACTGTATACGCGTCCGGGAGCTCGACTCTCGTAGCGACTCGACGAACAGGTCCGTGATTTGTGAAAGTGACATAATCCTAACAAAACTTAACCTAAGCGCGAGTGATTTTACGATTATTTCTTTATGCGTTCTATTTATAGAGTTGCATTGCCGCTCCAGCGTAACTTTACCTGGACGCCCCAAATTAGGAGCGAGCGCAGCCCACGCGCCGCCCGCCTTATATTCCGCTTCCTTTCGTGAACTTCCACGGAATTAGGCAAACGTCTTTAAAAGCTTACATATAGATTAGGTACATGTGCGGGTTGAGCAATACGGTGCAAGTTTTTCATGTCAGTGATGCAGCCGACTTGGATTTAAGCCAAAGCGTGCAATAATTGCAGCACTAAATGATTATATATTGATTTATTCTGGCTCTAGAATTTGTGTTACTGTAACTGGAACTTCGAACGCTAATAGGTCTATAAAGCACCATACGATAATATTTCTATCTATATTTTGCTGTTTATATTTAACTATTTGAAAATAGGTAGATATAAAAGGTACAATTTACAAAGGAAAAAAATAAATTGAAAAAATTTAAAGAACGGAAAAAAAGCATAGAATTAGAAAATAAGAATAGAATAGTAATGAATGAAAAATTTTGACTAAAATGTTTATAATTTCTTTCCAGGATAAGTTAAGCGAGCACAATGCCTTTCAAACCCGCAGATAACCCTAAGTGTCCGAAATGCGGCAAGTCCGTATACGCGGCTGAAGAACGTGTCGCCGGTGGACTCAAATGGCACAAGATGTGCTTCAAGTGCGGTAAGCTGCTTTAGAATTTAAGAGTGCGAATAATAAAGACTAAAAAAATTTTTTTGCCTTTGCTTTACCTAGTATAAAAAGATATTATTTATTTATTTTATTTTTATTAGGCTTAATAATATTTTTATCGCCACCTCATTAAAATTATTACCTACTCCATAAGAGGTTCAGTAAAAAACCATAACCGAAATGTTGAAATCAGAATGTGTCAATTTTTTTACTTATTAAGTACCAACCCTCTTATTACATGTTTTACTTTTTTCCTAGGTCTGTGCCAGAAATTGCTGGACTCTACTAACTGCTCAGAACACGAAGGTGAACTTTACTGCAAAGTTTGCCACGCACGCAAGTTCGGACCTAAAGGCTACGGATTTGGCGGTGGTGCTGGTTGTCTTTCCATGGACACCGGTGACCACTTAAAAGGAGAGAACGCGTAAGTACAATATTTATTCGAACTCCCGCCGCCCGCGCCACTGAGGGTCTTTCCTTATCTAAGGTCGCTACGACGACCGGCCTACGGGCCCGTACGTAACAACATTAACCGCGTGTACATAATCTCATATAAGCAGAAAGTGCGCGCTCGGCTGTAAATTATGCGCTGCCCGACACATGCATGACCAGTCTCCGTTTATGTCGCAACAGGAATTGAGCGCGAGCAGCCGTCCAGCAGAGCTAGCGGGACGCCGACACACATCTCGGCCATCCAGCGGTGCCTCGCGATCGCCACTGTACTTACATTAAATTATTTTAGTTAGGATTATTTATTCGCTATCGCTTAATTTATTTTGTTTATCGGTCTATATATTTATAATTTATAAAAAAATGTAATAAAACAAGTCGACTACCAATTCCGAGTTGTTAAATGGGAATGTGGTTGAGTTCAATGTAAGTTCAAAGCTTGTCAGCAGCGACTTGCATTGGCTCTTCACATTTCCCCCTAGATCCTTTTCTTCCTGATCAGGGTGATCCGAAAACAACAGAATAACGGTGAGAACCCAGTTTAAAGCCTAGTCTAAGCACGGCTTCGTAACGCTCAAGTCGCACCCTAAACGCATGCAAAAATATTGTCATTCTTATTATTCGTAACTTTCTTCGCAACTTATCCAAACTAACCAAACAAAAGTTAACGCTTATCATGTACTTAATAAAACCAATGTATGTGATGGGATAAGGAAAGCGCCCTCTGATAAGACTTTTGTAATATGTATAGGCTAATAACGAGCCGGCAAGGTGCGGGCGGTCGGGAGCCCTTACCTTCTCCCATTACGGCGGAGGTGCGCCGCCGGCATCATCTGCTTTGCTGTCATCCGTGTGATGTTTTTATAAGAGTGATTGGAAAGCTTCAGAGCTCAATGGGCTTTTAACAATTCTTTTATTGCTCTACCAGCTCTCTCTCACTGGTGGGCAAGTGGTTTCAATTATTTTGTATACATACAGGGGCGTAAGAACCAATGGAGCATGCTTGGAGCCGCGCGTCATAGCAAAAGCACCACCAGGTGAAGGCTGTCCACGTTGTGGCGGCTATGTGTACGCTGCTGAACAGATGTTAGCTCGCGGGCGGGTAAGATTCTCAATACAAATGTTTAGATACTTATTTCTAAGTCCTTTAAAAATTAACAATCATAACATTATCATAATTTCTCGTCTCTACTTTGAAGCTAAAAATCATTAGAAACGTAAAGAAACATAATTTATTTCACAGTGCTACTCTTTCTGAACACAAGAGTGCACGCAGCTTTTTAACATAATATAACAACGTCAATTGTACCGTAGGGATATCACAAGCGATGCTTCAAATGTTTTACATGCAACAAGTGTCTTGACTCAACTACGCATTGTGACGGACCAGATAAAGAAATATATTGTCGAGGTATTTCAGCCTATTATATTTAATACCCGATTGCCCTGTTTATTGAGAACAGTTTGGGTTTTAAATACAAGTGTCATTGTGGTAACCGCGTGTACCCACCTGTAGTACCTACCCACCCTCGCATGGTCAGTCCCATACCCTCATTATTCACTGTATGTCCAGGCGTGGCACAGGGAGTGTTTCAAATGCGGCGACTGCCAAAAGCGGCTGGACTCCACCAACTGTTGCGAAGGCTCTGACAAAGATATATACTGCAAAGGTTCGTTCCTCTATCCAATTTGCATCACAGCTAACTTCCCATAAATGTTTATGTTTTAACTATAATTAAATCTGTTACGCATTTGCTTTTTGTCATTCTCAGTCTTTTTTAAATTATTAAATTATATTGTCCTAAAATGATTTAACAATCAGCATGGATATCTTTATGTTCATATAAGTACTAAATATAAATAAAAGTATTTTTTTTTCGGTTTTAGTTTGCTACGGCAAGAAGTTTGGGCCCAAGGGCTATGGCTACGGCAAAGGAGCCGGAGTTTTGCAAAGTGATCCTTATGCAAATGGGTAAGCTTATTATATTTTTAACAATTATGTTTGGAAATTTACTAGAAATATATTAATTAGACAATTATATAATAAGCACACCATAAATTTAGTATAAAATATGAATAGTATAAAATTTAGCATAAACAGAAAATACTTATCTCATTATATTTATACTAAAATATAACGTAATCTCTATAAATATTGTGGTTACTGCATGTCAAATATCATCATCTCAGGTTACGGACAGGTTTAGGTTATTTCCATCGGTACACTTTCATAAAAACAGCTTATAATACAAACAAGAGATGGCAAGTAGCCAACGTGAAAATAGAACGCGCTGTCCGTTCTCGAACGAACTAATTTGATACATATAGGTAGGCATGGCTAGTGGCTAGCCACGCGCCTTACAACACGTTTAATCTGATGCATATTCCACTCAATTATAACGTTTATTTATAGAGCGCATACGATCTATTCTCGCACACAATGTGCATATACCCCAATTATGCTACTATAACATACGGAATTAATAATAATATAGAACGCATTAAATATATAATATTAAAATCAACTGTAAATATATATATTTTAACCGACTTCTGTAAGAAAAGGAGGTTATCAACTTGACTGTATTTTTTTTTTACATAATATATTAGAACTTTGGGGGATGTATCTCTTAGCCATGTCTATTATACATACAACTTTCAATGCATACTTACTTATATTAAGATTTTTATGACAATATTAATAATTGTGTTTCATATACAGTGATCACGCGCCTAAAACAACGGTGATCGATACTGCTGCTATAAAGGCACCTCCTGGCAAAGGCTGTCCTCGTTGCGGTGGTGTAGTGTACGCAGCAGAGCAAGTCTTGGCTAAGGGCAGGGAATGGCATCGTAAATGCTTCAAATGTCGCGATTGCACTAAAACTTTGGATTCTATTATTGCATGCGATGGACCAGATTCTGATGTTTACTGCAAAACTTGCTATGGAAAGAAATGGGGACCCCACGGTTACGGGTTCGCTTGTGGCTCTGGATTCCTTCAAACTGATGGTTTAACGTAAGTTGTAATATTTGCACCCTTGTGACAAATTTTTTCTAATCATAGTATTTTTTTTAATTTCAAATATTTACTTTTTTAGTGAAGACGAAATCTCAGCTAACCGTCCTTTCTACAATCCAGACACCACCTCTATTAAGGCACCTAAAGGACAAGGTTGCCCACGATGTGGTGGTATGGTCTTTGCTGCTGAGCAACAGTTGGCTAAAGGAACTGTAAGTATAGATTTAAAAATTTAGTTAGAAATTAGTTTTCTTTATTTTGTAAATTGTGAAGATAAATTATCCTTATTTTCTGTATATGTAGATGTGGCACAAGAAATGCTTTAACTGCGCTGAATGTCATCGTCCACTGGATTCAATGTTAGCATGTGACGGGCCTGACAAGGAAATTCATTGTCGTTCCTGCTATGCAAAGCTATTTGGACCTAGAGGCTTTGGTTATGGCCATGCACCAACACTAGTTTCTACAGATGCTGAGCCAGCTATCACATAGTAAGTTACAAAATAATTAATAGATTTTACTTAGGTTTTATATGTATAAGATTATACTAATTAAACCCTTACTCTACAGTACAGAACAGATGCCCTTTACTGGACAAAAGGCTGCAAAAGGACAAGGATGTCCTCGATGCGGATTCCCAGTGTATGCTGCAGAACAAATGCATTCAAAGAATGGTACATGGCACAAACGGTGCTTCTCTTGTGCGGATTGCCACAGATCTCTTGTAAGTATAAATGTACTATAATACATGTTAAGAGCTTAGTAATTTATAAGGTTATTTGAATTAAAAACAACAGTTATTCAATAAAGAATTTATTTATTTACACAATTAAATTAGATTGGTTTTTAAAAATCCTCGATCATCATCTTCTTCTTTCATTAGATGCGTGTTTAAGAATTCTTCTACAGAATCAGTATTCCATTTTTCAATTGCTACCGTTTCTCTTACAATACCATCCTTATCAAGGAGTTTAATGATAGGGTCTAGGCCACGTAAATATTTGATTTGTAAATTAGGAAACTTAGCTGGCCTATCACTTTTTACAAAAGCTTGAATTTGTGGATATGCTGGAAATTTACATGTGCATACTTCGAGTATGGCTTTCGCATATTTCTTTTCTTTTGGCGTCGACTCATCATTATGACAGCATTCCTTGCAATGTTCCACTAATTGGTCTAAGCTAAAGTCTTTCAGTTGATCACATGAAGAACATAACAGATTAGATTTAATAAAGCCCAATGAGGCACAATCTTCTGTCGAAAATTCTGCTGAACTATCTTGAGCGAAATATATTACGAAAATGAACAGCGCTTTTATGATTTTACTAGCCATTATAAATATACGTACAAAAAATTGCTATATCTATTTAACACTATTTTTGAATGTTCTATTTTAATTAAAATAGGAAAAATGTTTACGTCAACTTGACAAATGACAACTGGTACTGAATCACTGTTTCGATAATCGACATGCATTATTCATTTTTCCCACAGATAATTTAAAAAAAGATATCGATTCAACTAGTAATCGTGTGAACTTACTGACTAGAAAAACTTAAAAAAAGAAACTTGCCTAAATGCAAAATTATTCTTGAGCCTATTATTAGGGATAATTAAATTTACTAAATTTATTTTTATTTCAGGATTCCACTAATTTGAACGATGGACCTAATGGTGAAATTTATTGCCGTGGTTGTTATGGAAGAAACTTCGGACCCAAAGGTGTTGGATACGGATTGGGTGCAGGCACATTGACTATGGCCTAATAAACTATGAAGCAGGGCTTTATAGTAATAAAGAATGTGTGGAGCGAGAAAGGAATCTATTCTATTGCATAATGATACATTCTGTTCATCATACCATGAATTAAACTGGTTTTAATCTTGGTTGATATTATCAAATAAGACTCATAAATATAAAAGATTTCAATGTATGATAAGAAAGATATTTTATGATAGGAAAATATAAATTAAGGTTACATTCCTTTCATATGTACAAACTGTGATGAATGTGTTTGGGCCCTTAGTTTATAAATTCATCATAAAATATTGTAACGTATGTAAGTTGCATAGAATTTATCATTAATTAGTAAGTATGTAAGGTAAATACTTTTTAAAAAAATAAAGAAAATAATAAAAAAATGAAGATCTTTTAAAAATGGCATTGTGATTATATCCTCAAAATATCATTTTTAGATATGAGGGTAAACTATCCTGTAAACGCGGCAAAGATTGTAATCTGCAATCGTTTCGACCGACCAGATCTTGAATTTAAGGTCTGAAGCTATTATATACACCTATTATTTTTACACCAAAGATTTATTGTTTATACTTTTGTCACTTTATTAACTTAACAGCAATAAGCTATGTCACATAATAATAACACAAGACGCTTTGACGCTTTTGCAACATAACACAAGTTAAATATAAAATGTACAATATTTTAAATAAGACAGCTTATAGCATATGTAATATTTCGTTATTATATTACTTTTATTAAATAAAATTTGATTAAAATGCTTTTTATTTTTACATAAACATTAATTGTCCTACTCAAACAAGAATAAATTAATGTAGTCGCAATCAAATACTTCATTATCACTGACTGCAGCATTGTAACATCTATACCGCGACTTTAAGAACCAAGAAATCACAATATATCAAAATTTAATAAAACTCGATATTAAAAAAAATATGTTTAATTGGACAATCTGTAAAAATGAAGATGTAAAACTAAATAAACATAACAAGATCAAGACTGATTATTACTAAAATTATGATAAAAGGTAAACAAAAACATTAATAATTAAAATTTATTAGACAGGTACATATGATTTAGAAGTAAATTTACCAGATCAAGTTTTTTTAACCTTCACACCGTATCTCGCATATAGCAAGGTAGGCAGAGAGAATCTAGTAAGTAGTCTAGTACCTGTAGTAGTAAGATACTCCATTTCTCATTTCCCGCCCAGTTTTCCAAACGTTACGTATTGAGTGGCGAAATTTAACACTGGGGCGCTGTCTTGTTGCCATAGAGAGAATTGAAAATAATTAATTTCCCCGAGTGTATATCAAACCTACAATCGCTGCGTTCACAGTCGAACACTGAGTCGCTGTGCTACGACGGCCTCGTTTTTCATACATAAAAATACCAACATTTAAACTGTTTGCCTTCACACACACGACAATTAAAACATAACAGATATCTATCTCTCTCAAGTTTAATAAAATTACATTTAATATACTTGGCTCATAACCTGTTCGACATGGTGGCACAGCGTGGGACTGTAAACGCGACGTTGTGGGTCCAATTTCTATTCGGGGGAATTATGTTAAACTTTTTTTTGTAAATGTAACTATTTGATTTTATATTTCTACATTATAACACTTATTGTCTAAATGCATTCCGTGCCTTATTATAAATGATAATACAATAAAAACTTTATGGCTAACACTATTTAATAAAAAATAAAAACTGAGTACTTGAGATTTTTTTTAATAACTCAAGTGGTATCATGATTAAATATGAATTTGCTTTATGGGTTCAAAGTAAATTGTTAAAAATTAATTAAAATTATAAATCAACATTTTTTTGGTTGTGGGGTGGAGTTTAATAATGTCTGAACACCTTAAATATATTAAAGCATGCATAATAATATAATACTTATAAAAATATGATAACATCTAAATGGTATTACAGATTACTGCTAGAATTGTTTTAAAATAGGCGGATTTGTTTTGAAAGATCTAAGACCAATCTGTATAGAAAATAATGCAGAAAAACTAGTATAAAATAAAAGATAAACTAAATGGCAATAATATATCACATTACTTTCAAATGAAACCGGCTCTATCTTAAATCTAATTGTTAATACCAAAATTATTAATACCCGAATAAGATTCAATTTTACTCTAATTATGATTAAGTAATTATATTACTCCCTTACTTATTAGAAATACTATTTTTTCTTCACAACAAGCCTAGGGCCTTTTGTTTTCTTATCATTTGAAGTACTCGGTTCCTCAAATCCATATTTGGCCTTAAGTCTTTCCTTAATAAATAGACCTCTTATAAGTTTCCTCCAGTTGCCATAAACGCGGGCCTCGGTTTTTTCGATCTCCTTACGTTCCTGTTCTTCTTGGTCCTAAAAAATGAATGTTTGTTATTAAATACTGTCCTAAGTACTGAAAAAATACTATCTAAATTGTGTGCGAATGTAAATGCGACTTAATAGTTTTAATATCTATACGCTATTTAATATTTACTTACGTTGGCGTGGCGTACAGTGGGGTCCGGAAGTGTTTTAATTGTGTATTATAACAATTACAAAGACATATAATCTTCAATAAGTTTATATCTTTGATATATCTATATTTTAATATCACGAAAAAATATTGATATTAAATATTTAATTTCCTCGAGTTCCACTATAAGATACATATCAATAATTTTCCTATTGAATTCTTTGAAAATTAATCAATTACATACGAACCTTAAGCCATGCTTCAGTAATAACTTGTTCAAACTCCTGGCAAACCACGAAACCGTCGTACACAGGGTGGGACCAGCCGCCATTGAACTCGAATCCTGTCATAGCAGGCGCGCAGTCTATGTTTAGCTTTTTGGCTACTCTATTTAAGCCTGGTACTGAAATAAAAAAAAAGGTAAAAAGAAATTTCAACATTGTAACTGATATTATGTTGACTTTTTATAATATTAAAGAATTAAATCAGCTTTACGCTGTATCCCGCACACAAGAGGGTAGGCAGAGGGAAAACCTAGTGTTAAAACACTGTTCCCCACTCTCTGGAGGCATTGCGTGTTGAGTGGCGCAACTCAAAGCCGCCCTTTGCCCTCGACACCAAAGCGAAGAAATATAAATTTAAATAAATAATTCATTTCCTCGAGTGGAGATAGAACCCCCAACCAATCGGTTTACACTCACACTTTGTGCTCCTGCCTCACGACTGGCCTCTGGCCTGATTTAAATTATTATATATTCTTTATTACATATAATAAAAATACACAAAAAAATTAAAGATTTTTTACAATGTCTACAAGGTGAATCTAAAATAAATTAATTTTTAACAAAAACAAAAACCGACTTCTAACAACGAACTAAAAAGAGAAAAATAATTTTACAAAGATTTTATAATTTTGAAGTCGGTGTCAAGCTAATGCTACAACACCTTTACTACAATATCTAATTACTAAGCTTGTTTGTTCTACTGAGCACTGACCACCGATTTGAAAAGTTATCAAAATCGGTTCACCCAGTCAAAAGTTATGAGGTAACAAACATAAAAAAAAAAATTAAAAAAAAGTCGAATTGATAACCTCCTTTTCTTACAGAAGTCGGTTAAAAAAGATTACATTTACTATAAGTGCGAAGTTTAATACAAAATGTTCATTTACTTACATTTAATATGTACTGTGCCTTTAGGCAACATGCAATCTTTGAATAATTCAACATTCCCATATGGATTCCTTGGAACTACTCCATTCTCAGCTACGGGTGGTTCATAATCTTGCACTTGCCATGGGCCAAATATTTCGAGTGGTTTATCTGTTATTAATTTGTTTGATAGCTGCAAATATTCAATTCAATTATTACTATTATTCGGTTTAAACAATATAATATATAATTATGTAAAATAATGTTTCTTAATTTTTTTTCCTAGCTAATATTAAAAACGGCTGTAGCATTTTTTTTTCATTTTCGCATTTGAATCAGCAGAACCGATTTATATGCAGTTCTCACTATTATATTTTCGTAAATGTTTAGTGTTTGTTTTATTTCAATCAATTCGTAAATAAAAAGTTGTATTAATTTTCTTTCCCATGCAAAAAAAGCTACAGGCATAGCTAGTGCTCAGCTACAGGCATAGGATGCATAAATAAGAAACTAAAATCATTCTGGTGCAGTGGTATAGCCTTTGACACTACGGTTATGGGTTCAATATCCACCTGGAATTAATTAATATATTATTTTTAAGGCAAAACGCAACATTGGCTTCCACCACTTAGCACTCAATAGAGCGGAAAGTAGAGTGTCGAGATTAGGTTCTGATAAAAATACACCACCCACCTTATCCCACTTAGGCCTAGCTTTCACAACCTTATACGGCTGCTCACCAAGTCTAACAACCTTCGCCTCCTTGAGCCACGTGTCGCGCGACCGGCACACGTGCACGCAGTCGCGCGCGTACACCGCCTCGCCCCGTACGAAACCGAGCGTGGCCGCATCCGGTGGGTATAGCGCTTCGAATTTGAGGAGGTGACGTTTGAGAGCGTAGAGTGGATGGTTTTTGTATCTGTAAGAGGTAATGCTAATTATAGAGAAAAATATAATTAAAAAAATATGTTTAGTTCATAAAACAACAAAATTGATTTTAGAATTCAATAGAGTTTACAAAAATGTAAGATATAATATCATGTTTGTAAATGAAGTCCCAGTAGAGCAACACTGACTTTGTTAAAAATAAAACAAAAAATGTCATACTTATTATTTTATAACTTTTTCCAGTGTCTGACAAAATGTCAAGACATTGTGAGTTGAGTTGCAGATCTCAATGATGCGCTTTGTCATATTATCAAAGCGAGGAAAATAAAAATAAATTAAATAATTCTTTGCCCCGTCACCAGTCAAAACCAATGTCGTGTTTACAGCCACACTGTTACACTGCTCCAAAACAACCTCAATGTATATGTTATTCTGTGTTATATAAACAGTTTGTACATACTCTGCGATACTTTTCGGCAGAGGTGCCTCTAGCTGCATTGTGTCCAATCTCTCATCTTCCTCTCTATCCTTTGCTGTTTTTGGTCCAAGCCAGCCTTTTACAGCTTGTTCCCACCATACTGTGTCCACTCTTTGCTTCCTCGTTACAGTGTTCCAGTGAGGAACATATCTACGTGTTAGGTCTTTTAAATAATTATTATTGTCCCATCCGATAACATAGTTTACCGGATGTGTGGCATGGTTCTGAAAATAATATAATTTTATTGTATTAAAAGTTATTGAGGTTTATTTTATATAGCAGTGTGAAAGCAAGTGTTGTAAGACGATGATAACTCATTATCGCAAGTGCTGTAATACAAAGCAAATAGGTTGTTGTTTTTGAAGGCTTTGATTATTTTTTTTGATTGTTAAGAATCAAAGGTTTAATATAAATATCAATTATTCTTAATGGTGTGATCTTTACAGTTTAAATAGTAATTTTTAGATCGCAAGTGCTTATTTCAACATGTCATAAGTAGATTTTTTCCTTTTACTCTTTTTTTATATTTCAAATAAAAATAAATGTGTTTTAGTCCATAAATAGTAACTATACAATAGTATGTAATTTTTAATTTTAGTACTTACATATATTTCTTTGACACAATGTACTTTTCCCTTAATAACATCAACTGCAACCCATTCTTCCAGTTCTTCCACAAACACTTCACACCAAACATCAATTTTATTTAATGGTAGTTCGTCATCCGTCGATAGGACTCGGCGATCAATTTTCTTAGCAGTTTTGAGTTTAGGATTAATTTTAACTGGTTTAAAATCATCATCACTATTCGAATGGTTGTGTTGTGGCGACTCAACTGGCAAAAAGTCACTATCCTCATCTGACTCTTGTTTAATTTTTCCTAATAAAAATATAAAACTTAAACATTTGTTTATTGTTATATGGTTTTGATAGTACCCACAACTTATGTCATTTTTATAATAAAAGTAACATTAAAGTAGGGTAAGTTGATATAATGCTCTTGTCATTAAATCAATGTAATAAAAGTGATTGAGAATGTGTTTAAATATAATATTTATTTTGACGCTGAATCACGCACAAAGAGCACTTGGAAACCCAGTATTAAGACACTCCATTTCCAATTAAGACAATACTGTTCCCAATTGGCGCCATTCAACGCAGTGCTTTGCCTAGTTACCAAAAAGAGGAAATAAAAATATTAAATATTTCATTCCCCCCGAGTAGGAAATGAACCTACAAACCAGCATTGTGATAAAAAAATATTTCTATATTTTAACTTTTAAGCTCACACTATATTTCGCATATTCGCGGAGTACAGCCTCAAGCTAAAAAAAATATGTAAATATCTTTGTTGTATTTATGTGAATTACCTTTAACAATTCCCTTTTTTGCTTCGTCTTTTGCCTCTTTAACTCTTTCTTTAATAATATTTACAAGGTCATTAGTTACATCATTTTTGGATGTATTTTTTTGTTTTGCAAGGTCTCTGTGGCTTACACGATTTAGATTTTCTAATTTATTATCAATTTTCCCTTTTGTAGATCTTGTAGTTTTTTTAATCTGTTCTTTACTTTCACTAAAGTATTTACTTCTATTTTCTGGATTGTTTTGGGCGCTCCGTGTTCGTGGTTTTTTTACTTCATCACAACTTTTGTTATTTGATGCCTTAGGTTCAGATGTGCGTGAACGTTTTCTTCCATGTACAGTTTGTTGTTTTGTTTCAAGTAAAGATAGGTCGGCATCAAAATATTTGCTTGATATACTACTGCCCTCATTATGAAAAGAAACAACTATCTTTGGTGAATTAATGGTTTTTTTCCCACTCTTTCCTTTTACAATACCAGTATTTGTTGGAGGTGCAAGAGTTTCAAGTGATTTTTTCTCTGTATCTTTACTTCTAGTCTTTCGAGGACTCTTAACATTTATTGAAATTTTATCATCAATTTTTAACTCATCACTATTATTAACAGATTCTTTTAGGTTTTCTTGAGTTTTAAGTGATAAAGATTTTCGCGAATTTTTCGCGGTTTTGTTACTTGATCCACTTATCTTTTTAGAATCTACTTGCTTATTCTCTTCGGCCGATTCAACTTTTGCAGTTGCTATTTCCTGGTTGATCGCTGCTTTCGTTCTGGGCCGTTTGGGTGGAGACACACTTTCTTCTTCAGGGTTATTGTCTGTATTCAAATGTTTCCCAGCACTACTTGCGGCAATTTTTTTTTGCCGCCGAGTCTTTACCGTGGGGTTATCGTCACTACCATCTATTTGCATTATATTATCACTTTCAAATGAGCTATCATAATTCCCATCAAGTTGCTCAATTTTTTCTTTCTTAATTTTACCAGATTTTTGAGGAGCACTTTTTTTAACTTTCCCTTTAACTTCCTTTTCACTCACTTTTGTATCTTTTTCTTTAGTAGACAATGAACAAAGTTCAGAAGAAGGTGGTTTTATTGGCAGTGTGACAAAATTAAACATAGCCCGTGATTGCAACCCAAGACTTCTTAACATTGATACAAAGACAAAAACAATATACTTTTTGGTTGTGAATATTCTACTTTTTATTTGTTGGAGCAGAAGTTCTTTTAATGAAGGTGCTTTAGGTTTAAATTTGTTCTCATTTTTGTCTTGTTTAAGTGTGACTTTATCCTTGTACCAATTGGTTATTTGTTCAATATATTTTATATCCACTCTTTCACCTGGATAGCATTCTTTAGATGGAACTAGAGATAATGAAGCTGCTAATATATCTTGGTCATTCAGGATGTGACTGACAAAATTGCCATGTCCAAGCCAACATAAAACATGTACTTTATGCATGTAAATTTGATACTCTTTCTTGACTCTGTTCATTTTTCTTTTCATCATCATTTCAATATCTAGTTTCTTAGTTTTTCTACAAATCCCTTCAGGTACTCCTACAATGAGTTGTAGCCCTTGCTGTGGTATTCCTATAACATCTGCAAACAAATATTTATAAATGAAATATACAATTTTAAATGCTTATAAGCAGTTGTGGTGAATGAGAACAATTTCTGATTGTATCTGCAAGGGTTGTGGACTAGAAAATTGGACGGAAAGTATGTAACAAGGCATTTTAACACTATAGTTCCTCCTAACTTGCTCGTAGTATACAGTTATAAGCTAATAAAAGATATGATAAAAGATTTTTTCTTGTGTAAAAATGTCTAAATGATTTTTATGTAAAAATGGTATTCAACATTTCAATATGACTATGTATTTTTATCAAGAAAAGAAGAATTTCAAACTTTTAATTATATCTTTTCAACCTAAACAACATTTACTTTTAAAACCAACTCAATATTCTTATAAAAACATGAACATACTTAACTGTTGTACATCTGACTGTAAAGGCTAAGTTGTGGGATCAATTTTAACTTGGGCAAATGAATTATTTTCATTTCCTTGCTCGCATTGAAAGTCAAATTGTAGTATAGAGTTCTGCCGCTCAATGCATAATAGTATAAATAAAATAAATCATCAATAAAGAAGTACAAAAATATATATTTATTAAATTTGTAAGAATATGCATTTTTTAATTGTCTTGTTGCAACTTAGCTATTGATAACCAACCTTTAACTTCTTCCCAATCTTCCATTTCTGAATCACTGTCCTCATTTCTGGCTTTTCTTTTTGGCTTTGTAAAAAGTTTTGCAGGCTTTTCATCTTCTCCAAGAGCAAGTAGGTCATTTACTTCAAATTCCTTCATATTATCATTTTTCAGATTATAATTTTGTATAGATTGTTTTGTTTCTTCTATTTTATTTTTATGCTGTTCTAATTCCATAAATGTTTTTTTAGCAATTTCTTCACTATTATCCTGGACATTTTCTGACCACACCTGGAAATTTTATTTTAAAGTAATGAATAAAAACTATTTTAAAGCAAAATTACAGAAAAGTGGCAAATTATTATTTACATCTTTATATTCAAATCTTGTTTCTGGTTCATTTTCAGAATTAAAAGTTTCAACATTTAAACTACATGCTTGCTTATTTTTCTTGGTGACTCTAGGTGAATCATCATCACTACTATCTGTAATCAACATACATATATATTAATATAAATAAAAGAAAAGAAACTAAAAGAGGAAAATAAGAGCTAAGTAACTTTTAATATTTTCTTTCAGCTTTTCATGTCCTACAAATTCTATTTACACATCCTACAAATCACAGTGTAGATAGAGAGATATTCTGTTCTGCATCTTATGGCATGATGGAGATATAATGTTGAGTGGTGGAAGTGGAACTCAACTATATGTTATCGGAGTAAGGTCATGAACATAACTGACTCTCTCAAGTGGGGATTGGGTCCGCAAACATTGTATTTAAGGACTAGCACTATGTCACAAGGCTTCAATTTGAGAAAATAATATTCTATATGTATTATAACTCAGATGATTTATCTATTTACTTGTAAGAATGTATTATTGAATATTTCTAAGTACTTTAATAGGATATTATTAAAATTATAAGTAGAGATATAAAAGTATTCATCATTAATGGTATTCATATAATTACTAGAATGAATTGTAAAACTCTTATAAGAGCTTAACACTGTCTGCATGTAGCAATTGATGGCAATTAACTTACCACTTTCGGAAAGATTAAGAACCGGCGGTAATAGTTTATCAGCATCGGACATATCCTTAACCGAAAATAAAGGGATGTTCTCTTTAATTTCAAAATCTTGTTTACTTATTTTGTTGATAAATGATTTTGTGAACTTTGTTTTGGTTTTTTTAACATTTTGTCGCTTTGATTTAGGTTGTTTTGTTTGGAAATCATCTTCAGACGATTGATGATACTCTTCTTCATCTTCATCAGAACTCTCGTTATCGGTAATGACCGCATCCGAACCAGAATCGCTAAAATCGCGGCCTTCGTTTTCACTACTTTCATCGTCTTTATACACAGTTTTTATAACTTTTTTTCGTGTATTTGGCATTGTGATATTAATTGAAATAAAAATTAATCCGAAATTGTTATGAAATCTTTAATCAGCATCAAGATTTAACATGTCTATCGCATGCCGCAAAAATCATGCTTATTTTTTTACTGTTTTCAAATTATTCAAATCTCTAAATGTCAATGTCAACTTCAAAATCTTAAAGAGTTGCCAGTATTAAATTAAAATGTTTAAAAATTATATGTGGCTATAACATACTATGTATTTGACGTGTTAATATTATCGTATAACTGCTTTAAAACGCAAGCCGTTAGCCATTGTTCGTGTATAAACTCACAACACAGTGACAACTGTATTTTTTTTAAACATTTTTATATGAACATCATAAAGTTTGTATTGGTGTTTTAAGTATATTAGGGCTGTAAGACCCAAATATGAAAATAATTTAAACCTGAGTGTGCATCAAATCCATATACATTTTGTCAATGCTATTTACTGTGTTGCAATTAATGTGTTGTCGTAGTTCTAACACAGTACGACAATAACAGTTGCTCCATAGATCCATACTCTTGTATTTTCATCTCCTCCTTCTTTTATCATAGTCCATACTTGACTGACTTGACTTGTTTAAAAAAAATCATGATATAATTTATTTCTCTACGTAGCAGTGAGCAAGTTAGATTAAATTTGTATTAAGAATGCTTTTCACATAATTGGGAGAAAAATAAAATCCAAAGAGCGACTAGAGTTCTATATTTTTATTCTGTATAACTATCCGTCTACATCCTGCGTTTCGTAATTTGTAACATACTTAACTACTTTTTTAAATATACCTAATAATCATTATTTACACATTACATTGTGTAGAACTCAACTGAATTAAATAAAAATTAAATAGTAATGCTACTAATTAGTGCTGCTACTACAAAGCAATTAATAAAATAAAATAATATTATTAAAATAAACATCAAATATTCTATACTTACTATAATATAAGAGTATAAATTATATATATGTATTAAAAATAATAAAAAATGATAAATAATAAAAAAATATTAGAGAAATAAAAAAGAGGCCAGTCGTAACGCAGGGGCACAAAGAATGACTATAAGCGCGACTGGTTGTGGGTTCGATCCCCACTCGAGAAAATGAAATATTTATTTAAATTTGTATTTTGGTTTCTTCGCTGGACTCGTTTCTTGGTCAAGGCAAACTGCGGCGTTGAATTCTCCACTCAGCACTCAATGCCTCCAGAGTTCGGCGGAAAATGGAGAACGAATGAATGGACAAACGAAAGTAGCAAGAGAAACACCTTCAGAATTTAAAGCCTACAGAATTTAAGTTGAGGCCATTAACTATTTAAAATATAGAAATAATGATAAGAATGGGCAATCGGCGTCTAATATAAATCTAGTCTAGTCAGTGTAGTCCTTTTTAGATACAGATACTCGAGGGAATGAACTATTATTTATTAATATTTTAATTTCTTCGCTCTGGCAACAAGGCCCGGCGTTGAGTTCAGCCAATCAACGCAATGCCTCGAAAAATTCCGCGGAAAATGGATTCCTATCATGCCTTATGGGATACAGCGTGAAACTGTTTAAATTAAGTTACATTAATTTTATTTAGATCTTTTTAATATATATTATAAAACTATTTTCTTATGTACTTAAATACAATTAGCAATTGGAATAAAAATACAAACAATATTAATTCATAAATTAAATTACTTTTGTATCAATAAAATATTCTAAAAAGCATAGTTTTTTTATGTAATTCCTTTAACTTCGATTTGCTAAAAGGTTTTATAATTTACGATAATGGAGAGGTTTTTGTGTTTGTTTAAAGAATGGTAAATGGTCTGAATCAATCCCGTTAAGTGCTTTTCAACAGAGCTTTATTGCTTGTATAGCGAGGTTGAGTGGATGAGTCGCAACCCGCAAAACTGTCTATTGACACCATTTCCATTACATACTACATAGGTGATCTTTTAGGACATGTCATTTGATTTTATCTTTTGATTATTATGTTATCTGTATTTATAAAATAGAAAAAATATTTATTTATGAAACATTTTGTATAGTTCCTGCAGTATGGAAAATGGAATTGTAATTTAGAATTACGGGGCGATTGATGTATATACATTTTGTTTAATTTAGTATAATAACAAAATAAATTAAATTCTATAATTAATTTTACACTGTAAATTTAACTTAGTAAAGTATTATAGTAGGTATCCATTTCAAGATGCTTTTCTAACGAGGTTGTGTTCTCCATAAAGCATAAACTAACGTAAATAACTTCAATTGTTTGCAGCCTTATTGTTAACTTTAATTACATTTTGAATTAATTTTGTAATTAAAACGGAAGCTAGAGCGCGGCGCGTGAAGTTTAAGTGGCTGGAAACGGATCGACCCGGCCGGGGGAGAGGCGCGGGTGGAGAGGGCCTCTAGATGCAATCTCAGAGTGGATTAATTAATTCTGAGGTGCTGGTTATCTCCTGTTATCATTTAATAAAGTTATGTCAGGCTATAGAACTCGCTTTATAGCGGAGTGATGATCTGGCCCGGATCGGCGGCGAAGTATCGAAGCGGGATAATACGATGCGTGCCGAATCTGCTATCGCATTGATATGTCGTTTAATGTTTCATGAGGTGTGCAGGCATCACCTGGCGTGATGAAAATAACGAATTCTGAATGCTTTTCAAAACAACACTCTGTCGGTGCTACATTATGCATGAAGCACTCCATTTGCTGATCCGCTCAGGAGTTCTGCTCGCGGCTCGTTAAGCGCTTACATTACCTACTAGCACTTATTGATTTTGAGTGATTGATGTCATTTATATAAGAAACACTTTCATGTAGGTACAAAATATTGAGGTATAATAATAGTAATAAAAATGCAAAAAAAACTTCTATAAACATATTGTATGTTTTCTTAATAAGTAGATACAAATACATATAACAATGACAAAATTGTATTTATTTTACTGTAAAAATTTGTATAATATATGAATTTCCTCTTAAATTTAATCTAAATAAATTTACATTAATATATAATTATTGGCTGTCAATGGAACAGGTATTTGTCACGTCCAGAGAAGCAGCGGTCGTTGCGGCGACGAGGGTATACGGGTATACCATAGCAAGGAGAGTTAGAAATGCAATATTAATGTAGTGCCGAGTGGCAGCCCGAGTGCATTTACTTAATGGCTCGTAGGCAATATGTTTACACTGTGGACGAAATAAAAAAACTGGATAGAAGACCTCTTTGACAGGATTATCGCGACTGACTGGGAACGTTCCGAGTTGAACAAATAAAAAGTTGTTACTTCCCCGTCTCAAATAAAAAATAAACTTATACGACACCTCTACGACAACGTTAGGAAAGAGTGGGATACATTACCGGAGTGGAAAAGTTAAAAAGCTTAAATGTATCTCCGGCGTGGCTAAAAGTGTCTGACAAAAGTTCGACTTCCATTTTAAAAAGCTCCATTACAAAACATCGAGATTCGCTTCCGCCACAGTGCCGCCACCATATCATGATAAACTGACGGTGAGTGGGGTGGATGGAATTAAGACGAAAGTTTTTATTCCAATATGTTATTCTTTTACGAAAAACACCAATGTTAAAAATTATTTCAAAATATTCAAGTTTTTCAATTCAAATAATTCAATCAATCAATTTTTATAGAAATTAAAAAAAATATTATGAAACAAGATGTTAAACTTGTTAGTATTTTTTTATTCTAATTATGTTAAATATTGATGTAGTTGTTAGATCTTTGAAACTACCGATCCCAACCCGCCGTCCCCCACTTTAACTATAGGAATATTTATTTAATATTATTTAAGTGTATTTAGGGAAAATTTATAAATTATTTTAGTATGGTTATATATACTGTCATGCACTTAATAAATCATAATTTAAATCTTTAAGGTACGCGCGCGCTACAAAGACCAATCCCGCGGGAATTCCGGGATAAAAAATAGCTTATTTCTCCACAATCCCCTGTATTTTTCAGTGTTAGTCCCACTAAAACCATTTAGCTGTTCTGGAGATAAGCCCAGATAAACGAAAAGACGGACAGGCAGATGGCCAAAAATTTAAAATGATTTTGTATTTTGTCTGATGATTAGGTACTAATATAGTCTGTTGAATTCGAAATCCCTTATTCGAGGTATTCACCAAGTTCTTATGTGGAAACGGAATCGTGATAGAGTTGCAGTTTGCTGGAGTGTGTCTGTGTCCCGGTCGCGACCCAGTACGATGCAGTTTTTTTCTCAGCGTTGTGCGACGCTAAACCTGAATTCGTTACATGAATTTATATGAATACTGCGATGAAAGAACTTTAGTCCATTTGTACAAGATATATTCAATTACAAATATTATCAAAACATAATGAGAGATACAAATCTACATAAATTTAAACAGTTATGGTTGCTATCTTTACTAATTCTGTGTTCTGTAAATTCTGTAATGTCTTTGAAATAATATTAAAAAAGAAAAAAATATGAAATGCAAAACTTAAACGGTACGTCAAGTTACTTAAGTGGCTTTGTACGTGACATATATGAATAATAAAAAAATGTATTTTATATTTTTTTAATAGTATTTTATATATTATACTCGTTTGTACCTTTGAAAAAATACCTACACAAAATAAGTGTTATTAAGAAAGCTTCTATTACTAAGTAAAAATCACAAGTATCAAAACTATCGAGAGCAGTAGACACATCCATATGGGCACCTTCGCGCAGAGCAAAGTAAGTTGAATTCGAGAAGAGTTGTAAGGCTTTGGCTTGGAGATAGTGCTTTTAGGCCCTAACCCCGGGGGTGATGCAGTGGGTCCGTGGAGCTTCTTAAAATGTTTTCACTTATGTATATCTCAGAATACATTACCCTTCCTTCGGGTTACTTGAGGCGCACACTTACTAACGCGAAATTGAAGTGACGTAAAGCTTTCACTTGATTCCCATGTGTGTGTTAACTTAAATTACGTTTTATTTGAAATCAGAAACATTCGCACCTATACGCGTAGGTATATCATTGCCTTTATCTACCTTTTTAGTGATGAAATTGAGAGTGACTTATATATCCACAGCAAAAAAGCTTATTTGCTTTGAAAATATTATTTTTACAAATAAATGTACTTTGGCTTCCTTTGTTTTCCGCGATTAACATATTTATCATTATCAGCTTCACGCTGTATCCCGCACAGAGCACCAGCATCCTCGACACCAGAGCGAAGATATGGAAATATAAACGTAAATAAATATTTCCCTTCCCGAAGTGGGGATCGAATCCACAATCGTCGCGTTACAGTCTCACCCTTGTGCCGATGTGCCACGACGGCCTCATCATTATCGGCAAGACCCAAATTTGAATTACTCACCTCCTCATTCATTTAGTGCTCACAATTAAAATACAAGAGCAACAAGTATTCCCGATCTACAATAATCACTTAGCTTAATTACCGGCGTTAATTACCGCCGATCTCGCCGGTTCAAATTACGTACTCTAAAACGCATTAGCGCCTGACAGCTGAAGATTATCCGTCTAAGCGACGACGGCCGGCCGCCACCAGCCGCCGCGGGACCAGTCAGTGCTGTAATGAAATTTAATGAGCCTTAATCGCCAACGACTTAATGAACGAAACGTTGAGATAAGTGTCCATTCTCCATACCCATTCAATGTGACTAAAAAATAAATAAAATCGTTCTTTCGTTTCTTTTTTTGTTTTCGTTTCATTTCTAGAACTTTCTTATTGTTTTTGCAATGTAAGCAATATTTGTAAATGCTATGAAAAATATTTTATTTTCAGAAGAATTTTGGTAAATACTTTTGCACCATAACATTCAATTAACTTGAATATAGTTAAATTTCCCACCATCCTTAGCGCCAGCGAAGCCAGTCAAAAACGATATGAGACTAAAAAATATATAATTAACATGATTATATTAAATTTCCTTACGAAGTATTCTGTAAAACAACAGATGAGGTTTGTTGGGCTACGGAATGTAGATAATATATTAATTTAAACTTCTCAACATTCTGATAAAATACGAAATTGGTAATATAATTAATCGTATAAATTGCTTTATTATACAGCCATTATTGTGAACTGTTGTGAGAATTTTAGATTAGGCAACTTTGCATAATGTGATTGGGTACATAATAATGTCACTTTATATAAATTAAAGTTTTATGGTAAAAGAAACGAGTAAGTTATGTAAAATTGGAACTAGTAACTTATACTCCACAAGTGTTTAATGAATGTTAAAAAGACCGGTCAAGTTCGAGTTCACCTCGCCCACTGAAGGTTTCGTACTAATTTCAGGAAAGTAGGTTTGTATTGCAAAATCTCTGTAAAAAAAATATAACTTGTAAACTTAAAAAATAAAAAAATATAACTGGTAAGCTTGTAAGTAAACTTTTGCAAAAACGATGCATAAATGCTCCTTGCATTGACTTAGACGCTTGCTTTATTTATTTCTGTGCTCCAAAAGACTTAATTTTAGTTTATCAAACTCTCCACACAATCGCAAGTTCTTGACAGATGGAAAGACGGACGACAAAGTGATGCGTTTGTTCCTTTTGAGGTACGGAACCATAAAAAGTGTCGATCATTGATGCTTGTCCGTTACTCGTGTATTATAGCCAGTACTATATTTGGGATATTATTCTTTTAAAAATGTGTATAAGTTTATTCTTATAAAATATTTTTCGTTATTCAATTTACAATGAATACCAAAATTATATTTATTCATTTTATAATGGTTTATATTTTTAATACGAGTCGGGCATGCCAATACAATCAAATCAAGAAATATAAATATTTAATATAAGTTTACTTATAATATGTAGATATTAAATGATGCATTATGAAGGAATGACAATAGTGTGTAGTGGATATCTTGTTAACTGATTAGAGGCGAAGTGGTGTCATCTTGGAACGTTCCAATTACCGGGAATGGGGCCGGGTGGTGGTGGGGGTGGGTGCAGGGTGCGAATGATCCATTTCGAAAACTAATTTAGAGTTGGCAACTAAACAAAGAGCACTCTCGCAGATAATAATTAACGCTTGTGGTATAGTTCCACTAAGTCCGTACCGTTTAAACCTCATCGACCGACTTAATTAAATATTTTATTTCCAGTGCTTGGATATTAAATAGTTTATTTAATTACCAAACTAATTTGCAAATTGACAGTGCAATTATATTGCAATTGAATTGAATATTTATTAATTATTACATTAAGTTTCAGATTGGTTATATTGTAATTATATTTTTTACATAGATTTACACTATTTACCTACTGGAACTTTAATCCTACTTATACTACTAACATTATGAGAATGGATGTTTGTTTCACTTTATTTAAAAAAATACAGAAAGGATTCGTATGAAACTCCAGCAATATTGCTTTTACATCAGTAGGTATATCAGAATAACGCATAGGCTACAAATTATGTAAAGATTTAATAAATTGGCAATAATATAATAAGCGGGTGAAGCCGTCTTTGGGTATAAAACAAATGTAAGAGTTTCCAATTTCAAGCAAAAAAGTACGGAATGGATTTAGAGAAAACTTCACAGTAATACAGATTAAACACCAGAATAAAACATAGGATGCTATTTATTTAAAAAAAAAACAAATTGTCTATAATATAACAGTAAGATTAAGCGGGCGAAGCCGCATTTAGGTCGCTAGTAATATTGACACATATACACAAAGCATTAAAAGATAATAAAAGAGGATAGAAATGTAATATTTACAAGGGATATACTTTAATGAACAAAGAGCATAAAAGCTGTGGCGGCACGTGGGGGTTTAAATCGCGTTATGTTAAAGTGAATGTCTCTGTCTTTGAGTGTTTGCGCCGCGGACCTTGTCCAGATAAAAGGTTCTCCATTGCACGAAAAAGCACTCACTCCAAATATTGATTTGTTACTTTGTCGCTTCTAAAACGGGATATAGATATCAGCTTTCTTTTTAAAAGCGGAAGTGGATAGATAAATAACTTCTATTCAAAGTTTACTTAATATTTATATTTGCTATGATTTAAATGTTGATATTGAATTTAAAAATATATATAATTATTTTAAGAAGTCATTTTAAATATGACGGATGACCGAAAACGTATGACGACGTATGACGTCAATTTTTTTATTCAGAAACATGTAGCTAGATAGTAGAATTTTCAATTCATTACTGACATTTTTAAAGACTTCTACTAATTGTTTGAGGAATACTAACTTAAATAATAATACAAAAAATCAGATTCACGCTGTATCCCACACACAGTAGGGTAGGCCGAGAGATCGTAGTGTTAAGACCATACCGAGCCAAATTCTGGAGGCATTGAGTGTTGAGTGGTGGATCTCAACGCCGCGGTTTGTCTCGAAACCAGAAAGAAGAAATTAAAATATATTTTTTTAATAAATATTTCATTTCCCCGAGTGGGGATAGAATCCACAACCAGTCGCCCCTGCACCAACCACCACTGGCCTGTATTATTATAATCCCCATCATAATATTATTTGGCGTGTTTCTCATTACGCTATCAGCATATCTACCGATTATTATAGGCAACGGGATGGGGGCGGTGCGCGGCGGTGCTTACGTTAAATCCTAATTAACTACTTGATTAGAAACGAAATAAAAAGCTCGTAATCTTAATTGGTATTCCTAATTAAAATTTCAATACAATCATTCAAGGTTCGAGCAGAAGAGGTTGTTAATTATGAAATTATTTTAGAATGTAAACAACGTATCTCAGAATACATAAAATTGAAGTTATTTGAAATTAAAATATAAATTAAGATACACGGGTTATATAATTAATTATTAATAATATGTAATTTCTTATAACATTTTACGTTAATTAAAATTATTAATACAATTTCCTTCTTTTTTTCAGCTTCACACCGTATCCCGCAAATAGCAGGGTAGGCAGAGGGAAACTAGTATTAAGACGGAGTGTCTTAACACTAGGTTACCTCTGCCTACCCTGCTGTGTGCGGGATACACATGATGGACAGCGTGAAGCTGATTTATTTTAATTTACATTAACATTATTCTAAAATATACCAGCTCAAACACAAAATGAATCATTTCAAGTTGAATGCCGTTGATATTAACCGTACCTTGTCATTTTCTCGGCAGTTTAATAAGCGTTGAATGCGACCCTGGTAGCCAATTATTTTATACATTACTTATTAACCCCCAACTGCCCTTTATGATTCTAGTATAACAATCTACGGAACAATATGTTTAGTTAATTAAGCAAACAATTATGTTTTTCATTTATTATATACTGCCTTCTTACTCGGTTTCGCTACCAATTGTTTATACGGAACTATTATTTAATCGAGCTCAACAGTCTTTATAGTCGCGCTTTTCCCATCAGGGTAGACATAGAGAACCAAGTTTCCGTTTTCCGTATTTCTGCCGAATTTGAAACCCCAGAAACATTCGAATCAGAGCCGGGAAATGAAAATAAATTAAGTATACCGACTACCCCTAGTAGGGATTGTATCCACGACCAACGCCTTATAGTAAGGTGCAATCTCTAATACCTCTCGACCATGGGGTGATCTAAAGATATTTTTTCGGGGGTCTTGTCTTGATAATTTGTTTTGGTATTAAAATTTCTGGGCACAAAACTATTCTGGGATGGGCACGTACCACCCAACCCCATGTATACCTTCACCCATGCTCGTGACAGCCACACTTTGCTTAATTATTAAGCAATGCGGGGTGTTGGCGAGAGGCTATTAACTTATTACTTCTTTGTGTTACGTCGTTAAGTTCTTCGTATTTATTTGCGCTATAAAATTACGACTCCACTTTCCACAAAAGACGAGAAGTATATTTCATGATGACCATAATATAGACTCAAAATGTTTTTATATTAAAGTTAAAATTAATACTTAAAAACAAAAGGCAATGTTTCGTGCGTTGCAATATAAGCGAGTGCTATCCTATATAGTGAAAAATATGAAACAAAAAATTTCTAAAGTAATGTTATAGCTTTTACATGCTAATCAAATAGTACTTCATGTTTTAATGAGGCATTTGATGTTACGCTTAAGTTTTTAGAAGTATTTTTTACGACTTATAAGGGGTGTTTAATTAAAATTAATAATTGGTTTTAAAATAACATTTTTAGAGACTGTATCAGCAAATCGTTTGAATGAGGGCTACCGTGTCAAAGGAGTTACGCGGCTCCTAAGTGGCTACAATAAAGCTCTCGCTACATTAAGCTTCCGCCATTGCGCCGTTAGCGAGATAACGAGACCCAGTGCCCGCACCGCACATAATTTATACCGTCGGAGCTCGTTAAAAACTTATAAAGACGCACATTGTTAGTGCGGCCAATATTTGCGAATATCCTCGGATATATGAGATACGAGCGGTCTAACGACTGCTCGCTTCACATGGGTCACTGCAATTCTAATAGCAAAAAATAAATCAGCTTCACGCTGTAACCCGCACAATGCAGAGTAGGCAGAAGGAACCTAGTGTTAGGACTCTCAGTTCCCCACATTCCGACGAATTCTGGAGGAATTTAATGCCGCGCTTTGCCTCAAAGAAGTAGAAATGTCTTTTTAAATAAAGTTTCATTTCGTCGACTGGGGATCAAACCCACAACCAGTCGCGTTTACAGTCACACTTTGTAACCCTGCGCCACGATACGACAAACAAAATGATCAAATATTTGGTTCACGTCGTACTTTAGTTCAAAAAAAATAGTTCATCTAGTCTAGTCTAGTCTAGTTCGATTTAAAATGTAACTTGTTCATGTGTTTTCTTTTTAATATTTCCTACAAATTTATCACTACCTGTCTAAAATATAAATAAAAAAAACTCGTAATGGAAAATCCGTGTGCTGATTCGATCCAAGCTTTTAGGCAGTCCAAGTACAAACTGAGTGTGGCGTTCTGCACTTAGTTTATATACCAGTAATTAACTGCTGGCACGAAATTCATTACCTAAGCGCCATTGCTGTTCAAAATTTCATTTCACCACGTGTGAATGTTCCAAAGGAAGGGGTTTTTAAAAAAGAACCGGTTAAGTGCGAGTCGGACGCGCTGACCTAGGCTTCCGTACTAATTTCAGGATTGTAGGTCAACGGGAAGCACGACTTAATAAAAAAATACAAATTTAAGTTTGCGGGCATATGCACTCATTTACTATGAAGTCAACTAGCTACAGACACGCGTGATCTTATAAGGGTTTACCTGTTGATGTACGGAACCCTAAAAATGCATTATACAATTTAACAAATATTATAATAACACACTTAATAATTAATAATAAACGAGTATAGACAATAAAATCTTAAATATATACATGTCAGAATTTCATATTATAATATAACATTTTAAAAACAAACAAGTGGTTGTACAGTTTATAGTAACATAGTACTAATATGAACGTACATCGAATATCGATCTACAAAGTGCGGGTTCGGGGACGCGGCCGGGCGCGGATCACGGACTCTAAACACAAATCAACACCGATTCTCCATTTGTTAGACACGGGAATGTAATTATGGCCGGAACACTTAGCGGGCGGGGGCTGCAGCGCACGTCATTCGAGCTTTTAGTTCTGCTCGACAATGATACTTACTTTGGACTTGAAACGTTTGCTTATATCTACCTATCTATTTGGCCGTGTGACTGTAGCGTGAGGGTTGTGGGTTCGATTCTCGTTTGGGGAAATGTATTATTATTTATTAATGTTTTATTTCGTCGCTTTCGGCAACAAGTTAAGCACGACGTTGAGTTCCGCCACTCAACACGTAATACCTCGAAAATACGGCGGAAAGTTGGGGACAGAGTATTTTAACACTATGTTTATCCCTCCGCTTACCATGCTATTTACGGGGTACAGTGTAAAGCTGCAAAAAACTATCTGTAAACAATTTTGCTAATTGCTAATTAAGCGAATAATTTTTACTTTGAAAACATGCAAACTAATTAAAATAAGTTCTACGTTTAATTAAATTTTCTATGTAGGGCTATTAAATTGTTGTTTGTGTTATTCTATTTATATTTCCATGATATGTCACTGGACTGGTTTTGCTTTTAATGCTTGCATATTAAGATACCGGTGATGCAAATGCACGCAAGTTTAAGTAAGTATAAGATAACGACGACTTCTCGTAAATTGGAACTACTTATAATAATTGTTATTAATGTTATTTAGAACCTCATAATTTTAAATCGTGTACTTTAATAATCAATATAGATATAGATTGCGTATATATAAAAAATATATATATTGCGATAATTGATTTTAATAGATTTAACATCCAATCAAGTGCGAGTCGAACTCAACTACCGGGGGTTCCGTACCGTATACACTTGTTTTGTACAAAATGAACTACATATATAAGTTTGTGATGGTTTTATTCTATGCAATACCTACTTACATATTATAACTTTTCGGATTCCCTTCTTTTTTTGTGTTGTAAGTTTTCACTTCGTGCCAAATTGCATAACTTACGTAGGTTCTCGGGAAGTACATAAGAGCGATTCATAAACTTTAGTATCTTTTGAATGCGTTGACTTAGAAGCTTTATTTTTTCTGTGCTCTTAGGAACTGTAGACTAGAATATTTGATATTAATTTTAGCTTGATACCTTCAAGCAATCTTGAAACAAATGGGAATGGAAAACAAAATGATCCTATAGTTCAAATGGTTCTGTTTTTTCCTTTTGAAATGCGGAACCCTAAAAAGGACTAATTTATAAAAATATTTATAAAGATTTTTAATGTTTTCTATGTTTTATACTTAGTCTTATTAAAAGAACTAGCGACCTGCTCGCGGCTTCGCCCGCCTTAACTACTGAATTATTCATATAATGTATGTTTGCAAAGCACTTAAGATAATGTGAAAATTAATTAAACCCTAATGCAACCCGCATTTTCGTAATTCCAATAAGGATTTTCCAATTGTTTTAAAATAAACACAAATAAATAACACAATCTAAATCTTCTTCGCTGAGGCAGGCGGGTTTTTTTTTGAGCTTGTGGTTAATGCTGTTAAAACAGCGACACCGGTTGGGTAGGCACTACGTGGCTGCCTATGAGGAAAATTAAATAGAATGCATCGGCCGGGAATCGAACCCGGGCCGCCCGCGTGGCAGGCGAGCATTTTACCACTGAACCACCGATGACTGCTCATGACGCGCTTGTATAAGCAAAACGTCGCGGGGCGCGTTTCGCAGCAAGGATATTTTGATATAGTAACAACTTCTAAAGTACTTATTAAAATGAAAAACAGTAAAAGACAGTTATGATCTACATTAAATGGTCAACGTAACTAATATACTTATTTATATACTGTGAGTAAGGGATAAGTAAAACTTGACTCGATACAGCTGATGTGTAAACGGCGTGATGTGTTAACAATTAAATGCGTTTTTCTCTAAAATTATTCGCAATTTCGAAATTGTGTAAAAAGCAAATTTTATCTTCGTTTAACGTAGAAATTTAATAAAGTATTTTAAAGGATAAGGATTAATACCATTATGGAAAAATATCCCTCACAATAAAAAATATATTGAAATTACAATTTTTAGACAGAAATATGATCACTACACGTTATCCTTAAAAAAATCGAATATGCTGTCGCGGACTTTTTTGTAGATCTTATTAAGAGGAACAATACTCCAGTACATTATTTTCATGTAGTACTTACCATTAAAGCAGCGCATGCGCGAAAGTGTCTCAACGGGTAGGACTTTATACACATTTATCGTATTTATGGTAATTTACATAAGAATGTACAAATAATAAACTATATATAAACCTTCTACGGAAAATACTCGACCTAATGGTGAAAATCGCATCAAAATCCGTTGGGTGGTTTAGAAGAAGAAGAGTTAGAAACAACAGACAGACACGAAAAGCGACTTTGTTTTATAAGATATAGGATGAGAATTAGAAGGAATCGCAGGTTGTTTTGAAAATTAAAATATATAGTTATAGCATGTGATCTGAAGCAGAAACACTGAACCGGTGCCGTGACACGAGTTAAGCTAAATTAATAAACTTGCAGCAGTCTCTGGGTTTATTAAAAAACACTCATTAAAGCAGAGAAAAAGTAGGTAAAGTCGCCGGCGGGGACAGCGCCGCTAATTGCGCCGCCTTTATTGCTTAAATAAAGTTTTAGTGGAGAACACAAGTTTTAATTAAAAATGTGAGAATAGTTTTTAATAAAGGACGGACTCGCCTCCGAGCGCGTATATTACGAAACTTTAAACGATACGCTTAGCTTCGGGAAGTCTTGCGCCCCAACCAGCTGGTTTTTTTTAAATTCGCTTTCGATGCAATCGATCTTTGAAAAACTACCAATTTCTTTTATTTTGTCACGAATAAGTGTAACTAGAGACTTTTAAGCAAGGTAGTACGCTTATGTGTATTGTACATTAATGATTAATACCAAACGTAACAAGTAAAACTAATAATGGCCGTGATTTACGCCCGCCCTTGTTATTACGACTCATGTGAAATGTAATTTCGGCATACTGCGTGTAGCCAGTAGTGTGGCACACACACACACACAAGGAGGGAACCTGTGTGCAATACGTTTAATAAAGGAGGGACGCGAAGTAAATCCTTCAATTTCGCCGGCACACAGCGGCGTATTCTCGTTAACTGTGGCAATAAGTTAAACGGGCGGGCGGGCCTGTGGGCCGGAGCCGCGGCCGCTCCAAGGCGCCCCGTCCGGTCCAGGAAATTAAAAAACATCTTGAGTAGCTAGCTACATTGTATTTACCATAGCTTTCGATACACTAATTACCTCGTGTTGCTGTAAATGGTATAACGATTAGGCATCGAGTTGCCTGTTTTGGAGATACTGTCCATATATAGTTTTATGTTGAGTAAAAATGTTGAGAAACGTTCTTTTTTAACAATTGCTTGCGATAAAGAAATAAATGGCATTGCAATATAAATAAATTGCATTTTTGTTTACTATTAGCCTTTCCATACTAGGGCTATTTTTTTAATTTCACACATGTAAGGTCTTGAGTATTGTTTTATACTTTTATTTTTCGTCTATTTATAGCTTTGTAGCAAAATTTTATTCATATCCATCTAGTAGTTCTGGAGATTAGCGTGTACAGACAGACATAAATTTTATAATTCATAGGTTCATATTTTAATATATTTTTTGCATCATGGGAAATATTTTTTAATATATACAGTACTCTTTATCTCCTGTTATATTACAGAACGATCGAGATACGTAATATCGGCCGAGAGTAATATCTCGTGAACAAAGAATACACACGTTCCCTCCCGCCCCGACTGCACTCCCAATTAGATGTTCGATGAAAGTGTAATCAGACGTTGGCCGGATCCGGGACGTAATTAAACGGCGCAGGCGAAGAGTGATTTATTAATAGAAAAGCTCGAGCCGTAATGAAATACTGAGCGGACAATGGCGGCAAGGGCGGCCCGCCCGGGGAAATTAAATTCTCAGAGACGGTGTATGGACTATGGACACCGTACGCTCACTTGCCGTTTCTTTGCGGCTTCCACTCACCGCCGGTTGCTTAATAATGTATACTGTCCGCTACTTCGGCCAGCTATCGCTTCTATTTCTCACAAACAGCCACCTATCACGGGGACGTATGGACGAGCATAAATTTGTCGACGAGGGAATGTAAAGAAGATTGGTTTTCTACGGAAAAGGGTGTGGAGGAAGGGGTGGAATCGAATTTAGGTTGATATTCACTGGGAGTGTATAATGTTATTAGTTTTAGATTAAAATGTTATAATAATATGTTAATAGTATAACGAATTCATCTTGCTAATTGAATAAATATGTTATTTTCTAGCATATAATGTTCAATAATAGCAAAAGCATTGATTAATATGAAGGCGTTAAAAATCCCATTTAAAATGATTGTGTAAAGGCTTAAAAGCTGTTGTTAGTGTACGTTTCAAATTAAAGCATTAAAGTGTTCCGACCCCATCATTATATTAGAGTGTTGTTCCTTTCTACCCCGTGCACCGGCGCCCGCCCTCGGCACAGAGCCGATCCAACACCAACACTCGGCGACTGGCTTTCGGGTTTTACTCGCGTTCGGCTTACTTCGTCGCGAACTTCCATTGAGTGTGCACGTCTCGTTCGTCGCTACGCGCCGCAAACTTTACTCGAGCTCACTCATTAACAACATTCCGATGTTTTCTTAAACTGTCGTAAACTATTTTAATAGACCGACGCGACATTATTTGTAAATTATTACCGCACTCGAGCAAGTAAATTTTGTTGAGCCTTTTTCATTCGTTAGGTCGTAAATCCTTTTCAAAGTGACAGTTGAAGTGGACAAGCAATTTTCGGTTAAGTGTCTAAATTGTAACTGTGATATTGTTTTTTGTTGTGAATTAGAAGGACATATTGGGAATTAAGTTTCATTGAGAGTGCTTCAGTGAAAAACCAAGAACCCTACAGGTATGCCATAGTCTTTTGTTTTGTTTTTTTTTTTCATATTAAAAATATAATTATGTTGTAGAATTTATTGTGTATTTGTACAACTTTCGTAAAAATATAATTCAATGAAATCAACAATCCTATTACAAAAAAATATAAATTAAAATATAGTTAAATATAAATATTTTAATAAAATGTCGAATTGAATAACGAAATCACAACATGTCATTTAAAACGATATATATTTGTGTTTCAAGAGATAGTTAGAAATATAATTAATTTAATATCTGGTTTGTTTGTATCATATTTGTGGACTGTTTTTTTAAAGCTACTACAAAAAAAGCTCAACCTCAAAAAAGTCTCTTTAATATTTTCAATTATGGCAATGTAAGAAAATAACAGTTTTTTTGGAATACCAAAAATAGATTTTTTTAAATGACACTAATATAAATAAAGTTTTAGACTAAAACTTAAATTTCATTATAATTTTCATTGCATTTCGTTAGAAATAGCTCCTTAAATAAGTACGTACCTATACATATATGTGTGTAACATGTGTAGTAGTAGTAAAATTGCAACAGCTGACATGTTAAATAAAAATAAACACAATAATGGCTGTAACTACCAAATACAGATAATAATTGCGTATTATATGTTCTTTTAAATATTATATATGTAGGTACGTACATAATTGACAGCAAAATGTTCAGCCAATTCATTAAAACATCCATTTTGTAGCATTATTGTTGCATGCAGTTCTTGATAGTGACATATTTTTTATATTTAAGAACCGATTAAAATAAAATAAACACTAAATGTTATGGAATCTTGACAAAATAATATAGTGAAAACTGCATTTAAATCGGCTAAGCCATTTCTGAGATTAGCGTAAACAAACGCACAGAGAAACAGTAAAAAAAAATATAAATCATTGTTTTGCCCCAAAATTACGGATACAGGGAGTTACAGTTTTATTATATGTATAGACTATTTAATATACGCTACAATTATGTTACAAGTAAGTAATTATAATATTAAAATTAACAGTTTCAAGAAATGCTTATTTAAAAAAAAAAATCTATTAAGTCTGTCTACACTAAACATAAATTAGTCTTATAAACCTCTATATATATATGATAACTTAATGTATATTGCTAAAGCATTATTCCAGTAAATATTTGATCTAAACTCCTTGGTAAATATTATGACGACACCATTACTTTGTCACACGCTTACAAGCGAAAAAAACGAAAAAGCAACACTGTAGTGGTGTATGCGCTCTCATGGCTCCGCATAATGACCCGCCACGCCCGTCGCTTGTTATTTTAATTGTTGTGTCTTAATTAAACTTTGTTCTTAGCCTCCCACTCTTCCCCCCCCACTCGAGAGCAGCTGAAATCACTTAAAATTCAACCTATTTATACTCTGCAGCAGGACAAAACCATTAGAGATAAGCAGCTTTAATGCTTTTACTTCGTTATTACATCCACCGATCGATACTATAAAATAATAACATGTTTCGTATTTCATATGACAAAGTGACAATACTTATCCACGCTTTTAATTAAAATACCACTTATCATAAAATTAATGATGTACTTATAATTTATAACGATAACAGTTTTATCGCAGTAATATAATAAGTAGAACATTTTATCTCACTAATAAGTCTGTAAGTAATTAGATGGAGCCGTCCTGTTTGTTTTTTTTTTCGTCATTAAATAGTGATGTAATCACTATTAATTAGTGTAGTTGTATTGTATTGTTTTTAATAACATAATAATTTAATATTGCTCTAATTAATGAAATGGTTGATTAGAATAGTATAATTAAACGACAAATAGTTCATTGTTTAAAATACATTGTTAAATCATTTTTTTTTCTAATAATAAAAGCTAAGCTATTTGGCTTTAATATTAAGAAAAATGATGCCTGGCTATATCATTTATCAACATATGATGTATCCGGATCTCGAACGTGGAATGTCCTGGCGAAAGTAGTCGAACGTGTGGCGTTTACTTAATACTAAAAGCTTACGAATTTTCAATATAAACACATTTTGAATAGCTATCTATACAAATGTGATTTAATTAGGTTCCGTATTGTGTCGCAATTATAATTGATTCCATTAAGTAAGCTTCGGCTATAATTGAAAGTAGACAGTTTCTGCACAAGAGGGTAAGGTAATTACAAGATCCAATTTAGAATTGCCAACTCTACACTTTGCTGTTAGTTTGAAACAAAAGCTTAATTAATTAAGTCGAGAACAATTTAGTTCAGTAATATTCTCAGCAATTACGCGAAATTCGATGTGTTTTGTAGCGTCGGTAATTACCGAGTCTCGGATCAGATTGTAACCAACACTAATACTGTACACATCCATTAATTAAAGAGCGAACGCTACAGAACTAATTGGAAAATCTAATAATTAATTAAGAAGCTTGAAACTGTCGCTAATTATAATTATTTTTAATTAGGCCGTATTTTAATTAGTTTATTGTTTGTTTTTATTTGTGGAAAAAGTATGATGGGATTTTTTTTATTGTTTGGGAACGTTTCCAAGTAATTGCATAGTTTTCTATTTGTGGTTTAAAATAATTTCATATAATTAAATAAATAAAGAAAATTACATATAACTATTGGAAGTATAATTCCTATATATTTCAACTGTATCAGCTTTAAAAATTTTATCTAACAAAAAAAGGCATTTCTTTTAGTTTCACGCTGTTCATTGCATATAGCAGGGTAGGCAGAGGGGTCCTACCTAGTGTTGAGATTCCGTTTCCCATTTTCAATCGAATTTTTGAGGCATTGCGTGTTGAGTGGCGGAACCCAACGCCGCGTTTTGCCTTATTGCGGTAGCAGACGCCGCAGGGGCATACGATGTGCGATTGTAAACACGTCGGTTGTGGCTTCGATTCCCACTCAGTGGAATGACAATTCAATAGTTTCATTCTACTCAGGGTTATTATAACATTTTAGTATAATCAATAAAATATAACAATAATTTTTGGCAGGACCAACCACCAAGCCACAACAATCGTTGTAGTCCAGCGGGTAAATATGAAATGATGTTTATTTAATTTATATAAAAAAAAAACAAATATGAAACATGTTATATATACCTGATGGAACACATGTGGTATTAAAAATGTTAAGTGACAATGTTAACGAACAGGTTGGTACTTTAGTTCAGCTGTCAAATCCGGGAAAGGGTTAGTTGTCAATTTAAATGTATAGGTTGTGATAAATCAGCGGCACGGCAGTGGCAGTGAGATGGGATAGGTAGGCGCGAGTAACGAGACATATAATCCAGGAGTGTACGGTATACCTAACGTGACCAGACGTCCTGTTTTTAATGGGACTGTCCCATTTTTTTCCTTGTGTGTCCCGGTGTCCCGAAACATGATACCGGGACGTAGTAAATGTCCCGTTTTGTTAGAATGCCGAATGGCATGTAAGTTTGGTCGGTCGAAACAGTTTTTCTGTGATTATCGCAGTACGTTTTCAATAAGCAGTGGTATTGAACTATTTTGACGAACGAAAGCCACCTTCCAGTATCCCGTTTTGAGACGACCGAAAAATGGTCACATTAGGTATACCCCCAATTAGCGCGTGCGCGTGCGCGGGAGCGAGTGGCGGCCACCACCTCCTGGACCGGACACCGCGTGCGCGCGCTTGTTACGCTCCCGTCTCGTTAAGAGAATTGTTTGTTCGAGTATGTAAAAATGTGTTTATTTGCACGTACGCTCCAGGCTAAAAAATATATGAAAAGACCCTTTTAAGACTTTTAATGATTTCCCGGCAAAGGGAAATTGGGTTAGTTATTTTCCCCGGGGTTGCCCCTCGTTAAGTTTTAATGGGGTAGCAGCTACGGCGTAATCAAACGTGCTTATTTAAGTTAACGACGTTTACAGGTTTGTATACTTTGTCGTCATTGGAAGTTACTTAAAAGCGGTGCCAAGAGAGCCTGCCTTTGTTATGCTTATCTTCGCAAATTATATTTTTTAATGAAAAATATAAAATTATACAAAAGTAACGGGAACTGTTTTTTAATAGAGTTAATTAAGAGAGTTACCAGAATACAACGCCTAAGGAACATGTTAATCAGCTACAAGCTAGAAACAGAGGGCTTCCGTTGCGGCCAGTGGCAAGTCCCTGTATAGGCAGAACGCCTAATTAATCTCCAGTAAAATGTCGACGTCGCTTGTTTTTGCCAGGAACTGGGCTCATTAGAGCGACGAGGCATGTTGATTACATTCTGTTGCGCTTATTAACGCAAACTCTCATTAGGGGCACTATTGTTGTAATTAAACAAGCATCCACGTTTTGGATCAAACGCCATTTCGGAACAAACTGGCCCTTATCCAGTGGTAATACTGCTGAAAACTTCTAATCGCTACCAGCGAGAGAACTGTGTGAATTTAATTAACGATGGTTATATAGAATGGGGGCCGTTCTTGTGGTGTTCTCTATCTGACATAATTCTATTGTTACCTATGTTATCTATGTTATAAAAACGTCGAGATTTGTTTGGTAGTGAGTTACACAATTACGCAGGCACTTGGTCCGGGGCTCTAGCAGTATGTGTCGTCGGGTGTGAGTTTAATTGGACGCGGAGGGCCGTCGGCGCGGCGCGGACCGGCTCTCGCTGCCACCCTAACACTTCTAATTGGCTCACAAGCACTGGCGGGAGCCCCTTTCACTAAAATATTTTCTCATTGTCATCATTCTACAAAAGCTTCCTGTTTTCTGATATGAAATTTGTTATATAACTTTGCAAAATACATTTTAAAAAATACATTTTGTGTTTCCTTACATTGATGGAAATGAATTATCTTAATATAGGTAATTAATGAATGCTTAAATTTAAATCACTTTGAGCCTGAGCTTTACTTTTGTGAGAGCCTGAAGAATTACTTCTACTGTATTACTATAGTTAAATTACTGACAGCACGTTTGTTTTTTATACAAAAAACTCGTGATGTGCAAGGTGAACTATAACTAAGACTCGCCCACCGAAGGTTCCGTATAAATTTCAGGAATGTAGGTCAACGGGAAGTAGAAATTATTAAAATTAACAAATTTAAGTTTACAATTATAAATTTTTATTATTTTTTTTATCTGTAATATAACATCAAAAATATAAGCTTAGTTTACCGCACATGTCAAATGTATATCTAACACAGAAACCAATATAATATAACCTTAAATAAAAAAAACTACAGTGTTATTACGAAGAGACAAAATGAAAATTCGCAAAGCCAGGCAAACAGACAACGAAAAGCTATGAAGATTCACCGTGTATTGTATGGGATCAAACATTTTAAAGAATAAAACACAATATTTTCGCTCCATAGAACATGAAGTACGAGCTGAAGTGGGGATAACAATTTGTAGAGTAGGAATGGACTGCGAACACGGCGCTTCGATCCCGCATCGCTTCAATCGAGAGCGACGTGTCGGCAGTCGGCACAATTCACAGGCCGGATATGAGCGGCTATTTAATTTCCGCACCATCAATGATCGTTTGTGGATCCCACTTATCTGTTTTTAAATTATAAATCTTAGTAATGTACTATTAAAAAAATATATTTATCGACTAATATATTATTTTATTATAAAACAATAAAAAATAATATATAAAATATAAAATATTCTTTATTCAAATGACTATTACAAGCACTTTTAAATCGTCGAATGAACATATAAGCAAAAAGCTACCACCGGTTCGGAAGGTAGTTCTGCTGAGAAGAGCCGGCAAGAAACTCAACAGTTGCTCTTTTTTAAAGTCAATGGTATACTTAGTTTAATTATTAACACACAATAAAAACATACATTTAAAGTTAATGTAGTGATTATAAAATAAATAAATAAATTAAATATATTGTATATCTACATAAAGTGGGTTTCGCATTTAAATATCAAACCCATTAAGTTTTATTGTCTTATAACACAGCGCTAGCTGCTTCATTGACCTTTATTGGCCTTAAATAAACATCAAGTTACTGTTTATGTTCTTCGTAATAGTTATTTAAATGAGGTGACTTACATAATTACTTGTTTACAAATATTATAAATATATAATAATATGTGTTTACTTAATATAAAATACTCATTTTATTAAAAACATATTTTTTTATAATCTGAAGAAAAAACATCACTACATTAGACATGATGTCTTAAAAGAGCAGTAGTTAGGGTAGGTCACGAGCGTTTGCTTACTGACGCTCTCCCTTCCTGCTACTCTCAAAATCAATTATAGTAGTTCGATGTTAAAACAATATAAACATACAGTGTATGTGTAATATAGTAGTTATATATCGTGGCAAATAATACAGAGAGAGATCAAATAGAGAAAAATAAAGAGAGATCAAAATAATTCATCATAATTTGAATGATGTTAACGCAAATAAGTGTTAAATTACCTAATTTTTTTACAAATGTATAATAAATCAAAGTAATAAAAGAAAACGTGGTCACCTGGGAACAAGTTAGGATAAATATTAAATATAAAATTCTATAGTAGCTTTTAAAATTCAATTCATTCTCAAGTATTACATTTCTTTGCAGATTCCCGCCAAAGCGGCGCGGACAATCTGTCTTGCCCGATAACAATCTATAGGTGGCTAGCAAAATAGGATGAGCGAAATATCTTTCGTATTACATAATTAAATATTTTTTTATTAGCTATAATGTCATTTGAATTACATATTTTAATACGCTTATATACATGTCAAATATGAATATTTATAACTAAGTAATAGCGGCGTTGGGTTCCGCCCCTTAATACGCAATGCCTCATGAATTCGGCGAAAAGTGTGCAACGGAAGAATCTTATCACTATGTTCCCAGGTTCCCTCTTCCTACCTTGCTACGTGCGGCATACAGAATGAAGCATTTTATTATTGAAGACATTTTTGTATTTCATGTAGAGAATATTATTTGAATGAAAAGTGAAAATGAAATAATAAAAGGCTTTTTATGTTGAATGTTGAATGAATTTTAATTATGTAAAATTTTCATATGTTACTAATTTAATCTATACTAAAGTGTTTCTAATGCACAAGCTTAATACGAATGCACAACCGCTGTCATATAACACATTTAATTATGAAAAAATAATTTCCTATTTACTTATTTTTTTTTACATTAAAAAAGTATTTGATAAGTACCTAAAGACATTCGTATAGAGATCCACCTAATAACGTTTTATATTAATTTCGGTATATAATAATAATTGAAGATTTTCAATAACTATTATAATATACCGAAATATAATACATTCTTGCGAAAGTTAAAGGTAGTCTTATGTTTTGAGTGACAAAAGCAATTTTATTCTCGACTGCCCCCCGGTCCGCCCCCCGCGGACCGATCAGGCCTTATCCAAATTGGATCTTGAATAATAAAGAATCGGCCCGATTGGATTTTATTCCTTAAATTCAATTAGCACACGAGGCTCGTGTGTGACTGCAGACGAAAGATAGAGGCACATTATCGTATTAAAAGGGATCTCGCACGGGTTTATTTTGTTGGAAGGGAGACTTACCCTAACCGTAATATCGCACTAACTTATTATAATCCACTTTAGTGCATATTTTTTGTGTTACATTGTGTTTTATTTTATATTAGCTTTATTTATGTGGATTTATGTGACATCAACAAAATTAAAAAAAAAAAAAGGCTAAAATATGCTTACACCTAAAATGTTCTAACACGTAAAAATTTAGGTTCTTTATAATAACAAAAACAATAAATGAAAATATCAAAATTTATTTTAATTTAATTTAACCATCTGTCATCGTTGATAGATCTGAAAAAGACATATTTTGTCTTACTTATTAAAACGCGTTTATTAGGTCGAGCTGTAACAACTTTGTAATAAATTCTGAAAATGTAACTGAATTGAACCACTTGTAATAGTTATACCCTTTTCCACTTCGTTAATACCATAATACAATATTATGGTATAAACGGAGTGGTATGATGATGGAGCCACGGTACAATAAAAAACTCGATTTTCTACACTAAGTGATAAAAGCGCTATAGAATTATAGTGTTTTTTTATTATTTTTTTAAACAATATATCAATAAATATTATTATCATATTAATATGTTTAATTACCATAGTTACGCATGGGAGAAATATAAGGAAAAAATAAAATATACTTTTGCTGTTTTTGTACATTAATTCACAGTATATGCTAATTAAATGTTTTATTAATGTAATTAATTTATAGTCTTTTTTAAATACAATTTCTTTTTAATACTATATTTTATTATGTGTTTTTAATTGATAATTTGTAATCCTCTTGTATGGTGTTGTCGGTCGTTGTAATGTAAATGTATTTCATATACATAATTTTATTTGTTTTAATTTTATATTCTTTTAGATTTATTATCTGTTTGTTTTTCTGATGAAAAAATAATAAATAATAATATAAATCAATTTTTATTACAGTCATTTCTACGTAATGATTATTAATAGCATATTTTACAAAGTTTTGGAGATACAATGGCGAGGTTGACTAAATGCATGCGTACCATTATAGATATCTCGACGCGAGTTTTCCTCAGCACGGTGCGCGGCACAACCTTAAAAGCAATATCCGGCACAGCGCGCACCGCCCGGAAATGAATCGGAAACAGCGGTGTATTAAGCCGCAGGTAGCAGCCCTTCAATTTATAAACGCTCGTGGCCACAATGTGCCGTGCCTTCTGCTGTGACGCTACCGCCACGCTTCAATGTCCTGATTTCTCTGATATCCGGGATGGTTAATTTGTAACTCACACGTATGGATTACTCTATTTGTTGTATATGTGGGTACACAGCTTCACGCTATATCCCTCATGCAGTAGGGTAGGCAGAGGGAACCTAGTGTTAAGGCATTCCGTCCCTCATCTTCCGGAACTCAACGGCGCGTTTTGCCTTGACGCCAGACCGAAGAAATCGCAATATATAGTAAATATTTCATTTCCTCGAGTGGCGATCGACGTAAGTAGGTACACTTCTACGATATATGTATAAATTAGGTGTGTTCCTAAATTGTACATTTTCAATAAATATGGAGGTCTTATTTCCGGGCGAACTCCGAGTATATCTAAAATTATATTCCCTCGGCCTGAACTAACACTGAAATGAAATAAAGTCCGCAAACAAAAGTTTGCAAACCCAATATGATTTGGCGCGTCGGTAAACATCGGCGGCATCCCGGTGATATCGCAAACGAATAACATTAAACTTTGTATGGATTGAATGTAGAAAACCAATTTCGGTGCTCGGCGAGTGCGAGCCAATAGGATGAGGGTGTCAGAACGCTTTGACAGCTCTCTGATTGAAAAATACGGAAGCCTGTTTATGGAGCAAGTGAGCTCTAGTTCGCGGGCCGCCTGTACGCCTGTACGCCTGCACGCCTGGAGGAGCGCTTCTCATTTCCAGCTCATCTATTTGCTTAAAGGCTTAAAAATATAAACAGTCTATATTTTCGATGAGACTTAGAATATTTTGTTTGTAATTTTTAGAGACTACGTAAGAAGGATTCCGTCTTAAGCTTACTCTTTAGAAATAGAATGATTGATATCTAGTGCTTGTTTTTATCTTTAAAGTCGTAAAAAGCACAGAAATAAGCTAAGTAATTTTGTTTTTACAGCACAGTAACGTGCGTAACTCGCTTTAATAGATTGTATTTATCATTTATTTCATGAAATATACCTGTAATTAAACGAGTAATATTCATTACCGCTTTTGAAACAATGTCAGTGCAATTAACTGCTTGCCTCAATCTAGTAATTGTTATTAAATATATTTAATAGGCCGTCGAGGCGCAGCGGTAACCAAGCAGAACGCAGCCTATAGTTCTGCCACTCACTGAAAAGTCAAAAAGCTGACAACGGAGTATAATTACTAGGAGGAGGTTTTAAAAAAAAAAAAAACACAATTTTTTTATGTTCATATTTTACTGATGGACTATTTAAGTTTTGAGAACCGTAGAAGTAACATTATATAAAGCTAATTGTAATTCTATGAACATATGATTTTTTAATATAACTTTTAATATAGAAAGAATATGGTTTTAGTTTAAAGCGCTTCTATATAAATTTATATACTCTCAAATTACATTATAATTTTAATTGGTATATCGTTATTTTTTCTGAACTTACACTTTTTGTGTTGCATTTTAAACCAGAGCCCGGACCTGCTTAGTCGAATTCAGTACATATAGAATTACTCGAATTCGCGTTATGAAATATCTCATAAACAGGCACGCCGACCCTCGCATCGATATATCACAAATTTGGACATCAGCACTCTGCTATTGGAATTCTGCAGATGATTTTCCTTCAGAATTTATACGAACGGCGGAACGAGCCAATCGCGGCGAGGATTTCGGGATGGGATATGAGCTCAGCGATTCATTTAAAACGGCGAAATTAAATGTCTAGGAGATTACAGTGGGACCATTTGGGAATCACTTAGAGATAACTAAGACATATATTGAACTGCTTTAGCAAATTTTTATTGAACATTAAACCTTTTTTTGAACTTAGTTCATTAAAAGTTTTATCTATCCGTATGGGTTTTAAGGTTGGTAGTAAATGTAAGTAATGATATAAGTATATCATTAATAACGTATTACGTAATATTATTTATATTACATTACCTTCTAGTGACTAAAAGTTCAAGAGTATTTATCTTGATATTTACCGCAATAAGTTTTATATGATTAAGAAGGCACGATTATTCATAATGTAACAGAAAACTTAGTATGCAATTAATAAAAATATTATATTTTATCTAGCTTCATGCTGTATCCCGAATATAGCATCCCTCCCTACCCAGGAAGGGCGAACCTGGGAACTTGTAAAGACAACACTTTCCGCCGAATTCTCGAGACATTGCGTGTTAAGTCACGGTACTCAACCCTGCGTTTTACTTTGTTACCAGAGCCAGGAAATTAAAAATACTAAATATTTAATTTCTTCAAGTGGGAATTGAACCCACAACCTGCCGTGTTTACACCTTATGGCCCTGCGCCACGACTGACTTCTCTGCACAGCGACTGGCCTCGTACAATATAATATAATAATTAACAAAAACTTAATAGCATTATTTAAAATTGAAAAGTTTAATTTATTTTGCAGTCGTTCATGGAACTCTATTGTGTTCAATCGAATCACTTCTTAATTACAAATCGAGTGAGTATTTAATTAAAAAGTTTCCGCACGCGAGTAATTCCTTATTCCATGTATACGAGATTGAGTCAGCTTCGAATCCGTTTCGTGGAGCCGTCGACATTCGACAAGGGTTTTTAATTGAACGCCGACCCATTGTGCTCGTTAAAGCGATTCGGAGTTAATCACTGCGTTTTTTTGTACGGTAATGGAAGAAAGTAATTATCAATTAACTACTCGATAATGGATTGTGGCCGCTTATATCCGACGTTATATATATATATAGTACTAATGGAACCACTTTCGTGAATATGTTTTTATTAAAATGTTTTAGCTCTAAGTGCACTGGTCTTAGGTATATTTAATAATTTATATTTAATTATATATCTATATTTATTTAGCTTCTCGCTGTCTTCACATAGTAGGGTATGAAGGGGAACTGGGAACCTACTGTTTAGACATTCCGTTCCCATTAAGATATTTCGGTTTCCCACTTTCCGCCAAATTAAGGCATTGCGTGTTAAGCGGCAGTGACGAGTCAACGTCGTGCTTTGCCTCATTACCAGAGCGAGGAAATGTAAATATTAAATATTTCATTTGCTCGAGTGGGAATCGAACGTACACCCTGGCGCGTTCACACTTCCACACTGCCCCTGCGCCACGACTGGTCTCATAAATATATTAACTACTAGCGACCCTGTTGCGGCTTCGCCCGCTTTAACTACTGGATTATTCATGTCATATATGTTTGCAAAGCACTTAAGATAATGTGATAATTAATTAAACCCTAATGCAACCCGCATTTTTGTAGTTTCAATAAGGATTTTCCAATTGATTTTTAGTAGGTACCGTAATTTTAAATCTGTGCTACTAATCTCTTCAAGTACTTATTAAAATATATTTAAATGACTATCTTTAGATAGTTAAATGACTATTTTTAAACGGAAGAAATTATAAACAAAAACCTACCTACTACTGACTACTACAAAAAATGTGAAACCAAATATATCGCGCTTAAATAATACATTCAACTCCAATTATCCAATACGTGCAAACGCATCTAACTAAATCTTCGTTGCTATAGAGGCAGCCGGGTTTTTTTTTTCGAGCTTGTGGTTAATGCTGAAGGGGGTATTCTGTCCCTGATGAAAAGCAAGCACGACGTGGCTGCCTGTGAGGAAAATTAAATAGAATGCATGGGCCGGGAATCGAACCCGGGCCGCCCGCGTGGCAGGCGAGCATTCTACCACTGAACCACCGATGCGTGTAAGGCAAGCGGGCACGGCGGACGCATGGCGAGTGGCGAGCCGTTTCGCAGCAAGGATTTTTTTGATATTGTAACAACTTCTAAAGTACTTATTAAAATGAAAAACAGTAAAAGACAGTTTTGGTCTACATTAAATGGCCAACGTAACTAATGTACTTATTTATATGCTGAGAGTAAGGGATAAGTGAAACTTGAGTAACATACAGCTGATGTGTCAACGGCGGGATGTGTCAACAATTAAATGCGTTTTTCTGTAAAACTATTCGCAATTTCGAAATATTGTAAAAAGCAAATTTTATCTTCGTTTAACGTAGAAAATTAATAAAGTATTTTAAAGGATAAGGATTAATACCATTATGGAAAAATATCCCTCACAATAAAAAATATATTGAAATTATTATTTTTAGACAGAAAAATGATCACTACACGTTATTCTTAAAAGATACGAATATGCTCTCGCGGACTTTTTTGTAGATCTTATTAAGAGGAACAATACTCCAGTACATTTTTTTCATGTAGTACTTACCATTAGAGCAGCGCATGCGCGAAAGTGTCTCAACGGGTAGGACTTTATACACATTTATCGTATTTATGTTAATTTACATAAGAATGTACAAATAATAAACTATATATAAACCTTCTACGAAAAACACTCGACTTAATGGTGAAGACCGCATCAAAATCCGTTGGGTGGTTTAGAAGAAGAAGAGTTAGAAACAACAGACAGACACGAAAAGCGACTTTGTTTTATAAGATATAGGATTAATAAATAATAGTTGTTTTTACATGTTTTTTGGGTGCGGTGATAGCTAGCGTGTTCACACGGCGCATTCTGGAAACGAGAGGTGCGTCGGCTGTTGACGTGATATTGTGCCGTGAATTAGCATTGTAAATGCAATCACAGGTGTCAGCCAGCCACTAGCTCGTCGAATTTATGCGTCTTCCGCTCCGAGCGTTGCAATACAACAAATTATTTCACATAAGTAATGATAACCATCTAGCATTCGCTTTCCTAGCTGTGTTAAGTAGTTTTGTAGAAATTTATTGCTTATTTTTTTAAAATAGATTTTTAAATAAGTGTTTATTATATTATGGAAACATAGAAAAACCTAGTGTTTAAACACTCCCTTGTCGATTATCCGCTGAATTCTGGAGGCATTTCCTGATGCGTGGCGGGACTCAACAAAGCGTTTTGCCTCGACACCAGAGCGAAGAAATGAATATATAAATTTAAATAAATAGTTTATTTTTTAAAGAGAAGTCGAACCCACAACCAGCCGCGATTACAGTCACACACTTATGGCTCTGCGCCACGACTGGCCTAGATCAATAATGACGACGAAATAGTACGTTTTAGTAGAAATACCAATTAATTTGATAATATTCTGATGAGATTTCGCACAATGTACAATTTATGATTCATCCACAAATTTACAAGAACTCGCGTAATAAATTTTCGAATCTCATCGTGTCCGTTTTTAAAAGATTGGCTCATTTATAAGTCAATTTTTGTGCTACATACATATAAGCGGGTAATCGATTTTTTTTATCTCGAAACATTAATATTCATTTTCTGAATTGTACAGTGATATAGTGTAATGGAAAATACACAGTAACCGCCTAAAGACTATACACACATATATACATTTAGCTTATTACATATATATAAATTGTTTAATTTAAAAAAAAAATTAAGCAAATGCACAAAAATCCATATTTTTTTCCTGACACCCTAACTAGTAAGTAAAGTTTACTCAATTCAATTCTGTTGCTTTTGATGTTTAAAGCTGTAAGGTCAGCAAAGTTTACCTGCAGGTCGATAAGATGTAGGTTCTGGCGGGTCACGAGACGTGGATAATGTAATAAACATTACGCCAAGAACCATTAAAACCCTTAACTATAGTGCTTTATATTATACAGACTAGCATAAGCTGCGTTTGTAGTATGCTATTGGTTTATGATTTTTTTAAAATATTGTGGGGTATTTGGTCTTAAATTGTAATGTAAATATTAATAAAATATAAATCTAATGAATGCGTAAATAATTAATAAAAAATATTTTGTAATTTTTTTTTTGGTATGTTATGTTTAAAACATATAAAGATGAGTGAAATCGAAATTAATAATCGAAAATATCTTAAAGTTACGTAACTTATGAATATATATGAGGTTTATATGTACCTACAATGTCATATATAAGTTGATGATTAGTAGGTATTCGTATTACATAAGAGTATTGTGAAACCGTAAATAATCTGAGATAGAATCAGGCAGAGTGCGCGACGTCGCGAGACAATAAAGGTAATGTAGGCAAGATATTTGCCAATATCTTTGTAGAGTCCCGAATATCTCGAGATCGTGTTCTCCCTACATAAAAATTGTTCCAGAATAGAGATACTATCCGGATAAATATTCAATTTCGCAACGGACGAAAAAGATTTGATACCTTTGCTACCTACTCATTTTATTGGATGATAGTCTTTGGAATGGTTTAGATAATCATATTCATAGTTTTTCAACTTATAAATTCTTTTTTTTGATAGAGAAATTGGTTGGATGTTTCTATTCCGGTTGGGTGTTTCATTAAGTTCGTATAATCTAAATTAGACAAAGTAAATACGAATTTTCAATTCAAAATACTATTTAGACATTTTATATTTTTTTTTATTTATTTAATTTTTTTATTTATATAAGTTATATTTTACTATTCTTTATTACGAGTGTATTATATAAATATTGACTAGCAAGTAGCAACTGAAGAACAGCCGGCAAGAGTAATGACGATATGTCAATAACAGGAGACAGTTAAATGTGAAACTAATAAAGATGACTTATGAAAACCGAGAAATCGATAGATACTAATTCTATTTTTTTATTTTGTATATACCTTGGACATTTCGCAGGGTAGACACAAATCATTTTATGTATTATCATTTTATGTCAGAATAGTAAGTAGTAGTAATAGAATCATAGTAGCTGAATTATAGCTGAGTACATTTTGTCTTTAAGTAATTCGATTAAATATTTCAATTCTAACTGTGGTATAAACATGTCTCATCTGCATTACGATGTCGTTATTATAAATAATAATAGTAATAAATTACAGACAAATTAATGTTTTATTCTAATTATTTACTAACGTAATTATATACAAGTGTTTTAAACTGAAAAAATATGTAATAGTGGTACAAAATTTAAATTATTAAGATATCATTAAAATAGCTTAATTTCTATGAACAAGATAATTATTAGCAATATAATATTTTTTATTAGATTTATTTGACTTCAATCTGAGAAAATTTACTTGTTGTTAGCAACCCTAAGCAAGAGGGGGAGGCCGGTATTGAATGAGATTGCTTCTTACCAACCAAATGGATCACGTAGTGGATGAGATGTCACTGTGTTTTAAGATACCAATTCGGACTATCTGATGCTGAAACACGTTTGTATTTCTCTTAAAATACTTTTCATGTTGAGTTTTATCTTATATTTTATTTCTTAATATTTCTTAACTATTGAATGTTGAAATAACAAACTATTTGGAATTTACATATAAATTAGTTCAAGAACGAAAATACAAGAAAAATATACGAACATTATACTATAGCTATGAACATCTTAAAGTATTCCACCGCATTTGGACTCATTACGTAACAGTTAAGCGCATTGCCAACGTAATCAAGTAAATACATTTACACTCTGTAATTGGGAAATTCCCGAGCTGGGCGCCATAGACGCGTCGGCGGTGGGCGGGCGCGGGCGCGGGCGCTGAAAAACAATTTCACGCCAAATCTTAGCTTGTGTTTTCCTATTTCCTTTTTATTTATCTTTTCGTCTTTTCTTTTCACGAGAATCAATTTCACGGATGAGTGTTGCGATGATTTCAGTTCAAAAAGCGCGAGGGTTCAGTGAGGCTAGGTGCACGTTTGCAGTCCGAAGATGGGACGACTAGTTTTCAATATTGTTTAGTTTTAGGATTTTGTAACGCATTTTGATAATAAGCTTTGTGAAATTGAATAGTCCTTTTTCGTATGTTCTTATGATATACTTTTCAAAACTTGTATATATTTTTATTTTTATTTAAACGATTTTTGAATTGACGCCTTGATTATTTATTAATCAGATTTGATATCTAATTCGCTGATATAAGACTTTAAGGTAATCCTAACATTGCATCTATTAATTGAATGCGAAAGAAAGTTAAACTGAATGTTGCCTTATTTAGTCTTTATATAATTATCAAGCTTAATTGAATAAAATAGCAATAATTTGACCTATGACATAACTTGCTAACAGTTTACTTTAAATGCTAACGGTGACTGTAGGTGAGTTCAGTACATCTATTATAACATAAAATATAGGGATCCCGAAATGAATACACTAACAGGCACCGCGAATCGGACGGACGGTCCAAAGCTATTCAAAATTGTCGGGACCAGGCGCCTCCCTCTCTCGGAATTGACAATTTTACGGGCGGTTTATTTCCGGACACCGAACTTCCTTGCTTGCTTTACACGCACCCGCCACCCGCCACCCGCAGGCCCCTTACCCCTTTCGCTGTATTATCATAAGCATCGCTTTAACCTTAAGCAAATTTTAAAAGTTTAGATGTAGTTAATATACGATATAAGTTAGTATTCTGAGTCCAGTCGTGGAACAGGGGCACAAGTGTATTGACACTTAACTCGACTGGCGGTGGGTTCGATCCCTACTCGAAGAAATGAAATATTTATTTAATTTTATTTCTTAATTTCTTCGCTCTGGTGATGAAGCAAAGCGCGGCCTTGGGTTCCGCCAATGACTCCAGAATTCGGCGGAAATAGGGGGAACGGAGTGTCTTAACGCTAGGTTCCCTCTAGCTAACCTGGTGTGTGCGGGATACAGCGCGAAGCTGACGGTATAGGTTTATATTTATTGGCTGTCTTGGAAAAATCAAACTGTCATAACATAATCATGCCTATCAATTTAGTTCTAAAGTGACGTTACACATTTCTAAGGCGCTACATAAAATTTACATTGTATGTAAGTGTCTTAAGCGAAAGCTTCCCACTTAAAAGCTCTACAAATGCACTGAAAGCTCTTTCGCGCACTAATCCCAAACCTTTTAGCTGCAATCAAAAGCCCCGAGCGCTCGGCGCGGGCCGACGTGATGCTTGTGGAAGCGCCTAGGAATTTAATTTACATTTTTAATTAAGTTAAATTTTGTTCGAAAAGCTTTCACGGTATAAGAGTTTTCTTGATTAGAGTTCAGCTTTAGTTGAAGTTTGAGATTGATTAGTGGAGGTTTAATTGCTCTCCGCCGGTGAATAATGAATTCGATCAGTGTCGAGTCAGAGGGAAGTATAGTCGAATTAGTTTAGCTTCAATAAGTCTTTTATTTTTGTATTTCATTTTAATTGAAACTTTTCATGAAAATTAAAGTTATACATGCGTGTTATTAAAAACTTACTACTTTTTCCTTACACATAAGTAAGCTCTTCCGCAGAGTGTGAATATTTTTTTCTCCAAAAATAATATAAAAACTTTTAAAACAGTGAAATTGTTGCTCACAGTTAAATTAACTTTTAAAATTTGACATCTTACATAGATTTCTACTAAAAACTAATAAACAAGTGTCTTAATTCAGTTACATTTATACGAAAATCAAATATATAAAGATCTTATATCAAAAAAATCCTATGTCAATAATCAATTTTAGAAAAAAATCACACAACCATCTAGTAAATTATACCTGTACTTAAATGATGCAAAGTAAAAAATTAGCATTTTTTTTCCTTAAATTGAACAATTATTATAAGTAAGCAATCATATTCAAGTTTACCCTACTTTTATATTTTAATATATTTTATATTAAAAATATATACATTCACTTGTAATATATTTTAAGCCTAAAGTAATGTCCATCATAAGCTAGCGTTTCGTTTTTCGATGGTTGCCACGTAATTGATGGCTGGGGTGAATTTTAACGTAATGGTGCTTAATTGATCGTGTTGATAACGCAATCGTAATAGTTACTTATATACATGTAAATAAAAGCTTATTAAACGTTTCTTCTCTTCGTTATATATAAGTGAAAAGCCGTTCCAAACAGATATGCGTAGTTAAGTACTGAACAACAAAGATATAACATAATTATTGTGGTATTTTGGTTATTGAGAAAATTTGAAGGTGTATGCTGCCGTAAGGCGAAATGATGAAGTAGAGGAATCAACACCCATGTCACGCACCACAACGTTATAAAGTACCCGCTTGGCCGCTTGTAAATCGGCGATGGCACAAAAGACCCTTGGTACTGACGTTAAAGCGAATAAATAAGAGACTTCCCCAAAGCACTCTCGGTGAGAACAAGTTGAGAGCCGGTGACGTACGGTTTGACATAGAATATTTTATTTGGGCCTGCGTCGCCGCCATCTATTCCACTTATCCCAACACTCTGCTGAATTTTTGACACGTCTGCCAAGAATTGGTCTTTTTATGCTTGCTTTAGTGTGTCAGCAACCTTTACATGTGCCACGACGAAACTATTACTTTGTTTGTCTTATGTCTTATTTGTCTTTTCTGGTGACAGAATATGTACCTACTTCTTAGATTATTTCACGTTTCATTTATGTAGGTTAACAGTCAAATATAACGAGATTCTAATTTCTCTTTCATGACGCTTATAACATATTTCCAAGGAGTGTACAGTTTTATTTAAAATTGATCTTAAATCAGTACTGCTCAGGCCACTCGGTGCGGCACAGCTGCCAACCCTCTCACCCAAATGGACCGAATCCGGCGCAAGCAATCCATATTAGATTTGCCCGCTCTCATATCCATTCTGAGATGTTCATATTTTATTGGGGCCAATAAAACGGATTCATGAATATGAGAAATGCATAACGAATATCGTATTTATGGATGGAGGCGCCCCCGCTCGCGGCGGATGTGTCGCGGGTAATTTGATAGCCGCCTTTGTAACAGGTGCTGATGGGAATTTCGATGTGGCAGTAAAAGTTTATTCTTTCGCTTTTGAATTTGATATCCATTTGGTAAAGTGTGTTTTTTAATTAATTATAATCGTATAATAACTTCATACAGAAGTATTAAATAACATAATATTACATTTATTTGTTCCCTAAATATATTTCAAAGTAACATTGGCAAAACAACAAAATTCTGAACTATTTGGATATTACTTTATTATTGGAACCATAGAGTACATCACACTGAAGGTTTATTTTCCAATTTTTCTATCTATTGTATTCTCTAGTAAATGAAAATATTTTGTAAGATAAGAGTTAAGGAAACGGCTAGTATTTTATCTAACTAAACCAGAGATTTAAAACTATTAACTTATAAATATTTTTTGAGTACAATTTTTATTATATTAGTTTTGTTTAAGAAAAAACAATATACGAAAACATATTATTATAATATAATTATACTCTGTAATGTAGGTAGGAAAACATCAAATTATAAGCCACAGGCGATATTGGTGCCTTCTTAGAGTTTCAATTTACAACTTGCATGGACATCTCAACCTTTAAGGGAGATACTTCTAATAGTGTGTCCTCTTGGCATCTGAATATGAACCCTATGCCCTTAGCATAAGGAATAAAGATATTGTTATTCATATAAATAACTTTGAGTGTTGCAAATAAAGCCTTGTCTCTGGCGTAGATGGTATATTTTCCTAGTTAGGCTAATATGTTGCCGTTTGACGGCATTTTGTCGGAGTAATAAGGTCTCACATAGAGTGGACGTAAGGAGAGGATATCGTTTATTCTAATGAGGTTTCGCTACGAGACGCGTGCCGCTCTCGTCCGACGTTCTTAGCAATATATTTTGTATAGCAGTCTAGCTACTATTTATGTATGAAATAAATTGAAATCAATATCTTTTTAATAGAAAATATACACAAATAACCGTCTTAGTTTATAAATAATCATCAAATTTAGCTTATAAGCCAAAATACTATTTCATAATAATCATACGAATATATAATTAACGGCGGCACAGAGCGGCGAAAAGGGGGTAACAGAGTGTTTTAACACTAGGTTCCTTCTGCCTACCCTCCCGTATGCGAGGCACAGGGTAAACGTGATTTTATTTTATGTTTATTTATGCTGCAACTTCTGGTAGTTAATCGTCTTTCCCTATTGTTACAGGATAATTACTGCCGTGTGATGCTCGAGTGACGAGCTCAATATGATTCGTGATCCGCCGGCCATGCACAAGCCCGACAATTCTAATAGTAAGTAGAGCATAATGCTTAGTTAAGTGAGATTTCAACACAGCCAAAATAATAGAAGAGTTCCGATGCCAGTCATGGCGCAGGGGCACAAAGTGTGACTGTTAACGTGACTGGTTGTGGGTTCGATATCCACTGGAGAAAACGAAATTTATTTAAATTTATATTTCCATTTCTTAGCCCTGGTATCGAGGCTAAGCGCGGCGTTCTGTTCCGCCATTCAACACGCAATACCCCCCGAATTTGGCGGAAAGTGGGGAACGGAGTACCTTAACATTGGGCACTCTCTGCCGTGAAGCTGATTAAATTAGATTTTTTAATTTAGTAAAAGAGTTACACTAGAAACATATGTAGAACTATTAAAACAAAAATGTAAACAAGGCAAAAGTAAGATTTGTGTTTCGCTGATGTAATTTTTTATATTAGGACAAACAGGCCGTGAATAAAACGGGAAGGGTTGCGCCATAAACCGGCCGGCTACGTCCGTCGCGATATTAAAAAGGGGACGAACGATATTGCAATATCACATTTATGCGAAATGTCCAACATCCAGATTGTATTGATAAAAATAAGCGGTTTTTTATTGTACTCGTAGGTCACGAAGCTACCTTATCTATTTACTATACGCGGAATGAATTGACATGATTTCGGTTTACCAATGAACCTATCCGTGGAATGACTTCTGTTAAAGTAGTTTCTTCGTTAAGTTCCTCTTATACTGGAGGAAGGTCACGTAAAAAGCATGGGGACCCCCCCGAATTGCATGTATGAAGAGGTTGATGACAGTGGACGAGGCGAAAGAGGTATGTAGAGACCGTAGCGTTTGGCGCTCCGTTCTCTCTGACTACCCCGCTAGGGATAAAGCGTGAAGTTAAGTTTCTTTGTAAGACTTACCTAATTATGTTTTTTTTTCTTTTACGGGACTCTTAAAACAATAAAAATCGAGTTTAGTGTTGTTACAGCTATTAAGCAAATCGACGAGACGGAAAATCGAATGTCTTAGTCTTGTTGCATTCATTGAATATTATTATAGCTACTTAAATTGAACCATTAATTAGATAAAACGCCACAAATCTTTTGTATAACTTAAGTTGGAAGAGCGAACCTAGATTTAAGACACTCCGTTCTTACTTTTTAGCTTTTGCAGGTTGTGGATCGAATGATCGGTTACCTTACGAAATTGGAGAAATGAACATAAGTTTAATATTAATTCTAATCATTCTTGCAAATTAATATTAATTTTATTCAGGATATATGAGGATCTAGCACACAATCGTCGCGTTGACAGTTATATATGTATGTATACAGTGCCGCCGTGCCATAGTGACCTCATGGCCTATTAATTCTTTTAATTGCATTGAAAATGTCACATGGCAGTTCTACATATTTTATGTTTGTACGTTAAGAAAACCACGAAGCGGAATGTTCTCATTTTTACGTATAAACTCACATGAGTATTGAATGCACAAGCAACTGCGGAAAATTACAAAGACAGTTGGGTGCATAGAAGCGTGCATGGTGCACTATGGCAGAGAGAGAGAGAGACACGGCGCCTCTGGCGGCTCGGGCGGCTTGGGCGGCCCTGATAAAATTTATGGCCACTTCCCCTTTAAAACAATATTGAGGGCTCAGTTGGGATTTATGTCTCGCCGCCGCTGCAGCGACTCAATTTATTCTTCAATTTTTCATACAATAACTCACATACGTATTAGGAGTGATGGATGAAAAAGACTAACTTTCGGGCTTTAATAAGAGCCTCCAGATGCGAATCTCCAAATTGGCTGAAGTTTATTGCCCACTTATGTCAAGCTTTGCTTGCCCTCGCAGCTATTCTCAGCGAAAATAATTTACGACGTTGATTGTGTTGACTTAGTAAACGTTTCATTGTCTTATTTTATTTGTATCGTATAAAAGTATTCATACTTAATTTTTTACTTTCTATATTAGATATTTCTCTATATGTTTATTATAATTTAATACTAGTTTGAAAAATAAAATTGTCTACTATATAAAAACTTTGATGATATTTTAAACAATGTATAGTAAAATATCAATAATGTACTCGTATATGCGCTTTGGACGAGCGCAAATGAAAGAAAAATATGAAACAGGGGTAGTACTTGTAATAGGAAAATAGACATTGAATAAGAGAATCGAGATTGGAATACTAAACGAAACATTCCGATTAAAACAATAAACTTACTTTGAAGTAGCAATTTTTTTTTCCATTCTATACTTGTAAATTATATTTCATCGTTGTTACATTTACATAGTGTCTGGCCTTAACGCTCATTGTGCAAATCCTTAATTCTTACGCAAAGTTAAAAAAGTAAATAAAAAAAATCATATTTTCTTAGAAAAATATATTATCTTTAATACCAGCAATGAAAAGCAATTAAGATACGGTTTTCTGCCATAAAATAATTGGAATTTTAATTGCTTAAACAGAAAACTCTTTCTTTAGAAATCGTTTACCACTGCCATTAGGCTTAATTCAAAAATTAATTTAAACTTTCACAAGGTTGCGTCGGGAAGCGAGCTCCAGCGTAAAGGCAATATCAATTTCATAATTTTAATTAAAAAAACTAACTTCTCTGATGACAAAGTCTCGTACTTTTTTAATAACGGAAATGTTAACGACGGTGGATTTAGGAGGGCGAGGGAGAGGGCGGGGTACTTGTGAGGTCTTTTTAGCTATTGCTTAGTTGGAATTTTAATAAAGATGTTAAATATATTAGAATTTTCTTAATGAGCTTTTCACACAAAAATATGATTGCGATTCCTGTCGATATATTTTATATAATTTACTACTAAATATGTGTGCAAATATGTGCATGTGCAATGTCTAAGTTACTTTAAAAAAATACGTGAAACAATTTGAAAACTCTCCCCACCCCCATTCCATTTAAAATAACTGTCATCGAATCTTAAATTCAACTATAATATACTATGTTAAGAAATATTATTTATTAATACAAAAACCAGTTTAATTTAATATAATATGCTAGCGAAACGTTAAAACATCTAAAGATAATTAAGAAATGATAACATAATTAAAACCGCATCTTTTATTATAAACAATATTAATAATACATGCAGAATTTTTAGAAAGTATAATAATTAATAATGATATACAGTACTGTACGGGCTTGTTACGTTTTTACGTTCATCATTAAGGCAAAACCCGCATTTGGTTAAATCTAATTACGCCCGCATAATGGATATCGCAACAACGCAATCAGCTCCATTGTTTAATGAGTGACCGACAAGTGAAACTAAATAAACCATAAGCCATTCGGAATAGCTGCCTGCGACCGCTGTAATTTTATCTGTCATTGTTTTTTTTTTTTTAAATCAGCTTCACGCTGTATCCCGCATACGGCAGGGTGGGTAGGCAGAGGGAATATAGCGTTAAGACACTCCTTTCCCCATTTTCCGAATCCAGGCATTCCGTGTTGAGTGGCGGAATTCAGTGCCGCGCGTCACTTCGAGACTAGAGCAAAATTTAAATATGAAATATTTCATTTCCTCGAGAGGGAATCGAACCCCTAGCCTATGCGCCACGACTGGTTTCTTATTAGATTTGACAACAATAATATTGATTTTATGATAAAAATATTATATTAGAATTATAAATTTTGTATACATTTTGTGAAATTATTCTATATTAATGTTCTTAATATAAAGCTTATTATACGTCTGTATTCTATTAACAATATTATTCAAGAAAAACACTAAATTAAAGACAAAAAATAATATTTTTAAGAAACGTATTATTTTAAAGTTAAAGGAATAATATTTAAAAAATATTAAAAATACGAAAAAATAATAATATAAAAAAAAACATAAGTGAAATTCAAATCATTAGCGTAAAGCATAACATGTGGTGCCTGCGCGTAACTCATCGAGTAGGTATTCATCGCGTTCCGCTCATACGGGAAGGCCACGTTAATTGCGAACGATTGTAAATTGCACGGAATGATTGCGGGGCGGTCGTGATGCGGGTTCATTACAATAACCTGACATTTAATTGAATCCAAGGAATGCTACCTACTGCGGAGACTGGGGACACGCACCACCACACTTACTTATTTTAGCGATAAGCTAGTTACTATTACATTGTTTCGACTTATGTTAAATATGCATTTTCTACCTTTTTTTACTGAAATTTATTACTTAGTAATGATGAATGTTTTATAAATATTTCCATAATTATTTCTCATTGCCTTATCCTACGTATTATATTAAACGTTTAGTTAATAATTAATTATTGAACAATTAAAATATCGTGTAATTGCATAGAATCGATTATTTTGAATAGGTATATTGTTTTTAATTAAGGTGGTTATCAAAATAAATTGAATTAGTTCATCTAATAATGTTTGTTTCTATTACTAATTAGATATTGCAAAACTTAGTTTCTTTTCATCTAATTCCGCATACGTGTTCATTATAATTATTTTAAAGCATTGGCTGTCGGTGTTGGCAAAAGCACACCCAGGCTAGTCCTCAGCCAAATCTCTATCAAGTTCACGACGCGGCAGTAATAAAAATGGAAAACACAAAACGACTTCCTTCACTAACGGACATTTATGTAAATCCAACTTTATTAACTCGCTCCACTTTATTGCATCGCTTATTAGGTTTTTATTAACGCTTTACGAACCACACCTAGATAGTTGAAACCGTAAGCAGATTCTATGCAATATCGTGGCATTTATTAATCGCCTACACCCATATATGTAAACGAGTAAACATCTATAATGATACAAGAAATAGGTATTGTTTTAACTTTTTGCGTTCTCTTGTGGGAATTTGTTATAAGTGTTCTTTGAAAACATTTTGCATTTGTTCATTACATTGTAAGCGTATATAAGGACAATTAAAGTCAATTATTTCTCATAATCAATGAATAATTGCAACATTAACATTATACTATTTTAAATGGACATAATTTTACTCCAACGAGATGAATAAACCATGTTTATTGCTTAATGATAAGCAAAAAAAGGAAAATACAGTAATATCTATTGATGCATAGGAATATTAATTTTTCTAGCATATTTATGTAATTATTAAAAACATTGTAATTAGATTAATAAACACAAATAATTTAACTTATTTATGGCCATTATAATATTATGTTCTTTATATGTATATAAAATTTAATAATCTGGTCAACAGATACAGAGTATAAAAAATCCACGCAACCCAAGCAACCGAGAAAAGCTAGTTCACTTACATTGCCCTCAGCCCGTACATTAATAAGTGCTTACAAGAACTATCCAGAGACCACGCTGTGCCTTTCCCGCTGTTCGCTAATTGCGTTTTACAACGCTCGGAGGTCGTACGTCATCTTTATTATTTTATATATTAACGAGCCGCCATTAATATAGTCCAATTAACTTTATTGTCGCGACGTCGACTCCAATGAGAGATGTATTGGCGATGAACGAATGATCGATCGAGATGAGTTATGTCCACCTAGTTACCCCTTCAATTGGACCACTGATTGGTTTGACGTGTCATTATTATGAGAACACGAAATTGGAAACGGATTTTTAAATCTTTCTGTTTTTTTTTAAATTTTGAATGTCATTTTGCGCTTTAATTGGAATATGAAATATCAGAAATTGGTATTTGGAGAATAAGTTTAAGGTAGGCATTATCTATTTTTATACAGCGTAATTCTAAATTTTAAAAAATAATTAAATAATTAGATATGTAGAAAATCATTATTTTATAAACTAATTACTAATTATTTTATTAAATCTATTTTTTACCTTGTTGCGTGTGCGCAATGACGTCACACTAAAGAGTTGAGCGCGTCACGCGGTCGCGTCTGCTCGAATTAATTGAGGTAATTACACGGGAGAAAACAATCGAGCTAGATGAATGCCGCCATGAATCGCGTATTATGGACAATTATCTGCCAGCCTCGTACCGAGTAGCGGGTAGCGAGACAGAATGCAGTATGTACTCCCTGGTTAACTAAATTAATCATAACAAGAGCTGTTTTGATCTAATTTAACATTAATCATATACTGTATCGTGTAAACAAATAATTGGACAAATATAACAATTAGTATAACATTGAAGACTAATTCGAATAGCCAAGATATTGATTTAAAATAAAGTTAATTCATAATAGAAATCTAGTTTAAAATAAAGTGTGCTAGGATTCCGTTCTCTATGATAACTTAACTCTTGTGTGTCTACTTAGTTCTTAGGCTTAAGCTCTCCGTATTAACGATTTGGTTCCTCAATTCTAAATTTTTTATATATGTAAAATTTGAGTTCTTTAAAAATTACTACAAATTCAGCATATAAGACATCAAAATTTTGATTATTCTGAGTATTAATATACATTTTTCTCATTCAAATTTCTCTAACATTTCAAGTTAGAAGCATTATAATTCATTATATTTATAATTTCTTATTTTGTTCAGATCAACAAGAAGAAAACAAATATGCACTGAGCGGAGGTGTGGTTAACAACCCAGGTGGAGCGAGGCTATGTGCTCAATGTGGGAAGGTCATCACAGAGAGATTCTTATTGAAAGCTATGGAACGCTTCTGGCACGAGGATTGTCTGAAGTGCGGCTGCTGTGACTGTCGCCTGGGAGAAGTCGGTTCCAAATTGTACTATAAAGCAGACCTTATGCTTTGCAAGAGAGATTATCTTAGGTAATAACATTGTATATCTAATGATGAAAAAAAAAAAAATCTTAACAATTGTATGTCATATAATAAATTTTAGTAGAAATTATCATTTAGGCCTTTATGGTGTTTCCATTCATCCATCCATCAGCCTTTCAACGTCCACTGCTGGACATAGGCCTCCCCTAATTCTCGCCACTCCGTCCGGTCCTGCGCCCTTTGAATCCAGCGGGTTCCCGCTGTCTTCTTAAGGTCGGCGGTGGTGGTGTTTAAATCCACCTAACATTGAAAAATAACATTATTCCATTTAAAGTGTCTTTCTTCATTTTGTTAGGTTTTGTGTTTTTATAGCCACGTTGTTGACACTATAAATTTATCTTCCATTTCACTTACATTAGAAAACATAAACATATATGGTAACTATATTAATCATGTATGTTATAGTAGAAAAGCCATCCAAGTTTTTATACAAACTTTTATCGTAACCTGACACTATTTGCTATTGAATAGATTATAAATTCTATGGACAGAGGATTCGTATTGAATTTCTGATGCCATTTGTAATCCATACAAGGATATTTATCAGCAAGCGGTCGCGTTTACATTAATAACCAATAACGACCAATGTAGCACTTAAAATAAGTGTTTTTGAATTTAAATTTACTTAACACGTCAGTTGCGTTCTTAAAAATAGTAAAAAACCTTTACATCCACGTTCACGTTTCAAATTGCATTTTATATTTAATGTGTTTTGATATATTAACAGGCTATTTGGAGCTACGGGCAACTGTGTGGCGTGCAACAAAGTCATTCCCGCATTCGAAATGGTTATGCGAGCTAAGAGTTTCGTTTACCACTTGGAATGCTTTGCTTGTCAACAGTGTAATCACAGGTAACTTTAGTTCACTATACTAACTCATTTAGATGAGATACAAATAAATAAATAAATCAGCTTCACGCTGTATCCCTCACACAGCAGAGTACGCAGAGGGAACTCACTCCGTTCCCCACGTTCTGCCGGATTCTGGAAGCATGCGAGCAGCGTGTCGACACCAGAGCGAAGAAAGGGAAATATAAATGTAAATAAATATTTCATTTCTTCGAGTGGGGATCGATCCTACAACGGTCGCGTTACAGTCATACCCTTTTACCGCTGCGCCACAACGGCCTAGATAAGATGTATATATATAAAATTTTATTAATATTAAATTTAATTTATATTCTGTATATATTTAAAGTTGTCTAAAATAACACATTTCTCTGACAAATTAATAGCTTTCTTTTTAAATTAATTATGATGGAATGTATTTATTAACCCAGTGTCGCATTATCAAAGAGTATATAAATCTGTGCAGGTTCTGCGTGGGTGACAGATTCTATCTCTGTGACAACAAAATACTTTGCGAATATGATTACGAAGAGAGACTGGTTTTTGCCAGCATGGCGGCTAACCCCAGCGGCTTGGCGCACATCCGGCGGCAAGTTAGTGGATTACAGGTTCGTTACTTACATTTCTATTATTATAAATTCTTATTGATAAGTTAAATGTCTGCCCGTTTTTCATTATTTTTCAGTTAGTTATATCATATTTATGTAGGTAGTTGCGTGTGTAGATTATTGTATGTACCTATATGTATAATCTTATAGTTAAGTGTCAACATAATGACATGAATAATGCAGTTTTACTTGATGTGTATTATTATTTATTATTATTATTTATCTTTAGCCGGAAGACCATACCATACCATAGAAACAACCATTTCCGCTACATCGTCAACTCCATGATATTGATCAGAAATTTATAATATATACGAGTAAATGGATATTTCAGTATGAAACATCAATAAAGGAATACGTGTATCTACTTGAAGTATTCGTATCTATTAATAATCTTTAGACGTGGTCTTTAATTATGTGAATATTATCTTTCATCAAAGTATCATATTGCAAGTTCCCACCACGTGGACCCAAGACGGACTGCCACGTCCGATCAATTACCAGCTTTTGTTCTGACGTGGACCAATAAACGATGCTAATACAGCTCAGGGTTGTTTTCTTTCACATTAATTCTATATGAGGGCATTTCGAAGGCTTTTTAAAAGTTTCTTTTTATAGGGCATTTATTAGTTTAGTGCAAAGAGTTTGTTATTCAGTAAAATTGAAAATAAAATTATTTTAGAGAAATAGGTTTTCTGGTGTCTGTGTGCACTTTATCTATTGTTTGGAATATTGATCAAAGTAAGAGGGTATATTGCTATTTATTAATATAGAATTCATATCCTCCGCTTTCATATCGTCAAACAAAAGAAGCTCCTCTACAGCATTATGCATACACTTACCAATTTATTACGGACAAAGTTATTTTGTACGCTTGTTTGAATTTTACAAGAAAATGCAAATTACTCAGTTACTGCAATAAGTCTCGTTAAGCTTACACATATAATGCGAAGATAAAAAGCTTTTTTCCTACGACCCATCCTAAATAAAGACACGTGAAAAAGTAGGCTCAGAAGGAGTAAATAACTCCCACAAGGACACTGTTAGTGGAAGATTCTATCTCCACTTTATTATGTTTCTTTTGCGATCATTAATCTTTCTCGTACGAACGCTTGTCGGAATGGGAATGTGGGGGGATCTATTTCATTTTATGAGTCGCGCGAGTAGAGGGAACCCATTCAGCCGCACGACATTCCTAATCGACTTTTTGATTGCGCGCACCGTGTACTGTACTGTGGGGCGCTTGACAGGAGAATTGCTAACATTGAAATCGAATTAGCGTTAGTGTTTTGTTCTTTTTGGTGTTTGTTTTTTGTAGCGTTTCACCAAATTGCATTTATCATTGATAACTTATGAAAAAGGATAGTTGTGACCCAGGGGCACAAGCATGTGGTTGTAGCTGCGACAGATGGTGGGTTCGATTCCCACTTGAAGAAATGAAATATGTCATATTTTTATTTTTTCATTCTGGTGTCGTCATTCAACACACATTGCCTCCAGAATTCGGCGGAAAGTAGGGAGCGGAGTATCTTAACACTAAGCTTCCTCTGCTTACTGTGCTACATGCACGACAACGTAAAGCTGAAACAAATGCTGATTGAATACAATTTAAACTTATTTCCCAACAAAGTAAATTTCGTGTATAATTATATTGTTAACGTATTTTAACAGTCGCCAAGCAGTGGATACGTTGGTGGAGCGAGCGGTTGTCCGGGAGGCGCGGTGGGTCCATTAGTAGATAAGGACAACGGAGGCTGCGCCGGTGCTGACGACGCGTCCAGCGGATACGGCAGCCCACCAGATCCCGACGTGTGTGATGCTGCACGATGACCGACAATGCAACGCCGGCTACTTGCCTCGGTTAGAACTTAAAAACTTATATTTTATGTTTCAATACTTAACATACTTTAAGAAGCGTAAAATAAACAAGAAATAAAAGGAAAACTTTACTTCTTTATTACTTACGTATTTGTTTAGAACGTGCTCGTAGACTATATTAACTTTAACTGTAAATTTTATGTGGATCTACCGGTCTCTGGAATAAAGGAATTATTGCTATACTCTCATGAATATAAATTATATTAAATATATATTAAATAAATGTATATAAAGTTATTATTTTCATCTACAGGTGAAGCCTCACTGAGTTCCGGTCGGTTCGGTTAGTCGCCATGAAGTATTCGCGCGTAGAGTCGCCCAACAGAACATTTTCACTCAATCCCACAAACACTTAGATAATTGACTTTCTCATTTCCATTAATGATACACAGAATTCACCAAATTACACAACGCTTTTTTTACTTTTAACTAACTTTAAAAAAGTGCAATTTTACTTTGACCAACTTAAAAAAAAGTGGAGTTAACTGCAAGTGCAATTTTTAGAAACTGTTAAAACATTGAGCGAGCGTACGAGGAATTTATGCAAAACCCGCTAAGTGCATTACTACATCGAAGTATTTCAAACATAGTTTAAAAGCGTCGCAGAAGTATATTAGGATAGACGGGCCATGGATGAGGCCACTTTACAAAATGTCCGGGATGAGTCGCGATAACGTTGTGAGAACATGATATTTCCATTATGTATACGATTTGAGTCTACATGTTAAGATAGCGTCGCGTGGGTAGAGAGAGAGCGCACTCGCCTCCTACTATAGGTGTTGTATAGTACAGGGGTTCCCAACCTTTTTCAGCTCGCGGCGCAGTTACAAGTTTGGTATTTTTTGACGGCGCCCTACCCAAGCTAGTTCGCTATTAGAAAAAAAACAGTCGAAAGAAATAGATACCTACACTAATATGAAATTGAGTTTTATTTATTTAAATGAGAAAATAACAATTATGACAAGAATAATAAAGTACGACAGTTCTTAGTCAATTCAATGTGACGGTTGAGCTTGGTGGTCTCCGCACAGTTTCTCATGAGATTTTGGGATTTCCGATTTTAGATTTAGGAACTAACTCACGGCGCCCCTTTTTACTTTCTATGGCGCACTAGGGCGCCGCGGCGCACAGATTGGGAACCCCTGGTATAGTACATCTCGCTTAGCAAATTTAGCCACTCTGGATTCATAGTTGAAATGTTTTTTTGTATATTTTAAACATTTTTTGTATAATTTAATTGTATTAATGGAATTTAGTTATAAATTTTTCAAACAACGAGCCTGGTCCATTGATATGTTTGATCGTAGAAATAATCGATCTCATTGTTATAAATTTGCATGTACAGTGATATGCCTAAATATTGTTATCATACAAGGTATGAACTTTACTTGTGGTTGTTTATCTTTTCATTCTCTTTTTTTATGAATTGGTTAAGTAGTTATTGTTATTTTGTACCAAAGATATTTTCCGTTTAATGTTTTCATTTTAGTCTTCACAAAAGATCTACTTCTATAGATTTATTTTTATTAATGATACCATTTTTGGTACTCCGAAGTGGTGCAATGGTTGATAGTTAAGTATATTTGTATAAATATTAAGATATTTTGTAAATTGTACTTTCTTATTTTGCCATAGCTTCTGTGAATGTTAAACGCATACACACACCTACGTGGTCTCCAGATGGACATATTGTTTTAAATATTGGTGAAGTTCAAAATGTTTAGCTATATGCTTGAAATTTTTAACATTAAATAAACATGATTATTGTAAAATAGAAATTTTTACGATTAAAGATGTATTTATGTAAAAATTCAAACTGTCGTTACTTAGAATTAATGCTAGGATAGTATGTTTCGTCTAACACGTTGTATCATAGAAACAACAACACAAATCTCAAACATCGACAGAGTTATTTTTAATTTGAACGTTATTATGTAAATAAATATATTTATTTAACGACTCTATATGCGTGTTATTATTTACTATCCCTATCCATTTAACTTTTAATAAATGTTTATTAAATATATAAAATCGATCAGTGTATACTGATTATTCGTTACTGATTTTCTTTCATTTTCATAACCCTCACATTTTATAGGGAAATCAAAGACAAAATAATGTTGATGTCAGAGTGTTGGCACTATTGCATGTGAATTAGGTAAACGTTTTGTCTCACCAGAGCGGAAAAATAAAAAATAAAGTACATTATCACTCCGCAAGTGCACTACGATGATGGCGTCAAAATCGTCAAATACTTAAATATTTAATGATTTATTGGAAAATAATATACAATAATCAATATTTATGAATGATATTATCATATAGAATTGTAAGTGTTGTCATAATTGATTCGAAGCAATTATAAATATAGTTTTTAACAAGTAAAGAAATAATTGAAAAAATCCAGATTATCACTACCAAAGATAATTTGGATTCATTACAATGTTTAGATTATAAAACAATAAATTATTTATCATATGGCATTTAGATATGTCTCTAAAGTTGGACACCATTATGACTAGTAGGTACTAGTTTCTCTCTAGGGGTATAGTGTAAAGCTGTAAAATAATATAGGTAGAGTAAGAAGTAAGTATATAAAAAAGAAATTATTTTAAAGAAATTGCTATATCAAGTTAATTTATGTAATAATATGATTATTTAAAATAATTTCTTACTAAAACACTAACAATGCAACCTAACCTGGACTTAAAGTAATAAAACAAAAATTACGAGAGCATCATTAAATCCAAAAAGTATAGCCTCAGTATTCTGTGATAAAGAAAATATACAAAGGAATTACATAGATATAATTAGAAGAATTATGTTTAATCGAACAGTTTAATTAGTTCTATATAAGAAAACAAACAAATAAAACATAATAGCTGCTAAAATATAAAAAAATCAGAAGCCTAAAGTAGTCTAATAAATCGTTAACAAAACGATACATTCCACTTATAAATAAACACTTAAAAAATTCTCACGTACATTCAAGATATTTAGGTTTTTAAAGTACCTTCGTTGGGCTTTGCATATTGTGGTAATTGGCAAGAAATCTCATCCAACAATATAATCTTTTTGAATCACTTAAAAATACATCAAGTTGTTAAACAAACGCGCACGTCGTGCTCGTGAGAAACGTAAAGACAATATTTAGAAGAAAAATCTTGTTAAACGTAAACAAGGGATAAAAAGAAAAAGTCATTCAAATTCAATATTGATTTTAACTTTTAGTTTTTAATTAGTTTTTATCATTCTAAGTCCTCATTAAATACTTTAAAAAACCATACAATCCGATTCTTGCCTATACTAAGCGATACTTTAAAAAACTTAAAGAATGAAATGTCGAGCCCGATACTTTTGGAATACATTAAACAACACAAATCCAAACATGTGTGTTTTATTCTTTATAATTAGGTCGAAGTCTTGTTTTTGTTGTACCGCGCTTGCCGGGAATGTCCATAAAATTCTCGACGACGAGACGCATTAACGAGCGCCGTTTAGTTACTTGCTGTTTAAATAAGAGCAGTAATGTAATTTTAATGAGCTCACAAAAATGTGTGCGTATTTCCCTGTATCTGGCGACGCCGGCGCACTCGCTAATGACACTACGTCTTCATACGATAGTGGCAATGGCACTTAAACTTTTGACAAGTTTTCTTCATATATATTTTTTGTTATCAAAAATATTTTTAAAAGTTCTCCTAAGTTTATATTTATAAGAAAATAGTCGCGTGTATTATTGTTACTGGCGTAGGCTGATAATTACAGTAAAAGTTTCAAGAATTAAATTACAAAAAGAATAGAATTTGCCTCTGTTAGCCAGAGTTGCGAAGCGCACGTTCGTCTGTAAAAATCCACTTAAACTTTTTAATTAAATTTCTGATTTTTCTCCGCGCCATGAAGAATCTTATACGAGGAGGTTTATTGAAAATGTAATATTAATTAGTTGGCGTACTGAGCTAATAGCTGTAATCGACTTTACCAGTGAACACATCGGTCATTTTTTGTGCTTGACTATGAAAATTTTATAAATTAGGTTAATAGGTTTAATTATTAATTGTATGCAAATAATGAATAATCTTTGTTTGCATGTCGTGCAAAATAACAAAGTAAGAATAATTGGAGTTCTTTTCTTCAAAATTATAACGAAAAAATGTATGGATTTATGTTTTTATCTGACTACCTTGCTCTACATATGTGCATGTGGTATTAATACAGAGTGAAAATAAAAAAAAATCATATAACAATCTGGACTTTTAAAAGAATTTCTTTTTAATTTCTTTTTTGGTTTCGAATGTATTTTATTTATTTATATAAGACAATAATAAAAAAATCGATTTATGTAGTTAGCAGTAATCAACTATTCCATTTGCAAATTATAATTACCTGTAAATTATTCTTCCTTTAATTATTAATATTCTTTAATTTATCTTCCTCTATAACTAAAATTAATACCCAAATCCTGGATTAAAGATATTTAATTCCCACCCACCGTGTAATTTTTAAATTTATTCTTTATACTCTTTCTCTATCTCTTCTATTGTTGGATACGTGCATACGTTATTTTTATTTGCTAACAAAATTGCAATAATCTACTTTCAAATCAGTATATCAGCTAAAAGCAGACATTATTTATTTAGAACGTCTATTAATGGTGAGTTAAGTTAAAATAGTTTTGTACCTAATAATATTAACTGTCGTTATTAACTGGAAGATAACTTAAACTTTTTTATTTGTGAACCGATTGAAAACAACACTAAATATTAAGTGAAGCTTGCCAGCATCCAATAGAGGAAACTGCATGTAATTCGGTTAAGCCGTTTCTGAGATTAGCGTGAACAAACAGAAACGGATAAACAGGCACATAGACATTTTTTTTTTAATTAAATTTAAATAAAAAAAGTTGTTATATTACTTAAATGTACAAAAATCTAATTATAATCTATNGGGTGGGGACACCCGAATTTGTATTAAAGCCGACCAACCTTAGGGATAAGGCGATTCCACTACCAGCACTCTTATAGTTAAGAACTAGTTTTAATAATAATTGTATTTTATTTTTAATAAAATAGTTTTAAATACAAAGTTTAAGAGATTTTTACTCGCGTACGGGTCCGCTAGTATAATAATATAACTACAACAACGATGCTCTGAAACAATTTGAAAATACAATGACTTTAAATATCTCGCATACAACTCTACCCTCATAAAATGTTCAAAGTTCAATCAAAACAAACAAATGCTGACATTTATAGTCTTACATGAGAGTTCATAATGGGGCCACAGAAAGCTTTCCGTTGAATCATTTGAATAAACGAACTCGCATCATTATGTCAGATCTAAGGATCGAACAAATTGGCAATTAGTGGCGACTCTGGAGCCCGGGACTGCAGGCGAGTGTCGCTGGGATGACACCGCCCGCCGCCTGCTAAGACATACATATACTATCTAAAACCCCTGTTGGACTTGTCGCTATTAATGCTTTAATTTTCTTAAAAGCTGTTTTAAAAGAGTTTCATTCAAACTTTTATATAGAAAATTGTGACAAGGAACAGAGAAAACTGAAGAGTATATAAATTGTGGTTTTTTATGAGTTATTTTTATTGTGTTTTAATTCTAGATTGCATTTTAGTTATAATATGTATTACATAAAGTCATTTAATACTAAATTTAGCTTTATTTGTTAATTATTTTAAATAAATTGCCTAATGACACAATAATTTTGCTATTTAATTACTATAGATTAAAATAAATAAACACAATATATTATATTTTGTCTTATTTATTCAGGATATACATTTTCCTATCATATTTTAATAATATATCGTATATTATTCCACAGCACTCTATGCGCCACCCCCCGGGGGTAGTAGGTGGCGGCGTCCAAGCGCTCTCAGTATTCACAGTATCGCAAATGTAACTTTCGGTTCTTTTCATGGCTAAAGTATGTTGGCGGCAATCCATAATGGGATCGCCATTATTCTTACCATTAATTCGCGTGGCCCGGCTTCCGTGCATTAGGGGGCAACGGCGCTGCCAATCCATAAGGCGGGTCAAAAGCTGAACAATATCCTGTGTCCATGACTAGAATAACACATTAGCTGTACGAGAATATTAAACAATTGTTTTTAATTTCCTTGTATCCCGCACACAACACGCTATCCTGAAGGAAGCTAATGTTGAAACACTTCGTTCTTTACATTTTTTTTTCTTATTTTAGTTTTTAATTTAAATAGCATAGTGAGAGGTGGTACTATGAGATGATATTCAGAAAGCTAATATAGTAGGTACGTTTATTGCGAGCTCGGACTTTGCAAAATTAATTAACAGTGGGTGGGTATGCAGTAAATAAATCCTTCATTTTCCTGCGCAGATTGCATAAAAATAATCAAATAAGTGGCATGGACATTACTCAAAGCGTCGCAGCTGCATGATGGAGCGAGAGGGAAGACACTCCTTCTAGCTCACTCACCGGCTTCTCCACACACCCTCCCTCCGGCTGAAAGAAAAACTCTCGAAAAACTAATTACAAGTTGTAATTGAAATTTTGCGTGTTATATAATCGGATACTTGAGCCGTGAGTAATGTATAAATACGGTGGCGGCTATGAATGAGATGGGAACAAGGCTATTGCACTCTTTGTTTTTTTTTTTAATTATTAATGACGATATTTCAATTTACATTATTTATTATCTATAAATTTAAATTTAAAAAAAAATACATGTGGAAATTTCATTATGAAATATAAAGTAAAGTATCTAGTATTTTTATTTGTTATCAGCAAAGAAATTTAATATAATTAAAATAATACGAATGAAATACAAATGATCTATTGCTATTTGTATAAATCTGAACAGAAAAAGGCACTCCACTCTGGCTAAACAAGCATTTTTAATTAAAGCCCCCTTCAAAACCGCGCTAACAAAAAACCTTATCACAATGGCAACAATCTAGGAAACGATCTAACTGTATAATGCAAAGAGCACCATAATTAAGTAAGTGGTATCAACTATAAAATACACATATATACACTATAATAAGATATACTGATTTAAAATAACGATTAGTTTAAATTAGCTAAATTACCTTAGTATAAAGCAAAAATATGTATTAATTTTAAGGCTTTATAACCTTAAATTTTATTCTAAACATCAAGTAGTTGTTCCTCTCGTAAATTCACTTCATTATCATATTTTTAGTAAAAATTTCGTGGTCAAAAATCAAAATTGAAACGCTATGGGTTGCATATTCCTAGGTAGGTAGAGAAAGGGAACCTTCATAGCATTACGACATTTTCCTATTAGTTCCCCATTTCCCATCTAAGTTTCGAGACATTGTGTTCTACCGAGTGGAAAGTGGAGTGGAACTTAACGCCGCGTTTTGTATTTTTTAACAGAAAAGGAGGTTATCAATTCGACTGTATTTTACTAGATTAATTTAAAGTTTAAATAATTCAGTTTTTCGAATGTAAATCGAGACGCTGTGCCGGTGCGCTTCGATAGCCTCTGATTTTTCACAGAAATAAAATCATCAATATTTTCTTATAATAAATATGGCATTTGTGTTTTTTTTACTAAAAGAAACAGATTGTTTGTTATATATGACTGTTTTAATTGTGTGTTTAATTTTCATTATATACGCCTAATGCCACTTCTACATCTAAAGGCAACTCTGCGTTTAGATATAAACATGCAAATAATCGCGCAATCAAAAGGGCAGCGGACAACCGCTAGGGCTGCGAGGGCTATGCAACAGGGAGACACTCTCAATATTGCTCTTGCCGCCCGACGGATCTTTTATTCTAATTTATTATTTTGTTTATTATAATTTTTGACACTAAATTAATATTTTTAAATAAATAAACAAAGTAATTTTAAGTTATGTTTCCGTCTCTTAATGTCTTAAGTATTTAAAATATTATTAAAAAAAATTGTTTACGAAAAAACTCTCTTATTCAAAAATTTTACTGAAATGAAAATAATAATACAGTATGTATAATTAGTTTTAATTCACTATTTTTTAAATGCTACCAAGCTAACAAGCTTGTATGCATGCTAACAAGCGTTTGAATTTTTTTTTTCATTTTAGTACAATTTACCTTTTGAATAAAAGCTTGTTTATAAAAAAGTTTCATATATAATATTTTTTACTTTTTAGTTTCCTCTTAATTCTTTCATTTTTATGAATGCATCATTATTGCAAGGTGTTTTTTCCGATCTGTCTCCATTTCCAGGTGTTTCGATATCGTTTACACCAGAGTGCTTGCCAAGACACATCAAACGAGTCCAGACACGACCCGTCCTATATTCCTTAGTTCAGATATCCCTTCACCTACCTTGCGGCTCAACCTTGACTCTAGATATCATTTAGCACGAGACACTCCGTTCCCCATTTTCTGTCGAATTCTGGAGGCATTGCGTGTTGAGTGGCAGAACTCAACGTAAATAAATATTTCACTTCCTCGAGTGGGGATCGAATCCACAACCGCCGCGTTACAGTCACACCCTTGTGCCGCTGAGCAATAACGGCCTCAATTACTAACTAATTTTATTTTGTGTTTAATTGTGATTAATTGTACCTGTTTGTGGTCCCATTTATCCAGTACCCAATCAATAACTATAGAGAAACATAGTTTTGTTACAATTGAAGAATATACTGTTTGAAAACTAGCATAATACGATTCAGAAGTAACATTTCGGTCAAGCCGTCAGTCAGGGGGGTGGCGTATAGTGGCGGGAAATGGAAAAGACATTAACGGATATGTCAGTGCCGCATCAACAGAGAGTGCCTGCTTTCTAATGCTGAATAAATACCATCCACCTCCCACTTCTGGGCCGGTCTCACCGAAACATTAACTGAGAGTAAGTTGTTAAACTTTTAGATTTAGTGTATTGGTAAAATTGTATTATTTAATTGTTTCTTGGAAATAAAATATTTTTTTGGTTTTGGTGGTTAATCGAAAAAACATGGCTGTGTTATTTTAATAATGATATATTCATTATTAAAATAACACAGCCATGTTTTTCTCTATTCTTCGAATATAAGTAAATTGAATTTACATGAATATCTTTAAGTGGATTAATTTAATCCATGTAGGCTCGCAGACTACGACAAAATGATCAAATTGTCATGTTACCATTAATATAAAATCCATAATTAATATTATAAGATTAAGAATTTAATTTAAAATGTGAAAAATGGCGACAATCAAAGATATTATTATATATTCGTATATTTCTTTTCATATATAAGCATTTTTAGACGGTTTTATTTAGCTCACCCTGTTTGTTTGTATGGGTCAAATTTAGTAATTGAAATTTAACCCTCTTACCGTTAACCGATTGATCTGAAATTTGGTATACGCCTTTGATTCTGGTGACAATACAATTATCCATATTCGATATTATTGTGAATCCAAGATGGCCGCCGCTACAAGATGGCGGACAACTTAGTTTTTTCAATCCCATCAATATGTGTATCAAATGAAAGGGCTTGTCAAGTAGAATTCAGTGCACTATACAAAAATAAAAAAGTAAAAAAAATAATTAAGTTAAACGGTTTTATATTGCAGATAAATAAAATCGTAGGGCACGTCCGTAGATCTTAAATTTATCATTTCATTATTCAATGAATATGATACAGTTAATCCCAAGGTCATCCAAAATTCAATTTAAAGTGGACATGCCCCACGATTTTATTTATCTGCAATATAAAACCGTTTAACTTAATATTTTTTTTTAACTTTTTTTTTCTCAATTGGCGACAGAGTACACAAACATCACTAGTGACAGCTCTCTCCCACGAATACTGTAATAGGTATTATCAAGCTACATGCAATTTATTTACGTTCACTTATTACAAGAAATTGCAATTTTAAGAGGCTTAATTATAATAATTATTATTTCGGAAATACAGGATATGAAATCTTGACAGCAAGCAATTATGGTGTTCATTTAAGTTAATTTGATATTTTAATGTAAAATAATTGCTAATTATACTGAAGTCAGTTGTGGCGCAGGGTATCAGCGTGCGACTGTAAACGCAACAGGTTGTGGGTTCCATTTCCACTCGAGGTATACTTAATATTTTCATATCTTTCCTCTGGTAACCAGGCAATGCCTAGAGAATTCGGCGGAAATTGGGAAACGGAAGTCTCTTAACACTAGGTTTCCAAGTTTCGGTACGGGATACGAGTATAGCGTGCAGCTACAAAAAAACACTAATTATGTTTAATATTTTTTTCTCTAAATAATGTATTTTGTAAGAATGGTTTTTAAGCGCTAATTAAGCGTCAGTATGTTTTACGGTGCAACGGAGCCCATCATAAGTGGGCGAGACGTCCCATTTCCCGTTTCTGCGCGGGCATGGATCGGGAATGTTTTAGCCAAATCGACTCCGAGATTAGATGGATATTTTTAAAGCATCGTCTCGCTTGATCCATTAGCGGGATTTCATGAGCTACTTTACTACAAAGATTATGTGTTAACGTTAGGTTGTAAAATTAAAAGGGATCGGTGGAAGAATAATTATTAAATGAAACATTGTTGTTACTGTGAAATATCTTAACTAAAGCAATCTTTATATTAATAGTCTTTCATATTTTTTTATATTCATAAAAGTGCTATATTATATTAATAAAATATTGTTAGTTTTTCATATGTGAGATCAAAATTAAACGATCCGTCCGTCTGTCATAGAAGTAAACAATACAATCTTGTTCTACTATGTGCTAGTTCATATTACACGTAATTAATAAACTTAGGCTCGTCGATTTTTGTAAACAGTTGACTACAGTCATGAAAATGGAGCAGAGCCGTCGGTGAACTAGTTCGACTCACACTTAACCGGTTTCTTTTTCAGTAAAATCTTTAACATAAAAAAATATTAATTATTTTGCTAAAATTAATTATTCTTATAAGTAAATGGACATTATCATAAACAGTAGTACTTATTGATTATATATTTTAAAAATGTGTTTTTTCCTCTTATAAAATTAATTACACGAAATTAAAAATGTTTGCAGCATGATATCATATAATTGGTGCCCATTTACCGCGGTGAAACAAAAATAAAAGTATAAGTTTCATTTGGACTACTTGGACATTATTAATATAATATAATATCCTAATTAAAAGGTTGGAGAGGAAAAACATATTATTATAAAGAAAAATAAACTAAAAAATATTACCTTTACAGTATCTATTCATATAAAAGTGTTAAAAAAACTTTTTAAATTCTATATCTAATAACAGTGAGTGATACATTTAAATGACGACTTAGCTTTTCTAGAAGCTTTTCTTAGAATATAAAAATCCTAACATTTTTAAAATTCAATGAGACATTTGCAACCATTAACGTTCTATTGTATTTAAGCAGCAATTTAAAAATGTTAATTAAGATAATTACTCGGAATGATAAAATACTTTAATGTGTACTAATACTTCAATGCCGAAAGAGAAACAAAATTGTCTCAGATATTTTAATACGTAATATCGCGCTGGCATTTAATTTGTAATTACTCAAGGTTGGTGTCTCGGCGTCTGCTGGAATTTAAATACAGGAGCCGCACGGCAAACTTGTGTTATTAAGACACTAGATCAGGTGCCCCAAATATAATAATACATTACAGTGTATATATACAAAATATATATTATACACGCGCTGTAGTCGGGTAGGCAGAGGGAACCTAGTGTAAAAGCATTCCGTTCCCCACTTTCTGCTGAATATTTCGGGGCATTACGCTTTAAGAAATTATTATGCCAGAGCGAAAAAAAATAAAATTATAAGAAATAATAATTAATTTTGTCAAGCGGGGATCAAACCCACAACCGTCACGTTACTGCCACACTCTTATGTTCCTGCGCCAGGACGGCCTCTTAATTATTAGTGAACACCAAAATATATTTTTAAAATACCTAAATATGTGCACATATAAAATATTATACAATAGCAACACCGAATGAAAATAAACTTTGATGGATATAAATTTCCTTATCTTAAGACATTGTTAAAGTACCTCATCTAGTTTGGATATAATCGTATTAAGTCAATGGCCGTGTCATAAAAGTTTATATGCGCCTGCGCATTTCTACTGTATATTATAATGATAAAACTAACCTCAAATGCTTACTTAAAAAGATTCTGAATGTCATACATAAAAATTTATATAGTGACATAGGAAATATCAACAAATTTGGCCATACTTGTAGGGCATGAAATGTTCCCGCTACGATTCTGAGTCCCTTTCTTTATATTATAGTATAATTTTGTCATATTTGTTCTAACAAGAAATACGGAATGTTATTCTAATATAATATCATACAAATTTATAGAAAAAAATGTAACTTCTTTCTTCTCTCTAGGTATATTTATATTTCAACATGGTTTTGACTATTAGAATTTTTGAAATATTTATATAAATAGCTATTTATATGTTTCTGTTTGCTGAGGCCAAAACTATATGTTTTTTCTGCCTTTTAGCCTCTTAGGAGTATTTGACACAGAAAATTGTGTAGAGAAATGCAAGCGCAGGCGCACGCTCGACTTGTCGGCACTAATAACTTTCTTAAAACACTAATGAATAGGTGGCTCCTTATTACCAAGCACGTTTTACCACTTGAGCTCGCGGCTACGAGAAGAGCTGAAAGACTATAAAGCTACCCATGCTTATAAAGTTTAAAAGTCAAAAGTTTTAAAAATTGTATTAAAAAAGTTTTTTTTTAATGTAAATAACCTTTAATTTAATCGATATGTTAATAAAAGATAATAAAATATATTGAAAAGTGAAATTAATTAAAACTAAATATAATAAAAAACGCGACAGTTGTCGGTTCGCCTGTTCGACATCTGAGCGGAAAATTGGAAACGAAGTGAACACTAGGTCTATCCTGCTATGCATGTTTTTTTACCAAATGTCATTGCACATTTATTGAATTATTTGGTCTTGCAAGTATAAATTAATTTTTCTTTTTAATATACATAGATACTAGATATATGCCGTTCTCTGTCATCATATAGTCAGAAGTCTATATGAACTTTTATTTATAATTTTTTGTTGTTACAAGTAATATATGAAAAATAACAACAAAAATAGTAACAACAAGTAAATATAAACCAATTACTTTCAGATAAACCCGTCCCATAACTGATAGCATATGTCTAAAAATTAAAAACAAAAAATACATCAACATAAGCAATTAACTGTAACAAACAATTTTTTTTATGAATTGTAAACTCACAACAAAGTATTTGATACTCTTACATAAAAAAAAAGTATAACGACTCGTTTATCTATGTAATTATATCAACAGTGACATTTAATTAGAAGGCCTAGCTGCAACGGGTTACCTTAAAAGAATTGTTGTAATTGACAGTAGTTTTAACGGATCATTTCTACGGAATCGATGATTAAAGAACCCGTATAAAGTACTATTCCGGATTTGTGGTGAGCCAATTTATTTTACAGTCGCATGTGGATATGTTCGTACGTTTGCGAATAAGGAAACGTTAAGTAATTGACTTGTATTACAGTATAGCTAATTAAAAATCTTATAACGATTTCTTTCGTTACATACATAAATACTTTGAAGTTGAAAGTACCCTAAAGTTATAATAATACATTTTATTTGATGCCTTACGTCATTAACGAGTTTAATGTAAAACTTATTTGAGTAATTAAAGGATATACATGTAGTTTATATTATATAGTAATTTAGGATATGCATGTTAAAATTACGAGTTAAGTAATTCACATAATTGGGGACTACGGAATACATTTTGCAGTGTTCATTAATGAGAGAAATTGCTCTTTCAGTAATGAGAGTTTTATGGCAGAGATGCAGCGATATGCTGCAGCATACGGTGCAAGTTTGCAGAGCTGCCCGAGCTCCAATTTAATTGATAATACCAACATACAAATTAATTACAGAAGAAGCTTTTTTATTATAATTAAGAGGAAAGAATAATGAATAAAACCATTACCGACTGACAAAGAGAATCCGCTGAACACTAATTAATTATTGTTTTCCTCATAATCGCTAAAACAAATTGCTATCAGATGGCGAAATTGTAATTACGACGCAATTACCTTTTATTACATCCAGAAATGTATTCTAATAGCTACATTTTTAGAACGAAACAATAATTACGTGGCGCTTACTAATAAGCGTAGGAGATATTCGAGCCAGTAACGATGCGGGAATGTTTAATATATATTATGTATACAGATTTTTGTGACGAGAACTCGATCCTGTTATTCGACTAACGAAGGCAAGGGTATCCCTTGATTATTAAAACGAACTTGGAGCCACCCAGCACCGCCCGGGTGTTAATTGGGCCCCCGTAGACAATACTAATAAGGCCCGTCCGCGCCTCTATCTGTCTAATTAAACGCGAAACTTGAGAGTAGCACCCTCGGCGATGAGAGCCTGTTTGCTGAGCCTCCTGAATACACTGTAATAATACCAGCTAAGCGTGTTTGAGAGCCTCTTTTTCGGATCTCTGTAAGCCCGCGTTTAATTAGCACTGTTATGCGTCTGAGTGTCGACTCTCGGCTTGTTTAATTAAGCCAAGTCAGTAACAACAACCCATTAGCGCTATTCTCCTTGTAATATATTTAAATATTATTGACGAGTTTAGTTGGTACGATTATATATATTTACTTAAGCAAAATCCTTGTAATTTAATATAAATTAATATAATTTCTCAATCTCAATTATTTATATAGGATCTAATTATATAAGCATGTATTGCGCGCAGTAGAGCGGGTGGCTGGGTCGGATGTCCAAATGTTTTAGAAGGTCTTCCGCTGTTGATCCTAATTACAGATAACGGCTGAGGAGCCCGTCTCATCTCGTTTGACTTTCGTGAATGCTCGAGCTGGTCCTGTGTGAGCACGAACGGGAAGTAATAACATGATAGTGGTGAACTATTATGTAAAGGGTCACTTACGATATTTTTATATGTGATGTAACACTTTAGATGCTTTGTTTAATTAATTTTTTGGTGCACTCCCACTAAAATTGATTTTAGTTTAGTTTATCCAGATAATTGAATAACATTAAAATTATAATGTTAAAAATGTGTTTTATACCTTTAAAGCTATCAAATATATTACAAGTAGGGCTGCAGCTAAGGGGGCATCGTGGGGAAGACGACGTTGACTAATTATATAGCCCACACCTTCATTGCGTTATAACCATAGTCATAATAGTTCCGTTAAAAAACGATAACGGCATGTAGAAATAAACAAACTTTTCTATTTTCTATTTTGCATGCATTAATTTTGTATTGAATGAACCATAATTATAAAATTTTAATGTTCATATATAATTTTAACTTTTTTTTTCATATAAAATGCAGTAATAACGATGCATTAATCACAGCTTGTTACCTCCACGTGATCTCGAGATAAATTATCTTAACAGACGTACAAACAGACAACAAAAGGAGGATCCTATAAGGGAATAAAGGTTCCGTTTTTACCTTTTGGGGTAAAGGACAGCACTGCAACAGCAGCAGTAAAACCCTAAAAAACTAAGGTAACTTTTATAGTTTTTTTTTATTTATTTGTAAGTATGAAACATATTGTATGTATAAGTCATATCAATATTCAAATCAGCGTTAAGCAATATGATTAATTAGCTTTATACAGCAACGCGTGGATAGAGCAATATTGTTAATTGGAATTACATTTATTTGCATATTATTAATTAAGTTGTTTGTTTTTTGTTTGTGTAAGCTATAAATACTATTCTATTCAACTAATTTAAGTTTTTACCAATAAATAAGATGTAGATTCGATCGGTAAAATATATCATTATTCTTATTTAACGATTTTTAGGTTAAATCCCATTTAAATATAGATTTTAACGAATCAGTATTCATGAATCTAATAAATAATTTTAAAATCTTATTCAAACCACACTTAATGCCGTTATTTAACTGTAAATCAGTATTTAATAACATTTAATAAATCTTAATCAATCTCGTACTCTACAAACGTCGGCTCAGACCATGTCAACACAATGAACATGCGAATAAATCTCTTAGATACCCCAATAAAATTAATGAATCGAGGCATTAAGTTTTGTTAGCTTCTTTCTTAATAAGCCAATTGCTGTCAGCCTCGCTCGCCTACATGGCGACTTGACTGGACTCGACTTATTCAGAATAGACTCCGTCGCAATCCCACGATTGATTCTAATTAACGATAGCAGTATTTATTGGAGCAGTTCGCAAACGCACCTAATTGATTTCACTGCTTCGACATAAATAGACAGAGAGTACTGTTTACCATCCATCAATTAATATTTGACGATGCAATAACTGTTTCTAGGTACTATTTGAGTACTTAGTAGAAATAGAGTAAGTAGAAAATGCCTGCGAATATTAGTTGATTGTTATTGACTCGGCCTTATTTTAAATATTGTTTTTTGTTGTAGTCTGTTCCAATATATTATAACAATAATTTAAAATATATATTTGCAATTTTTCTTTTATATTTATAGTATAAAATTGTAACAGATCGGTGTCTGTATATGGAAGATACTCGTATAAAAGATAAAACGTTATTGGTGGTACTTGATAACATTTAAAAAAATGTATATATTTCAACAAAATTGCTATAAATAATTGTTTTATTATATTAACTGAAACTTATTTTTTCAATTTATATGTAAATATTGTTCTTAAGATGATATTATTATTAGAAAACGAAAGTAATGCTAGTTAGTTAATTAATAATTATGTAGTTCAAGCGGGCGAAGCCGCGAGCGGATTGCTAGCAAAAACTATATCCGTAACAAGTATGCAGATAAATACTTTGTATGTTTGCATATAAGTGCATGTACATGTACGTACGAGTACAAGTATCCTATTCTAATTAGGTTACGCTTCATCTCCCTCGTAATCCACCTGTCCGCTAATTAATACAGCTGAATAAACAACCTCACGGCAAATGGAATGGGGGCTGGCAATTCCACGTAGTTCACCATTGCAGCGCATACCGCATTTATTTATTAGGTTTAAAATTAAACGCTTCAGTTATTACAATTTTACCATTTACTTGTAATTAATTTTTGTATAATTACTGATTTATTAATGTATTTTTTTTTTATTTTTTAAAGATTTTAATGCAATAATAATATGATATTTATTTATTTACTGGTGACTTCTCCCGCTTCTAATAATTAATTTATTATAAACAGGAACATGTTCTATCTAGGAACGCAGTTTTTCCCCTCGTAAAGCCCTATTCTTGCTTGTTTGTGCTTTTATTGAAATCCACCGAAAAAGACACACTACCGCCCCTTAATACAATCCGTAATGGAAACAACATTAAATGACGTCCTCGTAATTAAAATGACACCTATTTATATAAAGGGGATATTTAGAAATATTGCCGTATATAATACAAGAAATTAAAAAAATATATTTTTGCTTTCTATTATTCTTTTTAAGTGCCCCCCTATCCATTTCAGTCAAAAATACTAAATGTACAGACAAAATATTTTTATTGTTTTATTATAAGTATATAGAAATAAGCCATATAATTATGCTATCAGTACACTTGTAATACATACTTAGTTTTTAATATATATGTTTTTTAAGTGTAACATAATATTTATTATAAGGTGAAACGATATATGAAGCGATGAGGTGTTAGAAAAGTTCGTGTCATTTATTTTAATGATCTAATTCTAAACTTTCCCCAAATCTTCACGTGCTCACGTTATTATATAGGCTTATTAAAAACCAAAATAGAGTCATCATAAAATCATATTTCGATTAGAATTTTACCAAAAAGCAAGAGAGAAAGTTCCATTGCCACCAAGTAAAGAGTCAATGAGTTAATCCCATGGAAATCGAGGAAAAAACCAATGCTCACTCGTAGTTTCTCGTAGCAGTTGAACTCGGAGTTAGCCGAAAAACAAACGTTAGCAAAAAAGTATACTTGAACACGCTGTTTTTAAAGTTTTAATTTTTGGCATAAATAAAATAAAATTAAAATATAAAAATAAATCTAGAATATTTCACCTACTCTGTGACTTTGTATTCACATTTAAACTAAACGAATACGTTCACTCAAAGTGGTCTCGTAGCCCGTGTGCTCTAAGATCACTAGCCAAGTACTCTATTTTAAATTTACATACTTTACATACATGTGTATTTTATATGTGTTTTTATCTTAAAATATAATATTAATTTTATAAATAGCCATTTATTAGATAAGGTTGTACGTATAAAAAGGGCTATACCTGCTTTTAAAAGAATAAAAATTATAGTAAATTAAATCATATAGTATTCAGTATAAGATAGTACTTCTGTTCATGTGGGTAATTAAAGCCAAGCTTCGTAATGAGAGGCCGCTGTGCACACTAATTAGGCTCCATCGCTCCAGAAACTGTACACCTAACTCTTCCAATTAGTAGTTAGCTACATCACATTTTACCAACTTTACAATAGAGAAGAAATCTTTTGGTCTAAAGCTCGGATTATACATTCAACCTCAAATCTCATTAGAAAATAGAAAATAAATAGAGAACTGATTTCTTCTAAAATACAAAATAATCTACAATAACACACATCTTCAATATAAAAATTGATTTAGCATCACTCTCTTCGACAGTTCATTAGATTAAATGTACATTACCCATATGGAATAATACTCTGTGAAATTAGTTTTCGTAACCATTTCTCCTCCATAAATATAATTGCGTTCCACTTATTGCCCATAAAAGGAAAGGAACGTGCGAACGGCCCTGTTGCAAAATTGTACAAAAGGAAAGTAATATTAGGTGGAAGTGGAAGCAGTGCTATCCCGGGCATGTTTCGGTGACTGGAGCGGGCTTTCAGATAAATTATTTATCAACTCTATAGCAATTTTCTTTATGACTCCTCCGACGGAGCAGAGCAATTTACTTGTGAAAGAGATGCGTAAACTTGCAAGGACGCCTAAATTGAAAGTGGAATATCCGAGACGGTGAAAATTTCAATAACGATTACAAGATGAACCATATTATAGTGTTCAAAATTAAATAAAATTTTATTTCAATAGGCATCCGATGCCTTGGAGAAACGACGAAATTCTACAAACGGGACGTTTTTAATATCCTTAATAATGAATTCATCAAGGAAATTGACTAGAAGATACCGAATTCACTGTTCCGTTTCATACAACCATACCACGATTGCTTGGATTGTTTTTCCGAAAAAGATTCACAACGGCGGTCTGTGTGCGGAAAATTTTAGTCATGTTGAAAGCATTTAACGAGCCTTCGCCTAACGAACAGTTCATTGGTAGCGTTCAGTTTTAATTGTTTGATCGACTCAAACAATGAACAATCGAACGGCAATGAACCCCGACAAGAAATTAACGATAATTCTCACAACGTTAATGCATTTAATCATACGAAGCTTATAATTAAAGATACTATGAATGTTTTGCTGAAACGTTGTTTTTAACAACAAAAGGACGTAATATTTTAGAGAATTGACACCGAATATTATCGATAGAATATACGATAACAGGAACAAAAATGTGTGAATAACATTCAATTAAGTTTATTAGTCTATAAAATTTTTGTTTATAAAATTTTGTTTCATCAATTTTAGTTCTTTCTACAAATTTATTTCATTTTAATTATGACAAAAACTAAGACTTCACAATATTGTTTTAGTAATTTTAGCTTAATTTACAAAATCGCAATAAAAATGAATGATGACGACTGACGGCCCGTCCGAATTGCTGCGCTATCTCAAACAAAAGTGAATAACATTTGACAAAACAAACTAACAACTTTCTAATTAACGTACCGGAAATAAGAAAAAAATGCAATTTCTCCATATGAGAGAATAATAAGAAATAATTAAAGTGAGAACAAGCTCGGAGGTAGTTTGGCAAGCGCTGAGACAAGGACATTAGAGTGGGCCGATAGCGCCACGCAGCATCATCCGTACGTTTAGCTTTTATCATAATTTAAGTTTTCCATTAGCCGTAATTGACGCGAACATCGTTCGTCGCTTACGGCCGCCTCGTATCGTTGCTACGATTGTTATTTTTAGATAGATAAATATTTCCTATTTTCAAAAGGTTTTCAAACCTCATACCTTTCTAATTGACGATCTGTTAATAATTAATAAGAATTATAGCACATTGCTTTTATCTTAATGTTGCTTTTAACGGGACATTTGTATTCGAGAGTCCATTCCGATATAATTTTCAACGGCAGAACTGTCTCGCTAATGGAGAAATATCGTGTAATTTACTATTGATATGAATAATTCAGCCGATTCCCTTCTCAGTGAAATAATTACTTATTACCAATTGTGAAGATTACATAAAATTATAATATTAAAATCCATTAGTATTAAGGTCAGGGCGGAATTTAGGATATCAAGGGAGAACGAGACACTAAAGTATCATCCGGTTAGCTATTAGAAAGACGAACGTGCGGATAAGTTTGTGCGGGATCTCACTAAAGCGACTATAACTACACAATACAAATTATTAAGAGTGGTCGGCGTCACGGGAACGCTTTCAGAAGTAATGAATTAGAAAAGTTCCGCAGCACTCACGCGGATTGAGCGGGCGGCGTCGGCGCCCCACTCGCTACAACATTACTTTAATTAAATCTATTTGAACAACAAACTTTAATTAAATTTCATCCAGCAGTTAGCAGTTAGGCGTCGCGGAGGAATAATCGCGCAATTAGAGCGGCCGTGAGCGTCGCCTTACACGCTGCCAGTTAATTAACACACTGCCGGTGCCGGTGCCGGTGCCGGTGCCGACCTATGCGACGCGACGTGCTATATTAACACGCCTGTGCCGACTGAGCACGCCGACGAATTAAGAGAACATCATTATTAGGCATATTACAATACCACCTATCTACTAATTCTTATTTTATTCTTTAACACCAATGGTTATTTAAATACAAAGATTTTAAAACTACAACTAAAATAATTTCTATAGTATGTAATCGCTAAAATATAATACAACATAATATTTCTTATAAATTGCAGAGTAACTTCAGATAAGGTGGAGCTTGGAACATTTTACATTGCTATAGTATAGGTTTATTTACTGTGTAGCCTTCGCCGGTCGACTTATTCGATTAATACTCATAGGGACACAATGGCTCGCCGCTTAGTGTTGTATGTAACGTTTTCATTGTACAACTTTAATTGTTTTCCAGACATGTGAGCTTAAGCTATACATACCTATATTTAAACTCATTGTTTGAGACGTATTATATGAATATATTTATTTATTTTCAAACGATTATATTGAAAATAGATAATAAAAACTGGAGATACTCCACCTAAACTTCTCGCCGTTCTGGACGTGGCATGTTGGGTAGCGGCCCCATAACGCAACTAGCATTAGGCGATAAATTATCAAAAAATATAGGCTAGAATGGAGCAGTGGAACAGCGTATGACTGTAAGCGATGGCTATGGTTGTCGAGCGGCGTTGAGTTTCACCATTCAACGCTCAGTGTCTTAAGTTCAGGCGGAAACTGGAGAACAAGCTGTCTTAATACTAGGTACAGGACCTGATTTAGAAAAAAAATGAATTATAAATTGAAAAATATCATCTGTTGGACAAAACATTTTATAGCAAATTATAACAAGATAATATGATGTCTGTTTGTTCTTGTCGTAAAATTAAAAATTCCATATTAACAACAGAAATTAATTATTATTATAAATTTATTTAATTAAATTTAAGCTATTTACTTATTTTATACTCGAAATTATTAATGTGTGTACTTAATAAATACACATAAAAGTACATTCTTAAAATGAAGTAACCGGAAGCTTCCGTAAAATAAACATAATGTAACATCTTACAATTATCTCTCAAGCCATTAGCTGGGTCAGAGTTCTATTAACATTTTATTATATGAATAGGGTATATAAATAAAGGCAAAAACTGACAGAATCCATTAAAAGTGTTGCCCGAGACGTCGACTATGGACATACATTAGACCACTTAACTCCATTTCACTTCTCGTCTGTATTGGTATACAAGTAGGTGGTAAAACTTATTTGTTAAAACTTCTTATACATAAATACATAAAGTTTTCTCTATACGCTTATAAGCTTATACGGCTGAGGTCTTGTTTTATGCTTTTAGTATAATTCATGATATGTTTAGAAAAGGTTTTAATGAAGCAAATAAATTAAATATTAAAACGCATGTAGAGTAAGGCCGTCGTTTCGCAGAGGCACGCGACGGTTGTCGATTCGATTCCCACTACCTTTGCTCTAGTAACAAGGCAGGGCGTTGAGTGCGGCCACTCTACACGCAATACCTCAGCATAAAATTTGCGAAAATTGGGGAAAATTTGTCTTAACACTAGGTTCTCTCTGCCTATCTTGTGATACATCGTGAAGTTGAAAAAAAAGTAATGTTTTAGCAATTTTATCTTAGACACGCGCTTGCATACATTTTGTTTCATTTATTTTTATGAGTTTTCATCTATGCACATACTTTCTACATTCATACTAATACCTTGATATCTACATACTATATCATAAAAATCCAATATGCTATAAACAAACAACTTTTGAACAAACTAATATAAAATTATATTAAGTTACTGTAACTTGGTAGTATATAATATTTTTAAAGCTTTAAAAGTTTGCATATTCCATATTTAGGACAATAAGTAAAACATCATCCTTCTTTTCATGAAACTATTACCCTTTAATTTTGTGTTGTTGGGTGATAGGGGGTACAAAATCTCATCAAAACCAATATAGTATCTAATTTTAACTTCTACCACTAACAACAGATTCTTCTCATTGCTTGATGTTCACAAAAGAGCGTAGAGGGGGAGCGTAAGAGGCGTAGAGAGAGCGATTCAACACCCAATGTCTCGAATTGGGACAGAAAGTAGAGAACGGAATGTCTTAAGAGATTCTTTTTATCTACTAAATATCTACGAAAAATTTTTCCAATTTCGAGACTTTTTTAATGTAAAAAGTGTAAAATGTAACAGATTGCATATTTCAGACTATAAAAATGTTTCAATATTTATAGTGAATATGCATTTTTAACTATTAAATTATTTTACTTCTAGAACATAAAAGAAGTTTAAAGTAAAAGTCGGTTGTAAGCTGGTCTTAAGTGGCACTTAAACTTTAAAGGTTCAATCATAAATTGTAATCTTTAGATAAAACTTAATATAATTAATTGACGTTATGCCAATTTAAATAAAAATTTCTTTATCAATTGACCGAAAACATTAGCAGGACACTGTTATTGTATTTTACTGTCATTTAATCGTTTCCATAATGGAGTGCATGCGAAATCATAAAAACTTTAAGTAACATATTCTTAAAATGTTCTTTTATTCTTTCCTCTACCTTAATTTATTGGGCATTAAAAAAAATGTTTATATACGTTTTTTAATGACAAAACCGTTTTTTTACATAAATGATTTCATTGTGAGAATGGACGTAAAAATATCTATATTAAATATAATTCAACTTTTACGACTAATAACCAAATTGAAAGCAACATTTTATATAAGATGAAAACACATAAATGCATAAAAGTGTTGTATGATGACCATAAAATTACAGTCATCAAGTCAAAGTATAAATCGAGAAGATATTTTTACAAACGTCGAGCATCGCAACCTAAACTTAATTAGATTTACGAGTACTTACCCCTCAGCGAGAGCAACATGACTCTCTTAAATTATCTATCAATAATTATAATCAATCCAATTGCGCATTGCTTCTCGCACAGCACAACACGCTGTACCCTTCACACACTACAAGATAGGCAAAGTGTTAGCAACCTAGTGTTATGACACTCCGTTCCCCATTTTCCGCCGAATTTAGGACACATTACGTGTTGAGTGGCGGAAAACAACGCCGCGTTTCCCAAGGCAAAGCAAACCAGCCACCAGAGCGAAGAAATGAAAATATTAAATATTTCCATTTCCCCCAGTGGAAATCAAACCCACAACCTATCGCGCTTACTAATCACTCGCTTGTACCAAAGCCCCGACTGGCCTCAACTAACTTATACTTTAGCTTTAAAATCATGACATTAAATAAATTTAAAAAAAAAAACTAGATATGTGACGTTTGACGTTCATAAGGTGCCTAGTATGTGGTGCGGACGCGTTAACGACGCAAGGCGGACACATTAACGACGCGGCGCGACAATTTTAATCGGTCGTTACATAAACATAATTAATATACCTAAGAGTCTGTTGAGACAACTAAAGTAATGTTTAAAATAATTCTAAAGGCAAGTATATGAAATGGTTCGACAATTTAGCAACTCGGTCTCTTGTTTATTTGTGTATGTAAGTAAAAAGGAAGTACGTAAAAAAGAGATTGTAATAAATTCAGTTGTTGTAATGTCTTAAATTAAAAAGCATTACATGATAACTGTCAGTAAATGTACGATATCGAGCTTTTTTTTTTAAAAAAAATATTTGTATAAAGATATTAACACTTAATAGAAAAACTATTGTATTATTATTTAAAATATTTATTCCTTCCGTCTCGTCCCGTCACATAAATAAGTATAATCTGAGTAATTATCCGACCTAGAACGTTCACTATGCTTTCAGAATAAGGACCAAAAGAACTGTTTTCAATATTATTGTATTTTAAAAATAACTACCAGTCTTTTCAATGACTGTAAATGATCAATACAAAAAATATATCTATAAAAATAAAGATAATTTTAAATAACTTAAAACAATTATTTACCCGTACAACAGTAAGTTTAAAGAATTTAGCATTTAAAGCTGTAATATTGCCTTAAAGATGTTATCTGCAACAAATAACAGTAAAATCGAATGAAAAGTAGCTAATTAAATCGGATCAAAAGGAATTACCACATTTCTGAGTTGAATATGGTAGGAACCCGTTTGAACAGCTGCACTAAGTCCTTAGAAGGTAGAATACATAAAAACTATTCCAACAATAAGTAGGTGCTTCAATAAAGTAAACGGTGCCTAATTTGTATTCATACCTCTATATTTTTTTGGATTAACTGGACATAACGTATTTAGCATAATTAAAAATATGTTTTTAAAATTTTTTTTAATATCAATTACTACTCTTTGTTTTTTAAAAACATATTACTAAATATAGTACTCATTAAAATTATAATTAACGATACAAAAAAATATATAAAAGATATTACAGATAATATAAAAAAGTTATAAAAAAAATCCAATTAGTCGACTATCGTTTTCATTTAATGAAGGCCAAAAATGTCCAATATCTGAACCAATTTTGACCAAATACGGTAAAACCCCTTGACGAGCACTCCCTTTTACAATGTTGATAATATACGTCGAATTAAGGCACACATTTTATTGATTCTTTTTATTTTAGTTCTTTCCAATGGAACTCCTTCCGAAAAGCGAGAGGCTATTTCAATCTCGTTAGACAGAGTGACGCGCAAAAACCTCGGCATTCAATGCGCGACATTTGTGTGCGCATACGACGGATGCGACGTGCGCGCATTTTCTAATGAATTTAGATCAGAAAAACACCCGGTGCTGCTGAGCTCTTACGAGAAATAATCGTTTTAATGTGAGCGCTTTGAAGCAGCAATCGTTTACTGGATCAGTTTTTTGTTGTTCTATAGTAGAAATTCGATACATCGATTCCACTTATTGTGTTGAATTAATAATCGATACTTGTAATTGAAGAATATTATTATGGGTTTATTGGCAAAAAGTTTTCTTTAGATATTTGTGATAATTAAATATATTTGGTTTTGTTTAGAAATACAAATGTATTTAATTAGTACCTCTGAATGTAGAGAAATGGTACAAATGCAACTCTATTCAAAATATTTATTTATATTTTACTAAAGTATTAGTTACATTTTTTGTGCTAACCCTCTTAATGATTATTACGATCATTCCATTGAACTACTCTTAGAGAATATAACAAATTATTGTTTTTGCCCACTGGCATCACTTTGTGCGAGCCGAAGCCGAGTTTTGGTATGGAAAATATTTGGCTTCAGCATTCGGATACTCGCATGTTAAAATTTACATTTAAAAGATACGTATATTATATTACATGTATATTTTTAAGAAGTTCAAATTTGAATTTAAAAAGTGCTGATTTAAAAATCGTTCCACTGTGAACGACAGTGTATTTAGAAAATTGGGCATTTCATCGGGGATTGTGGGTTCCAGTTGAAATTTTTATTCTTTGTTGAATTATATTATTTTAAAGTGTACGATATAGAATACAACTTAAAGCAAATATAAATGTATAAATAATATGTTTATAAACAATTATCGTTCAACAACATTGTTAACATAGTATCAATGAAAGAGGCATTCTATAAATAGAACAGCAATAATTTAATACCAGTCTAATCGACGACCGCAAGGTTCTAGTCCCTTAGGGGACGCCCTTGCGGACGACATCCTCTCATGCATCTGCATAGTGCTTGCAATTTCTCACAAGCTCACTCTCTTACCTCATACCCTTATCCATCGCTGTAAAAAGCCAGTAGGGCTCACAACAGTAACCTCAAGTTCGAAAAAAGACAATAAATTCCATAAAGAACAGAAGTTAAAAGTATCGCGGCGCTAAACAAAGAGTGGAGAGTGAGTGGCGAGCAGCGTCGCGCGTGATTAGCGGTAGACGGTCGCGAGGGCGGCGGCGGTGGGGGGCGGCTGATTGCTGCCCAATTGGGTCTTATCCGCCCGCACATGGGAAATATTTTTAATCAACACCTCCATTGAACTTACGAGCGGTCGTACGTGAGCTCGGGGGCCAGGGACGTACTTGTTGTAATGTAGATAAATCATCATTTATATTTGTATTTTTGTAGGTTGGCGTTGGTACAATTTTTACTTGTAGAGTGTTACGCATATGTATGCAAACAAAGACATAACATAAAATTTTGCTATTAATAGAGAAGTGAATTAAAAATGTTCAATTTGTATGCAAGACGTATTATTTTGTTTTTTTTTTCGCATATTCATCAACATCTAGCTATCGTAGATAACTGAGGTATGTATATTGTGTATTTCAATTATTGTTATACCAGATGCGGTCCTGTTTCGGGTGGAGGTACACAAAGCGGGTGGCGGTGGGTCGGTACTTGATTGGCCCTATGAATGAGAGTAGATTGCATCGCCGACCTCTCACTATAGGAGTACACTCGCTCCCGACCACGCACCTTTCCGCGCTATCCTCACATTTCCACTGCACCTCTATCGCCTACATCACCTTTTTCACCCGTAGAATTTAATTTTACAATAATTAAACAACGACAAGGTTATTCTTTAAATAAATAACATAGCTATATACCTATTTTGTTTTTATCTAACAAAACACAGCACGAATAAGAAGCACAAATAAGATACGTATTGGAATATTTTTATTTTTACTGCTAATAAAATACAGTTCGCATACACGTATGTACGTACGTACCTATGAAATTTCATTTCATATGACCCATATAAATGTAAGTCACGTTTTCAATAACCTTCAGTTTTAGCTTCATAATTTTAACCCGTGCTGATATGAGACTTCATTTTGTTATGAAATTCGCTACAGAAACATACCGCGCTGCAATATAAGGGAGGTTTATATGATAAACGCTTTATAGGGCTGAGCAGGCAAGTATTATCGTTGAGCTGCTATAGAAGTAATTAAATTGTGTCCATTTTTCGCTTCGCCCGTCACGGAAAAGACCTGTCCTAGTCCCGTCATGTCATAATCAGCAGCCTGAGCTTCAGGAGTTCGTTTCGACTTCGCTCGTATTATTAACGATGTGTATTGTAATCACGCGGCGGGCGATCGCCTCCGCCGAAGGTAGGGCGGTATTAAATTCCGACAGCTACGTGATAAATCGAAATTGGAAAAGTTTAATAATGTTCGGTTGCTCCGAAAGCAATAAAATCGTTTATAAACGGGCACAAGCGAACTAGACGGGCAGCGGGGACGCCCGCCTTCGAGCCTTTTAGGGACTCTTAGGTGAGACCGCTTTGCCTTACGAGCTCCAAATTGATTTTAGGTGTATTCAGATTAGGCGATGTGTGAACTTCGTAATTAAAGTTGAAGTATTTAAATTGAAGATAAATCAATTATTGAATATTTTGTTTTGTATTTTCCAAATAGAATCGATTGTTACGACAATACAATAGCTACCCTCTTTTCTTATTTTTCGTATAGTACTTAAATATTTCAAAAGTTATCTAGGCTTCCTCCATCAAAAGCACTTACATGAAGTTAAATATATAATTACATAATTAGGTATATTAAGTCCAATTTTGGAATACATTCTCGTTTTTATTATTTTTTATGAAGGCTATTTAGTTCTTCTTTTACGATTTTTGAGCCACTTTGGAAAAGCCGTTATTTTTACGAAACAATGCGTGTGTGCGGTTTAAAGCGTAAACAATTCTGGGTTCATTACCGCGTGTAGGAGCTCTCGTCGCCTTCGCAATTATCCTCTCGTGGTGGTAATTATTCCATTAGCTGTGCAAATAATGATAAAGCGTTGCTTCTGTACTTGCTTCAATTAATCTGTTTATTTAGAAATTGATAAGTTACTTTTTATTAAGTAATAGATATCTAGCAGTACAGCCTGTACAGCTACTGGATATCTAATTCTAACTCTGAATCTTATTCTAACTATTGGCGCGCCATCTTAGCTACAATATAAAAGAAAATAAATATGCTCCTTTCTTTTTTTATTACTTTTTATTTATATTGACAATGTAGAAATTAGCTATAGTTTGAATTTTATATAAGGGAGCATATAAAAAATATCTCCAAGTAAAAAAAATGTTGAATGCATGCAATTAATTAATAAAAGAAATAAGAAATTTTCGTTAATTAAAAATGAGAGGTAGTACACGTTGGTAATTACTGATATTTAAATCAATACATATTTCATAATTTTATTGAACTTTAAGTTAACTGTCCAATATTTTTAATTTAATTTTTATTGGGTAATTATTTATTTTAAAAAAAAAAGGATTGGATAATTCATAACATTTACATTTCCTTAATAAAATACATATTAATTTTAAAAATTGACTTTTAATCAATTTTATTCATTTTAATAGATAATAACAAAAAAATTAAGATAACATACAAAAGTTCGAGCGCAAGAAGCTGGGAAGTTAGCAGATTATTTTTTTACCATAATAAGCAATGCGAAGAATAATATTATTTACATATTCAAATTACGTCTATACAAAACTCCTGTTTTTAATTATAAACTTAATTTGGTTATGATAAATCTATGGAAATTTTTACCTCTAGTTCCAACCCTCTGCAGCGGTAAGGGTAGAGTAATTACTTCTTTTCTTTGTAATAAAAACGGATTAAACTTTACTTAGGGCGGCCTATTCATTTTGTTTACTATTCAAAACGGCTTGCGACAGGAAAAAACTAATTTGCGCTTGCTTTTTGCATAGGCGTAAGATAAAAGACTTTAAGATTTTAATTAATAAAACACTACTTTCTTGATTATATCCGGCTCTAATTAAAAAGTTTATATGTATTTGTCCTTGTAGCGTAGAAAATATAATTACCAGTAATCCCACGTTATATTTTTCAACATTTAATTTAAATTGATATACATATTATTATGGTCGTCTTGGTGCAGAAAGCGTGTGAGTGTAAACGTGACGGCTGTGGTTTCGATTCCGACTCGGAGGAAATAAATTATTATTATTGATATTAATCTTTTTTATTAATAATACTTGATTACTAAAATTAATATTTTCACTTTTTCACTCTGTTAACAATGCAAAGCGCAGTTTTGAGTTCTGCAACTCAACACACAATGCCTCAAAAATTCGGCGGAAAGTGGGGAAAGGAGAGTGTCATAGCACTAGACTCCGCCTGCTTCTCCTGCTATATAGTAGATATAGTGTGGAGCCGAAAAAAATATTATTGAAATATTTGTTTACTCATTACGTATGTAACAACTGTACTAGATTATTTCCATATTTAAGATTACTATTAATATCTGAAAATGCTATTATCAAAATATGATAATATCATTAAAATTAGTAACGTCCGAGGAACGCGCCTGAATATAAATTGCAATTATTATATATATATATAATAGTTTCACTTACTCATACAGCTTTATTAACCAGGGAATCTCTGCAGGATATAAAATCTAAATAAAAAAAAAACTACTGTAATATTTATCATCGTTCAAAAAGAAGAATAAATAGAAAAAAAAATTGAAATCCAAATAGGAAACAATAAAGCTAACATTATTTAATTTGCCAGTTTATAATGGTTGGGTGGACATTGATATAAATTTCAGGAAGCTGGCTGTAACGCGAATTGTTCCATAAGGCCGCTAATCCCGGTCCAGGCCACAATTTGTCCAAACGGTTATGTTATTGCGGCACAAGCCCCGGACGCCGTGATTTCTGTTAGGAAAACTTCTTTTGTACAAATAAAAAATATATATATGAAACAAGCATGTTTGGTACACGTTTAAGGGATTTGTACTATTTCAATTAGGCTTTTCTGAGTGATGGTAGGCAGTTATTTTGTATGTATGTATATAAAAAAATAATACAAAAGTTTTTACGTAGAAATAGAGTAAACAATGCGTCTTGGCTGCTTAGAAGGTACCCAGTTATTAATTGCTCAAGTTATTTTCATTTATATGAAAATGGTATTTTTATAATTTTTTATTTACAATTTTAGTTAAAAATCAATGTACCTATAAAATATATGTATGTTTTTTATGAGCGAATATACAGTCATCTTTTTCGGTTTCAATATCAATAGATTCAATTTGTAGGAACTGTTATTGCGCGGTCAAACCACCTTCCAGTTTCTTATATCACCTATGAAATCACCAGCAACAATTCTCATATAAATTGAGGACTTCATTAAGACATTTATTAAAGTCGCTTTATTTTGTGATTAACCGACTTTGAGATACAATATAATGTATTTTACTGTTAATTTGAAATGACAAGTATTGTACTATTTTTTTCACATAATGTTTTACTCTTTAATTAAAGACATCAATATATTTCATACAAGTTTATATTCTTATCATCCATATGTTCTTAATGACTGAAATACACGTAGAGTTACGTCACCCCGTTTACCATTTTCTCCTATTATGGTAATATTATATAAGACATGTTGGAATCTATCGTATTATTAGGGCATCCAGTTACACAACTTTAAAATATTTAAAAACAAAAAAATATATATCCTAAAAATTTATTACAAAAAAAAAGTAAATAATAGGATACTTTCTTATTTTTGTTGTGCTTAATGCGAATAAATAACATTAGCCGTATGGGTATTCGGAATTCGATCGAAGATTGTAAGAGGGATTGAAGGACAAAGAGTCCGTGGAAGGGGTTCCTCCGTGGTGGGGAGGGGGGTTCCGACCCACGCACCACGTCCGAGCCGTAATGAGTTGAAAGCGGATACTTGTAGCGCACTCAGAGCGCGCGTGTCCGGTTACCCGCCTAATGTTGCCCGGATAAACAATGACGTCCAGCCTTTTAGCGACATTTGTGAACCCACTCAACATTGGAGCATAAGCCTAAAAAGATGTAGCGTTTTTACTTTGGGGTCGTCTGGCTGGTATCAGAACTGATGAGTGCTTCTTATTAGTTGGAATAAGATCAATGGTTTTTCTGTGAGAATTATGAGAGATGAAAGTTATTTAACTTTAAAATATTTTATTAAAGTTTAACTTTTATGTAAATAAAAACTGGTAGTTGTTTATAAAAAAAAATGAGGTTAAAGTAACCTTTTTATATCAACACCTTCTATACAAAGGGAACTAACATGCTTAGCCTTTGCCGTTGTAGCTCTACATGAAATCTTATTTCACGGACACATTTATTTATCTTTTGCTTGACTTTATTTTCTCCGTAATTCTAGTATCCTCAAATTCAGATTAGTTTCATAGGCAGACACTATTGAAATAATTTCTATTTATGCATTTATAAGATTTTTTGTAATTTATCAACAACAAAATGTTTCATCTCCTCGTCAATTAAGATATTAATTATTTTTTAACTTTTAACAATTAAAATAAGTACCAAGTTACACGAACGTAAGAACAAACCTCTCAGGTGAAAAATATTTTATATAAATAACAGTATTTTCTAAAGAAATCTTAGTTCGGAAGTTATTTACACTATAAAAATAAGGCACACAAAAAGCATTACTATGGCAAATTAAATTCACTTCTCATTCGACTCTACAATATATATTTCAAACAAGTTACAAAATAGAAGGCAAATATGTCCAAGCACTTAGCTAGATATTGCTCTATGTTTCGTCCGTTTAGACACTATAGTATTTCAAATTGACATATTACTGTAGCGTGTAGCGTGTAGCGTGTAAGCTCGCAGGCATCACGTAAGTGCCAACGTGAAAGCCGTCCAGTCAAATGTAGAATGACGGACCATCAACGCTCGTCCATTAGGGCTACTCATGTATTTACTCGGTTTGATAACGCTTAACTATAACGTCAATAATTACATTATAATTACAAATGAGAAGGATTTTTTTTACAATTTTTTCACTTATATATTTACTAAATTAAACATAATTCGTCATATTTAACGATGGCCAAGGCGTTCAGAGAATAATATATATTTGTAATGATAATTATATTTCTATAAGCTTGTTTAATAATAGGAAACGAGATAAGCGATATAATAATACTATTTACTGTTTTACTTGAAAAATAAAAATTGTATGTGTAAAATGAGCATAATATTTATTTATAATTTCTATAGCATTACCTTATTTTTCACTTGAAAATAGCACTAAAAACCTTATTAAGTACTTCACTTAAATAAACTCGTCTAAATTTGTACAGTGACAGTTTTCATTTATATGTATAAGAATTATTTTAAATTTTAGTCATCTCAATACCAAACTAAACCAATTTTGTATTTAGTAAATTCACAAAAGCGGGTGTAGGAGGCGTCCATTATCCCGAGGTGAGGTGAGGGGATCGCAAAAGCAAAGATGTTAGTCCGGCTCTCTACTCCGGCGACTTTATGACGTTATCTTTAACAGGTCCGTCCCCAAGATGGGGTCGGGTTTGAACTGAAGGCACTGGTTCCTCTGTTGTGTCTGATAATTGCCTTTAATGGAAAAGTCTAGTCACTTCGCGAAGTGCATTCCAAGTTTTCGCAGTCAGATATAAGTTATTTAATCTCATATAGACAAACTTAAGAGAACGTCCGTTCATATAGCATAATGCGGAATAGCCGCATACAGGTTGTTTTATATTTTACTTTTAAAAATTAAATAATTCAATATTGGAATTTACTCTACAATATTTATTAATAGATAAAACTACTAGAGATCCTGCGATGGCCATATATATATGCTCATATAAATATTTATAAACGTCCAAAACCGAATGAACGAACAAGTAAAATCTAATACACTTACGAGCATCTAACAGCACATACATATTTAACACGCATATTTACCGATTGGTGTGGATCAGAGGAGGTAGGGGGTGTACGGGGGAGGGCGGTCATTCAATGAGATTGCTTCTTGCCGCCACTCCGAAGTAATGGATCTCGCCCAAATAGACTCGCTAGAGGAAACGCTATAGCGCTAGCTCATACAGTACCCCGCCTCTAAACAACGTAATGTTTAAAATCAATTTGCTGCAGAGGCAGAGAGTGCTCGATTGTAAATTGGAAAGAAGCAATTTAAATTAATTGATTGTATCACGCAAGTTATGATATCGTCGGCGGTTTCAATTTGTCCATAGTAAAATGGGTTAATAAGTTCGCTCGTTAAATTTTATAGAGTCTGCACACACTCGTTGTTTGGTAGATGCTATTTTATATGGACATGATTATCTAAATGTACTTATCTTTTTCGATATAATTTAGTAACTAAACATAAAAATTTACGTACATATCTGTACCTTTTAATGTTTTTAAAACATTTTATGTCAATTAAATTGAGCAATTGAAACTTACAAGTAGTTTTTAATTATGTGTATAAAAGCACTATAATATATATTATGGCTACTGACTAGTGAATTACCATACACTAGTTGTACGAGTATATTGTGTACACATACTCTTAAATAAAAACATGAACAAAGATAGCAAAACAATTTTATAATTAAATTTGTATTTATTATTTTAAACTATATAAAGGTAATATGAAACAATAAATTGTAGTAGACCAAATTATGGTGGTGACGAAACTGTGCTAACAAGAAGAGGGGGAAATTGAAAATGTGTGTCGTCAGCTCGTCTACACCTCCTGGACGTAGTAACAGGCTGATAATGGATTGATCAGATACCATTCTATTGGTATGTATGTGTACTGTATACCTCCAAAACGTACAAGCGCAAATCAAAATGATACAATTTATTGAACATTTTCATTAAATATTTAATATATGCTTTAGATTACTTCGTTTTTCTATAATTATATCAGTATTATTAAAATCGTATATTATAAATTAAGTATGAAAATTATAGGCCATCAATCATCGCCTTGTTCAATGATAATAATTTTCATTTTAATTTACACATCGCTATTATGTCGAAAGCCTTTATTACGTACTTAGTTAAAATTAAACATTTATATGACAAATAAAAACACAAGGCTTATTAAGACATAAAAGAACCAAGAACCAAGCACTCAAACGAATGATTTTCCCTTAATAATTTATACAACTAGAGATATCGTGAAATAGGTGAATCCTATATCATAGACATTCATTTCTTTATAAACGTTAAGTTAAATACTGGCCATATATAGTAACGGCTCTCCAATAAAAGAATTCAGCGAGGCTAGTCTCCAGTTCATTATCCAAATGGACTACAGCTATTTGATCCACTTATGTGATTGCCTGCAAGCATTATCTCTCCTCCGCTGAATGGAAGCCATAAGTCTACCTCGTAACTCTCTCGCTTCTTACAATATTGTTACGTTCTTATATTAATACTTTTATGCACATAAGTTAAAGCTGAAAAATATTGTTTATTTTATTAATGTAATGGAAATATGAATTATAGTTTAGCTTAACCAAGCTCAAAATAAAAAAGGTATTATTAAGGATTCATAAAACTTTATTATTTATTTAATATTATTTTATTTAATATCTATTATTGTATGTAAAGATTTTGACTAAACGTGTTAAATAACGCGATGTTATATTCATAATACAAGTAAATACTCGCGTATATTTTAATTTTAAAAAATATTACTTAGTTTTCTCATTATAGAAACAAATACTGTTAAAATTAAAGACAACCCTTCTTTGCTCTGTTTATGCAAGCGCGGCGTTAAGTTACGCCAGTCAAAACGCAATGCCTCCAGAATTTGACGCTAAAAAAAACTAATTTTGTAGAAATCAACAGATGCATCAACAGATAATGACTCAAAATGTAATTACCTCTTAAGCTTTTAAATCCAACTCACTAAGTCACAAGAAGCTATTTCATTCAATTATTTATATCTGTTTTATAGCAATTGCTAAATACATTTCTACATTAAATTGTTTTACGTTGCCTTAAGCGATTGATGTTTTTCTTTCTGATTGTATTAAACGGTTTTAGTTATTAATTAAAATTAGTTGTATTATAAAGTTTATTTTAGATTTTCTAATTGCGCATTTATACATGTGTCTTGTACAGGGTAGATACAATTAAATATCTGTTAACATTCAGCTCAAATTGAGGCCAACATGGTGCAGTGGCACATGCGTAGAACTGTTAACATAACGGTTGTAGGTGCGATGCCCACAGGGTAATAAATTATTATTTATTAATATGTGGGGTTGAGTTCTGCTACTCAACACGCAATGCCTCAAAAATTCGGCGGAAAGTGGGGAACGGAGTATCTTCACAATTCAGACAAGGCTCCCTCTGCCTACCCTGCTATGTGTGGGATATAGATATTTTAATAATTTCTTAAATGCGTCCGAACGTCTGTTCCAGTCCTATTTGCATTGATCAGTCTAATCCGATATCTAATTTCCGAGGGTTATAATTATAGGAAATAGAGAGGAGATAATTATTTTACTTTGGATGAGTTTGTGCAATTTTATAATGTTAATTGAAACATTATATTCACGAATCGTTCGTTTGCAACGTATTGTAATTATAGAGATTACCAGGGATATGCCTTGGTGCCAGAGCGAAGAAATGAAAATATTAATAAATAATGATTCATTCCCTCGAGTGAGGATCGAATCTACAACCGTCGCGTTACAGTCACACCCTTGCTCCTCTACGCCACGATGGCCTCTATCGTTAAGACATAAGCACCTAAACCCATATACATAGATATATCCAAATCCCAAGTTTAAACAAAGAGGCAGGTTCGGGTGAACCGCAAAAACTTTTCTAAATTCTGACTTCTTCACGTATAGGGTTGCGGGCTTCTGTCGGCTATTACTTACAACGCAATATCAAATTGCTTTCAATTTATTTCGCAATTGCCGTCTTTGAGTTTCGCTTTGTAGGGGCCTCTGACGTCGGTCCGAAGCAACAATAAAATGTATTCGTCTCCGGAATGTTTAATATGGGGAAAAGTTTAATAACGCGTCCGGCGGCGGGCGGCGGGGACGGGGGGGTCGGTCAGCGCGCCTTGCCCGGACCACTGCGATAAATCAAATCTCATACCTTCAACGCCGCGCAGAAAAATTCTTATTACATTCGGAAATATTTCTCGGACAGGTTGAAAACGATATACCTAGTTACGTAAAAAAATATATTTAACTCTTTATTCAGCTCTTACGATACTAAAAGTTATGTTTGATATGTACGAGTATGTCCTACCTACCAAAAATTTCAACATGTACATGTTGTATGTAACGAGATAATATAATTAAAGAACATTAAAAATGATACTTATTATATAAACATAGCAAAATAATATTTTATAAGAATGCTTCAGTAATAAAGCATACCTTTACAAAAAGGATGCTTATAGATGTTCCAATGAGTGCGCCTCATGTCAACGCCGAAGTTGCCCTAAGGCATCGCATCATTAGCAAGCACCTGTGAAGAGTGCTGGTCTTACCGTCTACCGTTAACAACAATCCTAAATACCTGCGCAGTTTCTTTATTACCGTATAAACATTTCCTTTCTATTGCCGCTCGCACAATCTCACAAGAACAAAGGCTAACATTAAAACCGCGATGGATTGCGAACAACACAAATGCTTAGAAAATATACTCCAAAGACTGAGTTGTAATTCGAAACGCTGTGACTTGTGGGCTCATCAAGACGCAACAGACGAAGCTCGCCGGCCCTGGAGCCCGACGGCGACACAATAGCTGCCTGACGTTAATTAAATGTTAACAAACGCCCTCGTCGTCGCTTAATTGGAACTGTTGCCTATTATCCTTACCTTCCGACGCGAAGAATGACTTCTAAGCTTAAGAACCACACTTCAGAGCTTTCACTCTGCGTTCCTTAAAAATTGTGAGTGGCTCTTTTGTTAACACATTTTTTACAATTGTTTTGAATTTCAGTAGTCAAATTATTGCTCGCTAGGTACTTATATAATAAATAATCACAAAGCCCTTTTTAAGGTTCCGTACCTTAAAAGGAATAAAACGAAATACTTATAGGATTACTTTGCTATCCGTTTATCCGACTGACATGCTATTTATTTCGAGATCACGTGGGGGTATAGGGTCTTAATTTATATATATATTTATTTTAAAACAAAATCAAGCTCTAATTCAATGCAATCAAAAAATTAAGAAAGATATTAGAAAGCTGCTGAACTGAAAATAATTTCATAAATATATTTAATAAATATTCGTGTGGTTCAAGCTATCCAGAATTTTATCCAATCCAGAATCAAGAAGCCAGTTTAAAAAATTGGTTTTGAAATATATTGAACAATAAAACATGAAAGTGCCAATAATTTATTTACATAGAGAACATTCCAGACAAAATGTGACTTATTTCCGTCTTTAGTCTTTACCATACTTAACTTAGAACCCTGTGACCTCGCAGAGGCCCTAAATTACCCAAAAATCTACAATGTGAACATGAACAGAGGTTCCCTCTGCCTATTTTGCTACGCGCCGGATACAAGGTAAAGCTAAAAAAATAATGTGAATGATCTAGAATAATTTACATTAGTTAATATAAATTATTTTAACAAAAAAATTGCAACAAAAAGTTTAGAAAAAAATATTCAAAAATGATGTCTGAATGAATTGAGCCCGTCTACCTTGCTCGAAGTCCTCAAAACGTGACGCTATTTTTTTATTAAAGAACACGTTTTTAAAAATTTCGAAACGTATGTAACTCCACGGTTCCTGTAACCAGTAAGTAGACTTCTTTTGTTTTATTTGCGACGAAGATCAAATCATATTTATCTAATCTAGTTAACGTTTATGCGTATAATGCATCGCAAAGAAGCAATAACCAATAGATGCCTTAGATTTGTCAAAGTCGTTGTCAATGTCAAAGTGCAATTTTATAATTTGGAAATACGTTTGAACAAAAAACAAAAAAAATATTGATTGATAATATTAAAAATTTAAAATATAAGTTTAGTTACGCGTTATTAGTTTACGGAACAAATTAATAAAAAATATATAATATGGCTAACATTAGACCAGCAGGTTTATCCGATGATGATACGGATAGTGACGACTATGGATTTTTTGAAAAAATGGTAATCCAATTTTGTTTCTAACGCATTTACACCATTATTTTTATTATTGTTTTGAACTTTTACATCCACAATTATATTTTACTTATAATGAAAATCATATTCGAAGTTATGGTGCTAGAAACTCGTTTACTATTCTTTCAGAACCACACTAATAACTTTGCAATAGAATATGAGAATGTTAAAAAGAAAACTGAAAATAGATTGCAAGACGCAACCATAAATGGAAACCTTGAAGAAGTCATTAATATAATTAACACAGGTAATTATAAGATGATTTCAATTATATAGAAATATTTCTATTTCCTTTATAAACAGATTAATTTATTGGTTTTCATATAAAAATTTAGAACTCAAAGGAAATGTAAACGCTAAATTAGAAAGTGGTTGGACACCATTGTTTCATGCCTGTTTTCATGCTCAAGAAAAAATTGTTGATTCACTCTTGGGCAGAGGAAGTGACCCTAATGCATATGCAGGTATATCATTAATATATTTAAAATAGAATATTCATAATAAGACCTTTGGTTATCATAATTAATATAAATCATAATCAAAACTATTTTAACCAGATTAAGCACATGTATATTGATATTGAGATTGAGATCGGAGACACTGTAGGGTAGCCAGAGTATTCTTGGGAATATAGTGTTAAGACACTCCTTTCCCATTAGGACAACTGTCTATTCCGTTGCCCACTTTCTGCCAAAGAACAATCCACAACCCAAACAAACCCCCAACATATCTTGTTTACAGTTGACACTTGTGCACCTCTACTAGCCTCTTGTTATTTGAAAATACATTTTCAAATTAGTTTCATTTATTATAAGTGCATACAATATATTTTTTATATTTTATGTTGCATCTATATAAAATATTTCCATCATTTTGTTAATTTCCATTTCCTAGACTCGGTGACACCTGTTATGTTAGCATGTTCAAACAATAATGCAAGTGAATCGGCTGCATACAATATAGTCTTGAACTTGATTCAACATGAGTGTTTATTGAATATTGGTGATAAATATGGTATGACTCCCTTAATGAAAGCTGTAAATTGTGGGTATTCTACTGTGGTAGAATTAATACTCGAAAAAGATGTTAATATTGAAATGAGAGATAGACAAGGTTGGACAGTAAGTATACACTCAGGTTGATATTTAATTATATAGTAATATTAAGCTTGTAATTATTATTTTTTAAAATGTTTATCTATAAAACAAAATTAACTAGTTATGCACTATCCCACATATAGCTTTTTCTTTTTATCAGAGCAAGGAAATGAAAAATTATAAAAAATTAGGAATCAAACTTACAATTATCATGCTGTGTGGCTGGACCATTAAGTTTCAAATTCATTCATTTTTCATTTTCTGTGGCAAAATTTAAAATTTATTGTATTGTGACCATTTATGGATAAGCAATAAAAAAAATATTTTTCTTAATAAAATAATTAATTTTAAATAAAACTTTGCAGGCAATATTCTGGGCTATATATAACAATCAACCAAGATGCCTTGAACTCCTATTAAACAAAAATGCAAGATTAAACATTGTAGATATGTCTAATAGATCACCACAGTCACTCTGCAATTCTCATAATTACAAAGAAATTCAACATATTATTGCAAAATACATTCAAGATGATGAAACTGATGAAGCAGATTTAAGTTGTGATGTTTTAAAAGATATTTCAACATGGCATGATTATTATCCAGGGTTGAGAGATGAAAATAAGTATGTTTTAAATGTGTATTAACAAACTACAAGAGTTTAGAGATATAATATGTTGAGTGGCACGCTTTGTGTAGAAGTGCAAAATAATTCCTTCCCATAAGTGAAAATTGGACCCACAGATCAGCCACAACAGCCTCAACATAAATTCATGATTATTATTAATATTTTTTCATATCAAAACTTAAGTGACTTTTTATGTAGTATAATTTATTGAAAAGAATCTTATAAGATAAAAAATGTAAATTTATGATTTTAATATGAGGCCATTGTGATGCAAGCGCGTGACTGTAACGACTACGGTTGTGGGTTCGATTCCCACTTGGGAAAATGAATTACTTAATTTTTTAATTTCCTCCTAAAATAGGGAATGGATTGTTTTGACACTAGGTTCCGTTACGCTACCTACACTGCTATATGTGGAATACAGAATGAAACTAAAAAAATATATTAAAATAAAGCATGATCAAGACTTAATTTATTTCTTATATTACAGGCCAAGATATTTTTTAGAAATAAACCATTTATTATATGGCATGAACTGTGATCGTCTTAAAAAGATATTTGACAAATCTCCTATAGATCTGCGGGCATTTCTACTTCTCGAAGAGAGTGATATGATTAATATGGGTATAGACTTGCCATTTGAAAGACAGAGGCTGAGGCATGGATTGAGAACCTTTCATAAGAGAGGTTGGAAAGTTAATGCTGTAGCGGGACTTCAAGCTCGTAGAGGGGATTCTTACAGGCAAGTTGTGAAATTTATGTATGTGATTCAGTGTTTACCTAGAATATGTTATTTTGTTTTGTACATATTATTTATTGTAATATAAACTTGTGGTCCATAGTTTCTTTTTACATTTTTTTTTGGTTATGATTTATTAGAATATTTTTTTAAAAGTTGTTTTTAATGAAATTTAAAGTAACCATAAAAACAATTCTAAGGTATAGGATATGTAAAGGATAAAGACGTATAGAGTTAGGTGGTATGAAGTTTGGGCAGGCTAGCTACCATTGTGCATTGTTTAATCTCAAGATATAAAATTATTAAATTATGCTAAAAAAAGCAATTGTTGAGTTTCTTGGCAGCACTTCCTAGCAGAAGTGTCTACCACGGCACTTTTCTACCACTCTTACTGGTGGTAGCTTTATTTTCATTTGCACATTCAAGTCATTTAAGTCTTTTTGAATAAATTAATATTTTGATTTTGAATATCTATACTACATAATAGAGATTGCCGAATTATTTAAACAATATAAACAAATTTGGTTACAGTATAATTGAATGTGTCAATGTGCTGGGATGTCATCTTCAACAACTGTATGTCTTGGAGGCTACACTTATGTACGTTTTACGTGACTACGGCCGTCTCCAAAGTCAAATTAAATTCGAACCACCCGATTCTCCTGTTATACTACGATTACAGAATGCAGCTAAAAAATTGATAATTAACATAAATAATGTTAGAGGTGAAATAAATATTATGAAAAATATACACATTAAGGTAAGTGTGTTTTTGTTTGGTGGATTAAGCAAAAAGGATTGAGTTTACAAAGCTCCGCACATAGCAGGGTAAGCAGAAGGAACCTAGTGTTAAGATACTCTGTTCCCCGGTTTCCTGAAATCAACCCCACAACCATCGCGCTTACAGTTGCACACTTGTATCCATGCCCCCTGATGGCATAAACACCAGCTATGGCGAAACAAAATGCGACGATGATTTCTATCATATCAGAAGCAATGTCTAGAATTCGGTCTGCAAGTGTAGTATTTTTTTGTAAATTGTTGGTGAAAAGCCATTTATATCTTTTCAGATAAGCAAACAAAGTTTAAAACCTGTAGATCTCATTACTGAGAAATCAACCAAAGAAAGAGCTGTAGAATTAATAAAGAAAGTAGTCGCTATAAGCTCTCTAGGAATACTGTTGTATAAAAGCAAAAGTTTAATTATAAATATGTTTAAAAAGTAAATTGGATATTATAAAAACAAATAGTTTTTTAATTCCTACTATCTTTATTACGAAAATGTTTCAATTTAACTAAATTAATAAGTATGATTAAAAATAAGACACATATTTTTTGTAAATAATGTTATATAAAATACTGTTTATATTTTTTTTCTTTATCTGTACATATTAAACTATGGTTTAGTAATATATATTTTAACATTTAAACTAAATGTAAAAATGTATTTACTAAAAAATAGTACTAACCAGGAGTAAGTAGCTTTAGTGTGAGTGTTTTAGTAGTTAGGCTATGGTGGCAAAGTGGCCTACTATATGCGGGATATAGGTAGTGCCATCTACGAAGGTGAGCCCTATTATTCTTTATGGAGGATTCTCATCAGGGAAGTTGCTTTACATACATATATATTATTTCAACTTGTTTAGGAAATCTTAGCGTGTCGTATATTTTTGCGTGTTGTGATTACTACACATTCTTTAGTGAAGATAATAAATAATAATAACAATATATATCCGGCTTCACGCTGCTTCTTTACCCAAACAAATTATTTGTAAATTGTGGAAGAGTCTACCTAAATGCTTTCTTCTGATTATTCGTAGTATGCACTTATAGACACTTAATGATTTTTTAACGACAAAAGTATGTAGTAGTACTAACGAAATATTGCACACTTGTACTATAGGTAATTGATTAGGAGAAAGAGTGGATGAGTCTATATAGTGAGAAGCTAAATAGACAAATTATTTTATTTAGTGCCAACAATAATTTTGAAGAAATGAAAAAAGAAGAATGATAAAGATGCATTCCCTCCCAGAAAGTATTTTATGTTCGGTTGTAAAATATTTTCTATGAAGGAGTGCAGCTTAAAACTTCAAGCAGTTCAACGTCCAGTATTTAATGAAAGAAATCGTCGGTTAAATATAAAAGTGATATACTTAAGTAATTAAAAACAAAATTAGGGCATTACGCATTTATAATTTTGAAAAAAAAATGCCAATACAACTTAAAGTAACTCTTTAGTGTGTTAAAGTTTTTATCTTTACGTGACTTAGAATTTACAAGCATAACGCTACATTGTATATACTCGAATATTAACATTTTGCACGTTTCAGCTATAACTAAATATTAAAGACATCATATTTTTTATGAATAATTACTCTAATTTAATTAAATACAAAGTTTTTATTTAAATAGACAACTTAAACTTATACAGTATCTATAAAAGCAAAGCCGCCTACAGAAACTTTTCAAATTTGATGTGAGCTTTGCACGCAATGCACAATTCTATTAAGTATAGCAACCAGTGTAGTGTACTGATTGCTATTTAATTATAAGAATATTTTTTAAGCATTTTTATAACGTGACAAAATATTATAGTACAGGCGGAACTTAACGCTGTACTTTGTCCAGCCAAATCTGAGATATACCCACAACAACGTACAAGTACTTAATCGTTGCGCTGAGTCAGACATGGCGTCACATTATATTGTAATGATTTTATGATGTCAACAATAAAATAAATTCATGACTTTTTATACCATTCGTTTCAGTATAATGCACCGCTATGGAAATTGAACACTTGCTTTTATAATTTCATATATAATCGCTGCCTTATATAAGTAGGTATGTGGTATAGGAAAAATATATCAACATAATGTGACATAATATGAATAAGTAGTAAGCTTAATTGTAATACTATTTCCTCTTTTTATTAAAGTTTTAAGTTTACTTTGAGAATATTATATACTTTGTACCTAGAGTAAGCCACCAGAAAAAAAATAGAGTATATTTTCTATGTAATTCAGCTTATTTCGTCATTAGATAGAAGTAATAAAATTTGGCACATAATGTACGAATAGACCGCACAGTAAACAACATAGGCATAAATTTCTATTCTAGTCCACGTCTCATAAACAGTATTTTATTTGGGGCATACCAACGGGATGCATCACGATGATGTAAGCGAGTCCAAACCGACATTGCAACATTGGAAATTACTGACGACTTTTGCTAACAAACATGTGTATGTAATAGGCTACTAGGTATCGACCTTGTTGTATATTCGTCGGAGTTGAAACACATTTGGCAGCTCAGTTAATGCACCCGAAGGTAATTAATCGCGAATCTTTGGTGCGTGTTGACGTTATTTACTATTTGCAAAACTGGATAACGTACGTTGTGCTGACATTAGTCTTATTACTGTCAACGTTTCTGAAATATGATTGTAATGAAGAATTATTTATTTGAAATTCAATGGTGGATTCTGCCTTTAATGCATAGGAATAAGGAAAAAAATGTTTATTTAAAAATATATAAGTATATTGCTTAGCATTAGCCTATTTTAAGCGTGAAATCTGTAATGTCATTTGTGTTATTTGTTAGGTATATTGTACCTAAGTAGACATAAATTATAAAAAAAATCAACACAATCATATTGTCTTCATAAATACTTAAATGCAGTAAGCTCAATGACTGCGTGAAATATAATATACCTATATCACGCTGTATCCCGCACATAGCAGGACAGGCAGAGGAAACCTGGGAATCTAGTGTTAAGACAATTCCGCTCCCCGCTTTCCACTGAACAGTTGAGGGGCACAACTCAATACCGTGCTTTGCCTTGTTACCAGAGCGAGGAAATTAAAATATTAAATATTTCATTTACTCGAGTGGGAATCGAACCCACAACCTGTCTCGCTTAAAGTCGCACGCTTCTACAATATGATTAACATCATTGATGCATCCCCCTACGCCACGACTGTCTTCGAAAAAATATAATAATTGGCTTATGTATAAAACAAATTTACAATGATTACTTAAATCATTGTTGATTCGCCTTATGATGAATATAGTGATGTCATCAACTTAATACAATATTAAAATTAGAACCTGTAATTTGTGTACATTTTAGTTTACATACTTAAGTACTTAAGTATATACATATTAGCAATAAATAATATTTATAGTAATGATATCATATTTTAAATGACGGCATGTATTACAACAGCTTGCACTTATGCATGTCTCCTTAACAATTATTGTCGGCCAATGTTATTAGAGAATCAATTTTAGACAGTAAATAGTTTTTAGGCACTTGTACATTATGTGTACATTTAATTCTATAATAACTATCTATTTGCTATAATATCCCAACTCGGCATAATTTCATCTGCGTAATAGAGTCAATAAATCTATGAAAATGTTACCTAGGTACACAAAACATATAGGCTATATATCTATATACATATGTTACACTCTGTTCCCCATTTTCTGCCGAAATTTCGAGGCATTGCGTGTTGAGTGGCGGAACTCTACGCTGTGTTGTTTTGTTACCAGAGCGAAGAAATGAAAATAAGTTAATAAGTTTTATATATCTATGGTAGTATTTCAGGAATGGGACTCCTAAGAACCTACGGGAAAAGGCATGAAGATGTATGGGGACTAGTCTTTACTGCTATACATACGCATCATTTTTTAAACTATTTGTCTGTCCATCTCCAAGATTTAAATTAGTTCAGAAATTAATTTGTTAATTCTCGTGACATTCAAATTGCTAAGTATCGGTAAGCCAACCGTAACTAATCGATTGTAATTGCAGTAGTATCCGCTTTCATTGTTTTACAATACAATTACGTACCTTACCTTACTTTAGGTATATAAAACGCTTTGATAAGCGCACGATTACGTTGGTTTAACGAATATATTTTGTGTACACTACGCCCAACAAGTTATGGCCGCTCCGAAGTTAGCTGTAGATGGCTGCGCAGATTTGATTTTAGGATTTTTCTTACTTTTGAATTTGAAAGAATAAATCTTTCTAGGTGAGCATTGCGCAATAATTTAAAAAACCTAACTTCAGGACGCCCACGACTTGTTGACCGTACTATACTGCCAAACCGAATCCAGATACGTATTATAATAACAACAAAAAAACTACAAACATTAATTCTGCATTTTATTGACATCTACAAATTTTTATAACAACTGGTTGTACTAAAATATAAATGTGTATCAGTAAAAAGCTGTTAACATCGTGTTCTCATTACCATTATTGTTATTACTGCTTATATATAATGTAAGATTAATAAACATTACATTTTATAAGTTAGGTATACTGGTGCTATTTATTACAAGAGGACCAATTGCACTAAAATCACCGAACACATCGTATAAGCTCCATTCTAAGTGGTTGTAGGCCGATTACACTTTAGAATTCAGATATAACTCGAGGGTAAACATTTAAAACGGTGCAAAACAGCATGCCGCTTGAATATCAAAAAGTGATCTTCGTGAAATAGAGATAATTTTCATCATTTTTAACGATCACAGAAAAAGCATTGACTTAAAAGCAATATTTAATGCGTACAGTGCTAACCGCAACTGTGCTCTGCTGCCAAGAGCAGGAATACTTGGAATAATTAAAAAATAATTCAAAACTCTAACAATACACATGTTAAAAACGATGAGATTCCATATAATTAAGATTCGAAATAAATATCTGAATATATCCAATACTCCTTATAGTAAATTATAATAAATTATTATTAACAGTAGTATGGAATAGCTGCTGTCGAGAAAGGAACCGACAACCGCCTCAGTGTTTCTGAATGGGGATGTTCCTGTCGGTGATGGCAAGCTGCGGCAACGGTGCCTCCACAGTCAGGACGCCGTCCCGGGACAGCGACGATTTGATGGCCTCAGGATTGGTTCCTTTGGGCAAAAGGAATTCGCGGTTGTACTCTCTGTATACCGACTTCGTCTCTGACTTCTCTTCATGTTTGGCGTGAACCTGGAATATGTTTAGGGTATCATTAGATCATTATCATTAATTGCAAGTGCAATTATAGTTTGTAGACAGTAGTTGTTTATAGTTGGTAATCATCAGTTTCAAGCTGTAGCTAGTATATACCACTAGCGTAGACAGAGGAAACCTAATGTTAAAACATTCCGTTCTGCAGTGGAAAAATGGTACTAAAAATTAAAACCTTACCAATAATTTGTTATCAACTGTCTTCACGACGATTTCCTCGGGCGTGTATTGACTGACGTCGAATCTGAGCTTAAGAGACTTGCCATCTCCTTCATCCTGAATTAAAGGAGAGTTTAAGCTGTCCCAGTGGCTGGGCTCAGCCAACTGTCTGCTGTCACTGTGCTGTGACGATGTGGTGGTGCTGGAAACGTATACCGTTTGTTTATTATTCTTGAATTTATTAATTCGTGCAATTAATTCTTATTCGTATAAGTACTAAAGATTTCTTAAGGCGACTTCCGTTTTTTCGATTGACTGATATTATTTTAGGTAATTTTTAGAAGTTAAAATATATTTAATTATTTTAATGAATACTGTATTTAGATAAAGTATTAAGTTACCAACTATTAACAAATCAGTCGAAAGTACAGATATGTGATTACAAAATCATGTGTAGTTATATAACGTTTCATTATGTGCATCTGTTTCTTTGTAATCAAAATATCTATTGTACATTTTACAACAGATTATAAAATATTTACTTAGGAAGGTTAACCAATCGTATTCGAACAGAACATAAATACTTCATCTGCTTTTATATTTGTGTATTATTACGAAATAACAGCTATAGGTACTCATTTACATTTTTTAAAATTTATTTTCAGTAATATTATTCGTTAGGTACAACTTCATATCGAACCGTCTACAAAGTTGATTACTTTTATAAAAAAAAACCTCTCCCGGTCAAAGACCGCATTGTTGCTTGTTGCCACGTTATTTTAGAATATTTACTGGAAACCTTTGAATATCGTGACAAAATGTGCACATTTTATATTCATAACGTTGGGTTGTAACTGTAAGTCTAAAATATTTAATATATTAATTTTTTAGCTGATTTTACGATAAACATGAAACAAAATAACCCCTCAATAAAGAAGGGCGGCATGTAAAATTGAGTTAACACGGTTATTTCTCGGAACCCATTTTGTGAAATACTAAGAAGCACATTTTAGTAAATCGTTTTTGGTATGTTTTGTCTAATAATATAATGTAACGATAATAAATTACTTTATTTTAATTTAATAAGCCACCGCTTTATTATAAACTGTCTCTTCTCTCTGGATACGTTATGCAGATACCTACTGAATTTAGAGGTATTGTTTGTTGACTGGGAAACTTATGAATAATTAAGGTAAGGTATTTTACTTATATGGACATTACCTACTTATGAAAAACTGGTATATTACTTATATAAAAAAGAGTAAAACCAGAACCCTCAGTTGTTCAAATCTCGATGTAAGTATGTATTCTGTCTATTTTTAGTTCTGCGTTACATATTCAAGTACTTAAGTAATTACATTTTTTCTGCTATTCTGTACTAATTGATTATGATCACAGCTCACAAGGCTGATGTCATGCTCTCGCTCTCGCGAATGCAGATACAAGGCTATTGTCAACAAATGATCTCACCAATGTTATCCAATATATCACAAAAATGTTTTCCATTGTAGCAACGTAAGTTACACGCAAACAGATATATTTGTATGTTTATTCTTGAAGTAATTGGTACTAAAAATTATAATTAAGAATAAATAATTCTTAATTATCTATACATATAATAAAGCAGTACGCTTTATCATAACGTGGCGAAGTCATTTAAGATAATTTTAATCAAAATTATTGAAGTTTGAATTTGGCGTTGTGTCCAAATGTTTTCAATAATATTATTTAAAATACTTATTTTCATTTAAGGATTTTTATTTTATAAAAATCTATTAAATTTGGTTTTGTATAAAACAGTATGGTATACCTACAATTTTTTTCTATATTATAGAAAAATCTTACTTCGGCTTTAGTGTTTGATCATTCTCATATTATTAATAATAAATATAATATATAGAGTTATGCGTGATATATTTTTATTTATATATAGTTTCATATTATGTTAGTAAAGTGCGTGTACATACAAAATCTTCATTGGAGTGTATGGACCATGTGCCTGTATATATTATATTATTTAAACATAAAATACTATAATTTATGCTATAGATATTATACTATATTATATATATCATAAATATTTTACCTCTCTGACGACTTGGTTACTCCTCCGGAGGAAACAGATTCGAAATTGTAAGACATGCAAAAAGCAATATATTTTGTTAGATTTATGTTTTAGCTATAAAACACCTTATCTCAGAATAGGTTTCATAATTTTATAGTTATAAAAGCTTCATAAAAATATATAAGCGCAAAAGAAAAATAATATAAGCATTAAAATGTAGTGAAATTAAAATATTATATTAAAAATAAATATTATGATAATGGCACTACCGTACAATATAATTAAAATAATATGAAGATTATTTGTTTTTATTAATATATTAATTCATAAATAAAAATCTAAAATTAATGATTAATCGATTTGTTAAAATCAATATTATTTTCAAACTTCGTATTGATTACAAATGCAAACTACCCACGTTATTGCAAACAAGAAAGCTTGTATGTAATATGTATGGGCGGACCAGTTACTCATTGCTACAATTGAGTAAGAACCTAAAATATATTACTGACGTGACCAAACTTATTATTCCAAGCTTTCCAATAAATTGGTACCTATATTTGAAGTTCTAAGAAAATCAATACATAGAGGTCGTCCTGGCCACGTCCTTGTTGGTGTTCACCGAACTCTTCGACCTGCCAAGTCTTAATTACAATAGTGCGTCTTACGTCATGCAAGTTTTGTGAACCAATTTGTAACTGGGTCGTCTATGGTTTCACTCAGTAAACATTATTTCAGTACGATCAAACTAATATTTATCAAGACGCAGCACTGCCTTAGTACCTACAGAACTCGCGTAGGTATATTGTTACTTATATAGTTTTATATCGATGAAATAACCATAAACCTGTTTTTGCAAAAACAAGCTAGCGTTATGCAGTTTTTGTACGTTTACGTAGTTATTTAATGTAGGAAAACAACATTATGTCCATTTAATTACTTACTATTTTTAATAATATACCCATATTTTTATCATTTTGTTGTTTTTTGTTAAATTCCCTATTTCGTATGTTAATTGTTGATAGGTGCTGGCCGGCGCTATTTCTATTTATGACATCATCCCGCGTCGGGCTTACGTACCGCTGCACGCTTTAAATGGAGCCGACTAAGATGTCTGCAGTTGATGCCGTTCCGCGGAATGATCCCGAATAATGCCTTTTGAATATAACTACTTTCGTGGAACTGTCGCCGAGGTCGCCCGAGGTGGACAACTCTTTCGAAATCCCCGATCACATTAATTCAAGATTCCCTTTTAGGAAACCAGGGCCGACGTTAAAGTAACATTCAGAATAATAATGTAAATTGTACAAATATGTTCGCTTACTAAAATTCCAATATTCTTATAAGGTTGCGTAATGAATCACCTACTGCGGATGTGAATCAACAAAAAATTAACACATGGTTAAATAAACCGAAAAGACTTAGTCAAAACTAAAATTTCGGGCTATCTAAAATTTTAACAAATTAAAAAATCTTGACAAATACCTTGTAGAGCTCTTGAAAAAGTTATTGCTCTCTCTGTTCATGAGCTCCGATCGGAATTTGCTCATTTCTTCCTCCATTTTTCTCATTTCGGCGTCAAATCTCTCCCTAATGCTTGAGAATTCGGTGTCGATAACTGAAAAATCTCCGAGTTTGATGGGAATATTTCTCTTCAGACCACTGTCAGCCATTTTCACGTGTGCGTCGTGTGGAAACTGTCGAAACTAAACAAACACTGAGTGACGGGAAACGTTTTAGTGTAAACACAGTTCACGGTGTCGCTTCGCACTCGTTAGTAGACAAGGCAGGACTGATCATTAGTCGTCGACTCGGCGCCAGGGGGCTGCGCACAGTTTTAAATAGCCTCACGTTCGAACTCGCTCGGCGTCATTCGTCCCACACTGTACTTCTCGCTCATTCCACATCTACTCAGCCCGCGATCTCGAGCTTGAGATGCCTGGCGCATGATGGAGGTGACTGCTGACTACCATCATGTTATTTAATTGATGAATCATTATATCTGAATATGTCTTTACTGTTTATGGTGATGTTGTGTGTATTTAAACATATTAATTATTCAGGGGTTATTATTAATCAATTCCAAATAGAAAATGATTTATTAATTTTCCGAAATTTTATGTGGCATTGGCCAGCATTGTCAGATTTTTAACTTGGGGAAAAGAGGGATTTTTAAGTTTTTATTGCTATCCAATTATTTGGGTTTCAAAGAAAGTCTAAAATGGTGATAATAGCAATGTAAAATATTTTTAATGGAAAATCCTTTATTTCACCCTGAAAGACAGAGTTAAATTTTAATCTAGCGTGGTTATAACTTATACATTAATTAGGATTTTAATTATTTATATTTATTTGAAATTATTAGTAACTGATTAAAAAAATAAAGTAATCTGTCCAAATCGGGACACTTAATTTTGGGCTATGCATCGGGACGTTCTACCAAAACTAGGTTGGATAGCAACGCTAATATTGATCTAGCCGAAATATAATTTACACTTATAAATTAAGTATTTAAAAGAAAATTGGTTTTTTCTTATGAAATTACCACTAAAATGGATCTATCCGTGATGTACCAATCAATATATGTAATTTATTATAAGTTTTTAAAAACCTCTTCATTAATACAAATAAGTAAAAACTGATAACGTTGACTTTTAACAGTGTTTTGCAAGGTTATGCATAAGAAAACATCGCAGTTAACCTGCTGTTTGTTTGTGACGTATATTACGTCATTATCGCAGGTAGCTAGATACAGCCAGCCATGTACATATGTAGACTGTGGCATGGAAGTTACTTAACCCGTGAACAATGTTTAACCTTTTACAGATATAACTACCTGTTCGTTTGAAAAACTTGGTCATTTCATTTATTCGCCTGTTGTAAAAATATTAAGTATTAGTAATACTATTGCAGCCACGGTAGATTTTTAAAATAATGATATAAGTAAGTATATAAGTTCATTTTTAGAAGTAATATTATAAAAATACTATGGTGGCGTTATGGGTTCCACACGGGAGATAAAATAATTTTCTTTCTTTCACTTAACACGTATTGTCTTGAATTTGATGCAAGAAAATTGGCTGTAATATATATGTATAACATGAATGCTATTTAATGAGTGATTTGTTTAATGTAACGTTTTTTATAAACAGAAAATGTTATTTCTGGATTTTGTAAAGCTGTAAATGCAGTCTGAAGAAATGTGTTTACAACTCAAATCCATCTTCCTCCAATTTGACATTAATGTTAGTTAGTAGGTAATATTCGCTTATAATCCTTACAAGCACTACAAAAATAAATTTGCATGTAGATAAGCGAAGATGGGAGGCGGGCATAACGGGGCATGATGGAATCAAAAAAAATAATTCAGCTTCACGCTGTATCACGCACATAACAGGGTAAGCTGAGGAAACCTAGTGTTAAAACACTCCGTTCCCCATTTTTCGCCGAATTCGGGAGGCATTGGGTGTTGAGTAGCAGAACTCAAAGCCGCGCTTTGTCTTTGCGTTCGACATCAGAGCGAAGAAATTAAAATATAAATTTAAATAAATATTTCAATACCAAGAGTGGGGATTGAACCCACAACCAATCGCGTTTACAATCGGACACTTGAACCCCTGTACCTTGAATGACTGGCCTAAAAAAGACATTGGATCTAAATAATATATCCAGCATACAATAGTTACTGACGTTAGACAATTTCTAACGAGTACTAACGTGTGGCCTTGAGCGGTACACCAACAAACAACGCTTTTAATAGCTGCGTGCTACACAAAATCCATCATATATTACGTCTACATAATAATAGATTTTTATTCTATGTGCATAGGTTCTAACCATAGGATTTATGTAGGTATAGAAAATACAATAACTGTGAAGTAGGTAAGTGGCCAAAGGAAGGCACGATCTTTCTGCAGCGGAGACCGTGTGAGGAATTTTAAATCGAATTCCTTATAAGAAATAACTCTTGAGACAATTCTTTCCAAGTACTGAATTATTAACAAACGCTTATTTAGAATTTTCTATAGTATATAACATTATACTTGAATTATATTATACTATAGACATTAACTGTACATGACGAACATTGACTTGTAAAAGAAATACCTTCCTAGTAACAAGTCTACCAACTTACAAAAAATTTAATAGTTATATGTTATTATTTTTCGCATACGTACTTAATTTGAAAATTTCTAATAATGCCTTTTAAGAATTGAAACTTAAAAGACGTGCCTTGTCTTTCAAACCATTTATATTATTTATATATTTTAAATATTTAACAATCCAGTATTAGATATCTCACACTTCCCTATTAAGTAATTATCCTACCTATTAATAACTTCCTTGATAAGTACAAAATATTACCTACATAAAAATAAAAGCATTTCCTATATAAGAGCAAAAAATATAGATATACTACATGAATTAAAACCTAATAAGAATTAAGAAAGCAAACAGGTCAATGACTTTGCGAATTAGGAACAGCTATAATGGAGAACAACGGACGCGACACTCGTAGCTGTCAATAACAAGGTGTATTAGGTATGCTGCCGGATATCTACCGTCCTGCCTCCGCAATGACACTGTTTTATGGTTAATCTCTAAGCTCAGCCTTTTTATTCTTTAATTTAAAATATTATATTATATTGGTCGGGCAGGGGAACAGGTGTTTAACTGTAAAAATGACGGGTTGTGGGTTCGATCCCACTCGAGGATATAAAATATTTATTTAAAATTGTATTTTTATTTCTTGGCTCTGGTGTCAAGTTCCCTCTGCCTGCTGCCATGCTCGGGATATAGCGTAAGGTGTTTTATTTTATAAATTAAAATCTTTATCTACACGTATAATAACATTGTAATTTGTAACTAACCCTTGTCTATAGGTACATAATAATATATAAGAAAAAAACTATTCTTGGGGGTATTTATAAATGTAATAGAACCCAAAACAACGATATTTTTATTTCTTTGTCAGTTTGTCGGTTTATCTGTGCGTTTCTTCACGCTAATTTCAGAATCGGCTAAACCGATATCAGCACAGTTTTCACTATTGTATTTAGGCAAACTTCCTTTAACAATTAGTGTTTGACTCAGAAAATAAAAACAAAATATTCAAATCATAACTTCTATCTAATAAGCATGCGGTATTTATCTGACATAAATCCGTAGCTGCGAAGGTCGATGACGATGATGGTTTGTCACTCTGTTAACAAGCAGAGCGCAACGAATTACATCTTGGACTTGGTTTCCGTATTAAACTCCACAAGCCTCATATTTCGTTGAAATTAAATATGGTCACACGTCCTATATGTGGGTGCGTGGGTATGTGATTATACGTTTAAGATAATGAAACACTTTTATAATTTATTTCATTTTTACAGTTTAAAGTAGATTTTAGCTAAAATAAGTCATAAGGTCTGTCCGGATGACGCGTTTAGTCGCTGACGTGTAAATTGCGTGCAAAGCGTCAGTGCCTAGATCCATGCAGTTCATGCAAGTATTAGGAGAAAGGACTTCATTGCAATAAGTTGATTCTGTAGTTTCCTTCGTCACCACACCATACATTTTTACGTTATTAATATTCTATTGGATTTTTTAAAATATTTATCCAAAAATCAGAATATCTACCTATTTACCAAAGCAACAATTACATAAGCTACAAATCACAACATAAACATGGTTTTCAATTTCTGTACATTTTTAGACATGATCATAGTCTAATCTCAATGTCCAGGTCTTCGTGGCGCAATGGCACAAGCGTGTTACTGTAAACGCGACGGTTGTAGGTTCGATCCGCTCTCGAGTGAATGAGTTATTCTTATTATTTAAAATATTATTTTTATTTTTTCGCTCTGGTAACTATGAAAGCGCAGCGTTGAATTCCGCTACCAAATACGCAATGCCTCAAAAATTCAACGGAAAGTGGGGAACGAAGGTGTCTTTTGGGGAACGGAGTGTCCTAACATTAAGTTCCCAGATTGCAACTGCCTACCCTTCTGCGTGGGATGCATCTAATTTAAGCAGTACTTGTGAATGTTTTATTTAAACAATGTTCTGTCTATATATTTACCTATATTTATTGGTATTGTCTTAACCACTAACTTTATTAACGAGATATCATTGTTATTCAATGTCGCGTATCATATATAGGACCTTGTTCTAGTAACTCTTTATCGCCTACCTAAGCCAAAGAAATGTTTTTAATGCAAATACTAAACGTGTAGTAATTTTTGTACCTATATACGAACAAAGTAATTTAATAATTATAGTGTCAAGTGACTTACTGATCAATGAGTAAGTTTTATAAAAGGCTGCTATTCACAGCATTAATATTGTACGTATTGTTGTTTAAGTACCTAACAGAACTTTTAATTTTATTAGAAAACTTTAAAAATAAAACCGTTCGGTGCGTAGGGGCATCAGTGTGACTGTAAACGCGACTGGTCGTGGGTTCGATCCCCACTCGAGGAAATGAAATATTTGAGTTTTGAGTCGAGGTAAAGCGCGGCGCCGAGTTTCGCTATTCTACACGTAATGCCTCCGCATTCCGTGGCAAGAAGGTTCCCCCTGCCTACCCTGCTGTGTGCGGGATACGGTTTAAAACGGAAACGGTTGAAACGGTTTTAAAAATAAAAAAAGACATGAATAGAATGTCACAGTCTCATTATAATTAACTTTGTGGCCAGGGCAATCTGAACATGTACTTGGACACACATAAACTTAAGGCCCAATTGAAAAATAAAAACATATATATAACACACTGCAAGTTGCTTACAAGCCATACATATTGGAAGCCTTGACTATGGGTCCAGCGTGGCGTATGGTGAAGACGGAACTGGTTGTTTCCTATATTCATAACTTACCATTTAAGTAGTTTGTATGAAATATTTCATTTGGGTGTAGGTGTACCTACTGTATTTGTCACGCAGGAGTAAGAACTTGCAAGTCCAAATAGGCCTCCTACATACTGTGACGATACACTATAGGTACCACCTACTGCTATGAATAATTATTTAGATAATGGTAAAATATGCGTTCATAGCCGAATACGTCACTAACAGTTACATCATATTTTAACTACCAGCTAGTAGCTATGTCTAAATATAGACATTGTTTTTGTAAGAGTTGAATAATGGATATCATGAAAAATGAAAAAGATTTTAAGATATTGGTCTATTTAAAATCACAACCTACAGTTAAGACTACTATACAAAATGGAGAGACGGGAGGCGAACGCTTGATACCAACATAAATATAAAAAGCTTATCAAACCAGAAAGCTTACTATAATAGTAGTAAAAATTCGAATCTTGTAACAGTAAAATACATTATTTCCAAGATATTGAGAGAGAAATAATGTAATTATAGTTAACACAAAAAAAAACACAATTATTCGACAACAAAGAAATGGTATCATTGTGGACTTTGTAACTGTTATGTAAAGAATGTCCTTTTTAAGCATTTTTTTTTTTTAAATATTTTTAGTTGGCCGGAGAGACGCAGGTTCAAATCCCGCTACGTTCAAATTTTTATCCATTTTCTGAATAGGTATCATTTTTTCCGGATTTTATTAGGTCACTTAAGATATGAGAAATATTTTGTTTTAATAGTTAAACCTACTACATAAGTACATGGGTGTACAGCAAGACAATAAAGAATCCACACTTTTTTACATTAAGTATTTACGAAATTTTAGCACATTTACAAAAAAGTAATATAAAAAAATCTGAGTAGACAAAATAATAGTTTGAGTAGTGTAATCACAAAAGAACATATTCGCAAGAGCAAAGTGATAAAGTTCCAAAGGTAGCAGGATGCTAGTGTATTATAATAGCTTCATAATTATAAGACCAAAAGTTTACATGTTTAAGACACATAAATAAATAAATGAGCTTCATGCTGCATCTGGCATACAGCAGGGTAGGCCGAGGGAACCTAGTGTTAAGACACTCCATTCTCGACCTCGACTACCTGCTGTATTCTGGAGGCATTGCGTGTGTTGAGTGGTAGAAGTCAACACCACACTTTGTTTCGACACCAGAACGAAGAAATAGAAATATAAATGTAAATAAATATTTCACTTCCTCGAGTGTGGAATGAACCTACAACTACTGCATTACAGTCACCGCTTGTGCCAGACACTTTTAAATAACTATGTTTCAAATATTCTCTAAAAGACACATTGGAAAGATACACATTTCACATACATAAATACATGTATGTACAATCTTTGGTCTTATCTTTTCTTTAAGTACTGATAATGTCTAGAACATGTAGATAACAGTTGGCTAAGAAATCACAGAACATTGCAATAAAATACATTTATTTCTTTTATATAATATAAAACACCTAGACATAGATATTAATGTAGATTTAATATACAAGATTAACTTACACATTTTACTATAAAGACAATATTGGAAACTGAAGGACCTTAGGCTCTGTTTTTATTATAATTGTTGGTCCCATTGTGTGTTAGCTGTCAACAGACAGAAATGCAAAATCGGTATATGAATCAAACCAAGATCCCTTCCTTTCCTTAAATAATACAATTAATAATCAATATCAAGTTACAAACAAAATTATCAATTAACTTTTGTGCTTTAGTAATTATTATAATTTATACAAATTGTGCTTGTTAGTTGAAATAAAACTGGCATACATAAACAAAATAAAGCATTATTAAAGTTCATTTGATGACACATTTATAACAATCTATACAACAAATAACTAAGTTATCTATAAAGAAACAATTTTTGTAATTTTTTTGGAAATATATTTTACATACAAATAGACCTACATAGGCGATAAATAACTTCCAAAAACATCTTAGACTTTATATAAATAGACATTTTATATTATTTAACACAGAATATTTCAAAAGTTGGCATAAAATTACATACATAGTAGGTACATCTTAAGAATGATCTTTCTAAAAATAGTATATTTATTTTAAAGGTATAAATAGCACTGGTCATTTATATTTTCAGATATAATTGTTTTATAGAATATATATCAAAAATTTTTTATAAAAGATACTCAAATCCTTTAAAAAGGTCTAGTTACAGTACAAAATAGTTTTTTGCATTCAATCAATATAATCAGTCATAAATTGTTCAATTGTTGTATGAATCATATGTAAGACAAAATAAGATAAATATAGATTTCTCTGAAAACTTATCGCCCTGATGCTTCAGATACAGGAGGAGCTGCAGTTGGTTGTGGCACTGGTGCTGGTGCTGGCGCACTAGATGATCCAGATCCTGATGTAGCCCAGACAATTATAATAATGAGCAGTACCGCTCCTATAGCACCAATAATCAACATCATTTTCAAGTTTTGCCACCAATATTTTCTTTTTAGCTTACCAGCCTGTTGTTCAAACTGTGCAGCGCCATGTTGTAGGGCATCAGCCCTATTATCCAATTCCGATAATTTTTGATCCCTTTCCAAAACTTTCTCGACATTGACACGCATAATACCCACAACCTCATCTACTTTAGCTTGAGTTTGAGCTAAGCGTTTATCGCTTACTCTTGGTCCCGATGTTCCACTTGGGTTATCCATTATTTTGTTAATATAGATTTCAGATTTAAAATTAAAATAGGATACTTTATGAAAAAAGACAATCACAAACAAATATGGCGCTTTACACTTATGATACGGAAACGACAAACGAGTGAATTAAGAATTATTGTTATTTTAGCATGACGGCAACTACAGATTAAATATTTTTACAGGCTATACAAAATCTAGAGAGTTTAATATTACTGAACCCGACACAGTATTTTTTAAATTATATTAGTAATAACAAAATAAGTAAAATTGAGTCATAAACCCCGCACTTAGACCATATTCAAATTAATAGTAATGTATAAAAACCACGTTGGTCTATTCCACTTTGCACGGCCCTTAACGTCCTCGGTGGCTAGACCATTGTCTCACGTGTCGTGCATCACAACATACAATCCTGGGCGTATGAATAGGGGGGGCCAGGTGCTCCCTGGTTATTAATTTAAACATCTATCGCGACTCTATGTACATTCTATATAATTTTTAGGCTATTTATATTTATGTAATATAAAAGTAATGTACAAATACAAAAACATTAGCAGTTGAGCGATTCTACTTATAATCAATCAGCAGCTTACCTGAATAACTTAATAGTATTCACCTAGTTTTCTATAAGTTCTTATAATATTCAAAAGAATAAATTCTATTCTTGACTTCGTGGCATTGGAGCCACCTTAAATTTCAAGGCTTGGAAGTAATTTCTTCTAAAAAAATACTTTTTTTGTAATTGGAAATCGGGGGGACACAAAAAATATAGTTCTTGAATATAAGAGAACTCTCGTAGTCCTCCTTCCTCTTCTGGAATTGTTGGTTAAAACTTAGGATACATAATTATACAATTATTACCAAAAACAGTGTGATGTGTAAAGATTTACTACAATTTATATCATCTAATGATATATTGTATTTTATTAATTATTATATATTAATAAAAAACATATATCATTACACACATATACGGTAATTTATAATTCGTATTTATAAGATAATTTTGAAAGATAAGAATGTTCATGAATATTTTCTTTCTACTTACTCTATGAAAATTTTAATCATACTTTAAAATTGTCTTTTGATCTTTTCTTTTATTTTTAATCTATATTCTATAACCCGGAGCTTGAGGATTCATACCGTATTATATCTTGCTTGTATTAAATTTGTACACAATTCTTGAGTTTTATAGTAGTTCATATTTCAACGCCTATTTAAATTCAACTAATAAAACACAATGGTAAGAAATTATTATTTGCAAAGTTTTACTATTACTATCATTCATAATAATCAGGCTATTTGATGTAGCCGCACATGTGCACATTTTTACATTTTTTAACTAATTTACTTACAGGTTTCGTTAAACCCTATAAGGATTTTGAAAAATGAGGCTGAAGAAGAAAAAGCCGAAGTGGCTCGTATGTCCAGTTTTATCGGGGCCATTGCAATTGGTGATTTAGTAAAAAGTACACTTGGTCCTAAAGGCATGGATAAAATATTGGTATCTTATGGAAGAAACGCAGGCCAAGTACATTATTTACCATTATTTGTTATAGATAAGTCTTTAAATGTATTCTCATTAAACAAATATTTTTTTCATTTTATAGGTTGAAGTCACAAATGATGGTGCTACCATTTTAAAATCTGTAGGTGTTGACAATCCAGCCGCAAAAATCTTAGTTGATATGTCTAAAGTTCAAGACGAAGAAGTTGGTGATGGTACTACATCTGTAACAGTTCTAGGTAACATTACTTTCACTTATTAATATAGATATAATCTTATATTATTTTATAAGATAAATTTCTTATGAAACTTATGAAAATAAATTGCCCCGTGATATAATCGGACTTTGTATGTAATGCACATATTTTTGTGTACAATAATGTATATTTTATTGTAATGTATAGTTCTAAAATTCTAGCTGCTGAGTTATTAAGAGAGGCAGAAAAGTTGGTTGAACAGAAGCTTCACCCACAAACAATTATTGCTGGTTGGCGTATTGCTGTGGAAGCAGCCAGGCAGGCTTTAGCTGATGCTAGTTTTGATCATGAAAAAAACATGAATGAAGCTGCGTTAAGGAGTGATTTGGAGAACATTGCTCGTACCACACTTAGCTCTAAAATCCTGTCTAATCATAAAGAGTAAGTGTTAAAGATTATAATACCTAATTATACTATATTTAATATATGTAGGGTGGATGTTTGTTCCACTTTCATACTAGAAGTACTAAACAGATTTATATGAAACTTTACAGTATATACTTATATTTATGTCAAAATTTTGTATAATTTTGCTGTCATCAGCTTTACACTGTATCCCACGCACATCAGGGTAGGCAGAGGGAATCTAGTGTTAAGGCACTCTATTCCCCACTTTTTGCCGAATTCTGGAGGCATTGCATGTTGAGTGGTTGACTTTATAATTTTGCTGTAATACAATAATAAGTAAAAACAGGTGAAGCCATATTTGGGTTGATAGTTAATTTATATATTTTTTTAATTTTTAGGCATTTTACTAAATTAGCTGTGGATGCAGTCTTAAGGTTAAAAGGTTCTGGAAATCTTAAAGCAATACAAATCATTAAAATTTCTGGTGGTTTGCTTGAGGAATCTTTCTTAGATGAAGGTTTTTTGTTAAACAAAAAGGTATGTTCATAGTGTTATCTTCAGACTTTAATACTAGCAATCGAACGAGTCCTCTACAAAAGTTCTTTTCTTTCTTGCATCATATATCCTTTTTAGACTCATTCCCTCAATATGTCCTTCATTTTGTGACATCCTTGCATTCTTAATACATGTCATTTGGTGTTAATCTTCAGGGACTCAAGACCTAAATTGAACTGATGCTATAAAGAGAAGACATTGCTTCTTTGCAACATATAGATTTCCCTAAATGGGTAGCTATGCTGATGTTTCGCCATCTCTTTAGGCGCCATCTGTAAATTATGTCATACAATTTCATGATTTTTTGATGGTTACATTTGGACTGTGGACAAAGCAGTGATAATTCTGTTACCCAGCATATTTGCATGTCCATTCTGTACCTGACTTTACTAAACATACTTCCCAAATATACAACTTCATTCACTTGTTTTATCTTTTTTCTTTTTCTAGCTTCACATCTTATCCTAGGATAAGGTGTCTGTCTATCCTTTTATGTGCGGGAATAAATATCAGTATAAGTCGAAAACTATTAGAACAAGAGGCCATCGTGGCATTGTGGTGGCATAAGTGTGTGATTGAAAATGCGATGGCTTAATGTGGGTTTAATTTCCATTCAGGGAACGAAATATTTATATATTTCCATTTCCTTGCTCCGGTATCAAGGCAAAGTGCGGCGTTTCGTTCTGCCAATCAACTCAAATCGCCTAGTGGGGAAAGACGTATTTTACAGTGGTCCCGTTTATAAATAGAACCAAGTGTGGTTCTATTTATAAACGGGATACAGTGTGAAAAAAAAAATATTTTGGAAAGAAACTCATTGATACCTCAGGCAGTGTCAAACTGATAATTTATGATTTTTAATTATAGGTTGGAGTACATCAACCAAAAAGAATAGAAAACGCCAACATTCTCATAGCTAATACTCCCATGGACACTGACAAAATAAAAGTATTTGGTTCAACTATCAAAGTGGACTCTATGGCTAAAATTGCTGAACTAGAAGTAGCTGAGAAGGAAAAAATGAAAGATAAAGTGAACAAAATCCTGGGTCACAAATGCAATGTATTTATAAATAGGTAAGATTTATATAATTTGAATTTGCTTATTATATCTTTGATATTATATCCTGTTGATATATTGATTTTTAGTGGTATAAATTATATTTCTGCAGAAATATATTTCAATAAAAGGAACCCTCTTGCAGCTTAACCTGCTAGAAATATCTGCTACTACATACATTCAAAATGAAAGTTTCAGCCAATAAAAGAATTATTACGTTATTTAAAAAAATATTAGCAATTTTGTCGAACCAAATACTTTATATTGACAACGATCTTATATATGAACTGATTAAATAAAACAAAATGATAAAGGAACTTTGCCAAAAAATAATTGTGAAAACTGCACTCAATGGGTAAGGCGATTCTGAGATTAGTGTGAAGAAGCGCACAGACAAACAGACAAAAATGTAAAAAATCTTTATTTTGGTTCCTATTACATTGATAACTGTCTTCTCATATATCTTCCATATACAAAGAGTATCAGTTACAATTTGGTTGCTTTTGTAAGGCATGGTGGTTAACCATAACATAATTCTCATGCAATTGTAATATGAATTCCAAGATATTTATTAATTTATAGGCAATTGATTTACAACTATCCTGAACAATTGTTTGCTGATGCTGGTGTGATGGCTATTGAACATGCTGACTTTGATGGTATTGAACGTCTCGCTCTTGTTACTGGTGGCGAAATTGTATCTACATTTGATTCACCCGATAAAGTCAAACTTGGCCATTGCAAGGTCATTGAGCAGGTATGTAAAACTTATATGACATTTAATTATTAATGTTTTTTTATATAACTAAGACTAAAATTGTTAGTTTCTGTAATGGTTCATTTTCAAATGAAATATTAATCTATGTCATAACTCAATAGCTTAAAACACATTTTTTTAATTTCCCATAGGTAGAGGGAACCTATTCTTAAGACACTTCCTTTTCCACATGCTGCACATTTTTCGAGACATTGAGTGGCATAGGAATCGAACTCACAACTGATGCGACAGATATAAGTTATTTTTCATTATTTATCAGTTTTTATTAGCTTCTTTTATCCTCCATTTTTTTTAAATTATGTATTAGCTCTACGGTAATGGTCTCAATATGATAAAGATCACAAAAATATAATACATGCCCTTGTTACGTTTCAGATACTTATTGGTGATGAATGTTTGATCCGTTTCTCTGGCGTAGAACTCGGTGCTGCCTGCACTATCGTCATTCGAGGAGCTACGCAGCAAGTGATCGATGAGGCTGAACGTTCCCTACACGATGCTCTGTGCGTGCTGGCCGCAACTGTAAAAGAGCCTAAAGTGGTGTTTGGTGGTGGTAAGCACTAATCTATTTTTTTATATTTCTTTCTTTTCGAAGACAATATTTTACAAATTTCTTTATTTAAAATGAATTTTGTTATACTTTATAAAGTTATTAACCTCTTGCTTGTTGTGATAGAATTTGCGCTATATTATTTTGGCTCATTACTTACTCTTTAAGAAATCAACGGTTTTTACATATAAAACGATGTAACCCAGGTGCAAGCGAGATGCTGATGGCGGAGGCGGCGTCGCGGGCGGCGGCGCGCACGCCCGGCAAGCAGGCGGCGGCGGCGGAGGCGTTCGCGACGGCGCTGCGCCGCCTGCCTGCAGCCGTGGCCGACAACGCCGGCTACGACAGCGCTGACCTGGTGGCCCGCTTGCGTGCCAACCACGCACAGGGGGAGAACACTATGGGATTAGGTATCTTAGATTATGTTTTTTTTTATAGGTTGTGGTTGTGGGCACGATATTCGCTAGGAGGAATTAGTTATTTTTTTTTTCACTATGACAATTATGACAACAAGATAAAGCATGACGTTGGAAGCTTGGCGTTTCCTTCATAGCGTCTTAACATTTGGTGTCTTAACATTAGGTTTTCTACTGCTTGCGGTTTGAGGACTACACCTTTAAAACAACTCCATCATTCATAGTCAAACAATGTGCCTCAGTTAAATATGTTCATTACAATAAATCATTTTTTTTAGCTTCATTATATAACATGGTAGGCTTCATTGTATATCATTCCAGCGCCGCAACTGGCCTACTTCCTATGAAATAAAATTTCTATTTTATTTTTAGTCTATTTACATATATTTCTTTCCACTTTTAGATATGGAGAATGGTCGCGTGGGAGACATGAAGAAACTCGGTATTACTGAATCCTATGTAGTGAAACGGCAAGTGCTCCTGTCTGCATCTGAAGCCGCAGAAGTCATACTTCGTGTGGATAACATTTTGAAGGCAGCACCACGTAGACGCGGTCCAGATCACCGTCCATGCTAACAAAATTCACCTTTAACTACTATAAAGAGCTATCCATTAATTTCGTTACACAAATTTCATGATTTTTTGTCACATTTTCGATACCTTGATGTATCTAGTGTGACGTTACACATTTTATAGAACTGCAGTTCCAAATTATGTGTATATAATATACACATTCAGAAATAAGATATCACGAAATTTAGGGCCCGTCTCCTGTCCTTGTCACAATGTCAAACTTCGTCAACCTCTGAGAGAAAGCTATTTTAACGTTTGACGTCATTTATGGATGGCTCCTAAGGGCTGTTATACACAAACCTAAGTATATTTTAAAATATATAAAACTTGTGTAAAATGACCCTTAGTCTATAAGAGCTTTGGTAAATAAACATTCTTGCAGTAATATGTGACACACTAAAAAAAGTCTTTTGTTTGAGAAATATACTAATAGTGCTATTCTTTTGAGTGTCGCATAGTGTACTGTTTTTTATTATTTTAATTAATAATTATCTATATCTGATGAAGTTTGGATATTTATAAAATAATAAATTTCAAAAAAAATCTTTTAATATTAAAGAAAGTTCTTAATAATATTATTTTCTTAATGCTTTTAATGCACACGTATTTAGTAATAACACCTTTGTTGTATTCTAAAACTATTTGTTTTAAGAGGTTTGCAAGTGAATGCATTTTGTAATGATGATTTCAATTTTTTTGAGGTTATCACGTCATAGTAATGCTAGCAAAAATGTCTGGAGTTAACTATAGCTTTGTTTAGCTTACTTTAATTTTAGTTTGGCTGATATTGCCTAAATATTGTATTAACAGATTAATAAATTCTTCACAAAATAATATGTATGTTTTATTTGTAATAACTTTTACTATTATTTTTTAAAATATATATATATAATTTATATAGAAAAAAAATACATAGTAGTTTAGAATAAAAAAAAAACAAAAATATTTTTAGTGTTTTTAATGTTATAGCGAGGAAATTTATGGTAAATGTATCGAAAAATTAAAGGTATCGTGAACATTCAATCAGACCAGAATAAGAATTTAAACAGATTCGTACTTTAATTTCTTTTATAAATATCACAATATAATAAATATTATAAAATATTTTATAATATAATATATATTTCTTTTTATTGTTTTTTCTTTTTAGAGCATTCTCAGTGGAGTGCATTTTCAGTGGACGGAGTGCCGTCCTCGACTTTCCGTAAAATTTTGAGACATTGCTCGTTGATTGGCGAAACTCATCGCCGCGTTTTGTCCTCCGGAGTGAAGAAATGAAAATAATGTATGTACAAACGTTTCTCCGAATAGGGATCAAACCTACAACCATCACGTTTACAGTCAGACGCTACACCACTGCGCCTCACAGCCTTTATTCTTTAGTTATTTATTAGTTTTGGATTATTTATCACTTTTAGTATATATCGGTGACTTTTTAACATAAATTAAATATTAGTCACTGAATCACGACTACTTGCCAAATTCTACTTCGTAATAGAAAAATAAAATGGCAGGTATGAGCTTACCTACAATAAATCACATTTTACTGGGCTATTTTCATTTATGTGAATCTGGGACGATAACACAATTTACCTTTATTATTTGATTTAGCCCTCCCAGTTTTATATCCAAACAATAATAGCGTTAGCCCTATCAGAACCTTTTTCTGTTTATTTGAACATTTTGTTCTTTCTATCATAATACTTAAAAAGGTAAAAAGAAATGTAACGTGTCTTATTAGATGATATGTAACAAAAAAATACGACGTAACGAGGTTTGTACTATTTGTTACGCTATATCCCACATTCCCACACTCATCGGGGTGTCCATAAGGAACCTGGTGCTAAGACATTTTCTCCGTTCCTCATTTTCTGCTGAAGAAATTGTCGTGATCACGTATATTTAAGTACATCTTCTCACGTATTTTTTAATTGTATTATCGGAATATATACTTATTATTAGTTTATATAAAAATATTATACCGAAACTTACTTATATACTTAATCATGTTTTACTTTTTTCTTTATTAGTTTACTACGAAAGTATTATACACAAGGCTGTCATTTGCATTCGAAATATTATATGAACAACCGTTGTTTTCCTTTACTTACATGGTAAGTATCGGCATTTTTCACGGAACAGCAAGTACTACTCAGCTATACTTCACCCGATTGTTGTCAAATCAAACCATTCTGAAATCAACAATAGAAATACGTAACCATTGGATGCATAATATTTCAATTGTTTCTGAGCATGCAATATTTGATGGAAATAACTGTTCAAATGTTGCTCTAATAACAGGTTGTTTGGCCGCTGTTACAAACAAAATGTATTTACGTAGCCTCGCTAGGCTTTTATGAATTTTAATTTCATCTACTAATTAGGGCAATTAAATACCTACCTTTTATAATGACCCATTTCGAATTCTGATTTTATCTAAGGTACAATGATTGTGTTAATCGTGCGTGTATTGCATGTCGCTATTTAAATAAAATATTGGTGTATTTTAGGAATTCTATCTATTTGAAGTTACATTTTAATTTAGTTATTAGTGTTCTGATATTCTTCTTAGGGTTCCGTACATCAAAAGGTAAAAACGAAACCTTTATAAGATCACTTCGTTGTCCGCCTGTCAAGACCATTTAATTGCGGAAGCCTTGATGAGAAGGTGCCACAACACATATTGCACCATTGCGTTACGACAGCCTCATGTCTAAGGCACCTATTTAATCACTCTCAAGTCTGAGATCGATCTTGAGATGGCGTTTACATTCATAGATAAGTATACAATTTATAAATGAAAACAGCAAATCAAGATCGATCTCAGACTTGTATGCCATTTGTAAATAAGTGTGTAAGGCTAATTATTTAGTAAACAAAGGTGCTTAGCAACAGATAATTCAAATCTATAGTCACTTCTGTACAGTAGTTTAAATAAATATACCTAAGATCTAGCTGATATTTGCATAAATTATTTAAACGTATACTCTTCTTTACATCACAAAGAGAGGATTGTACAATAAAGTGGAATATTTAGACAGTAATCACGTACGTACGCACCGAGCGCGTAAAGTGCCCCAACCCTACGTGTTTTGGGAATTGCATTTCTATTTCCATCGCAAGGAAGTGCGACGGCAAGAGGTATTATAGGGATACTTTAATGTTACATGAAATTTTAATGATTTTGCTTCTCCTTCTATATAAACTCGTTATAAGAGAAGGGATAAATCTTGTGAAATTTCCAGGTAGACGGCAGACGTGAACATTTTTGTTTCTTTTTTGGGTTTAAGTATTTTCAAACCAATTTGCATTAATATCTAATTAGTCCTAAAGAAGACAATCTATTCGTGTATGAAAAGCGACGCCTCACGAAACAATAGGCACTTAAGTAGGTGCTTTACTTGAAAACATTTCATTAAAAGGCAGACGTTGAAAAACAAGGCATTCAAGTGAATAATGTTAACTAATGACGAATGTTTGCAGTTGTTCAAATGTTCTGGAATACCACACAGTTTGCGCTGCAAAAAACCGACTGCAACGTAATTGCGAGGTGGAATGAAGTTATAAGCCTCTCCGTGTACTGGATCGGCTGCCACGGTACATCATGTTGGATTGCCCTAAACTAATTACTTATGTATGTAGAAAACAGATTTATTAAATTTTAAATCAACTAAAAAGTGGACTTTAGCTGACATTTTCTGGAAAATATTATTTGTCATGGAACTGCATTATTACTGTTGTGCTAAGTAGGTCAAAAGTCAGATTTCGCGACACTGAATCATAGACAAAGAGTCATTGGTCGTCGTGGCTGGTATTTGTTGACGAATTCTGGTAAAAAAACAAAGCACTGGGAGTCTCCCAAGGTCTTGAAATTAGGCAAAAGTTGGAGAACGGAGTGTCTATGGTAGGCATGTTACATTAGATAGCGGGTAGCTGCAAAATCGTATAATAATACTTATAATATCTATTAGTTATTAGTTAATTAATACATCATCTTAACAAGTCATTGCTATGCTGTTTTCAAATGTAATCCATCCTGCTTATGTATAGGTAATGCAGTCGTTTAGGTGAATTTTGTAGGAAGCCATCAATTTAAAAATATTCATAGATATGCACATGTTTAACTTACTAAAGACAGTAAAGTCAGTCTTATAAGTGAGTTACCTAAAACCCAAAGTTCTGGCCTATTTTTTACTGTATCTACTTTTAAAAAGTTTATCTTGTACTTGATTCATACAGTGACCTAAAAGTTATCCGGCTCTGTAGAAGTAGAACTGAAACAATGAATTATTTACGTGCTTGCTTTTTGCATTGCCTCGTTCCCCTGCAAGGTTACATGTCTTCATGCCTACTACTAACTACGAGTATATATGCTGCTCACCTACTATAAACTACATAATCAGATTTAGGTAATCTTTGTCTTTTTTTATTATAGGTGGGTGGATTTTAATTGTTGGTGTGAAAAGAAAAAAATATATTAAGAAATTGGATTAGCCAATTTCCTGATTGTAGGTAGGTTAGGTTAGTATAATAAAATCGATATTTAAGCCCCAATAGTAGAATTATAAAATATCGATATTTAAGCCCTCAAATAAAAATGCTGCTCTACCTAAATTATCCATTATGTAGAATAATGGCATCTCATTTATATTCTTTATATTGTTTTTTACAATAATTATACGATGTGTTTTTACCAAAGGTAGAAAAGAAGTTAATTATCTGTTTTTTCTTTCTTATATCATTAGTTAACTCGAGCAGAAATAATTATCAAACAAAGTTTGAAGGTTCGACGGAATAGATGTGTTTCCTTCTCGTTTATCTTTCTTAAACACTGAAATTGGCCTGGGATTTAGGGGATAATTACGTTGCCAGACTGTTACTTTATACAGAAATTAAGTAAGCTTGCTATTATTTTGTACTAGCGATCTGTTTGCGGCTTCGCCCGCTTTATCAATGGGATTATTTATTTAGTAAATTAAATTGCGTTTTTGTTTTTTTAAGAGTATGTATGTACCTAGGAAATATTCTCTATTACCTCATACCTTCAGAATCGCTGAACAGATTTACATAATTGAGGTATCTTTAGATTCGTCTAATCAACCCAAATAATCTTAATCAAAAAAGTGAAGACTACAATTATGGATATCAAATAATAAAGTATGGAAACTTGGGGAGCCTACACTTGAGGACTGTGAAGCGCGTTCAAATTCTCAAGATATTATCTCATTTATTAAAATAATAATAGTATTTTTCTTTATAGTATTAGTTATAATTAAAATCACGCCCTACACTCTCCTCGATAGAAGAACTATTTATATGAGTATTTTTTTTAAATTCAAGTAACATAGGAGCAGGGGCGGCTCTAGCTCGTGTAGCGCCCGTGTGCAATGAAAATATAATAAATTATTATAGACATTAGGTATTAATATAGTTACGCGTCTAGCCCACTGGGTCCGCCGCGCGCTGTCACCCGCGATCCGTACGGTTCACGAAGCGTCGACCTCTCTACCCCTATATTTTAAATCTGTAATATCTTCTTTTAGATATATATCCCTTTTATTTATATGCTGTAAAGGGTAATTTTTATCTCTATTAATAAGAATCGACATAAGCCATTGACTATTATTTATTTTGGTTATACAATTCAGTAGTAATCTATTTTGAAAATTACAGTCTATCAGTAAAAACCACATTGAAATTGCATCTGCATCTGACTCTATACGCAAGGGTTCCGGGTTTAATTTCTAGTTGGAAGAGTAAAATATTAACAAGTCCATAAACCAGGTGCAATATATGCACCTGGTTTATGATTTCTATAAGCATATGCCTTGTCATGCACCAATAAGTTATTGTTAAAGTCAGCGAGCAAAACCAGCTTTCAGGTTCCACACCGACAGTAACTGTTGAATAGCAGTCCATTGATAGTTTCAAGGATATCGATATTCGGCTGCCCTGTGTAAGCTCTAATTGGCCCAGTTTGGTTGGGCAGAGATCGCACCACTAAATAGAGATTTGCGCGAAACTAATCCACACTGATCCGAGAAATCCCACTGGCATACCTTTACATAAATGGGTCAGTATCGTTACTCAGGTTGCCTTTGAGCTTTCACATGTTATTTTTTGAACTTGATTTTTCTAATATACTTGCTTGTGGGAGCATTATTGTTTATGCATATACTATATTGTAATTAATTCTTGCAGGAACTGACACACGTCGAAAGAATTAGTGATGAAAGAATGGCAAAATAATATTTTTGAAGGATAAGTGAGTGGCACAGAGAGGACCAAAAACACAGTATCGATGATACTGGAGAAAAGGCATGTAAACTCATGTGGACCACCCAAATGCATGCATAAATAGGTTGATGATAGTCGACAAGACGAAAGGGGTTCTCTCTAGCTACCTAAGCGTGAACTAAAAAAAATAGTAACGTTTTTAACAATTCACATTTGACTTAAAAGCTTTTACCGACCAAGTCGATAAATAAAATTATTATCTCCATGTACGAGAACATTCAGTAGAAAAGGAAGCTTAACATTTGCGGAAGGATAAGTTCACTAAGTACCAATATTGTTTTAGTTGGTAAGTTACTCAAGGCGGGACTCCTGGCAGACAGTTTTGGCAGCTGCTCCATATATGATGTATGTGACTGTCACGTAAGAGATTATTTCTTGGCAGTAGAACACGGCGCCCTCTCATACAATTGTCTGCTTAGCTACTTTGCATCTGACATTGAAATGCAATATACGATACCACTTTTTATTATGAAAAGATTTATAAGTTAAGTTCGTTTCATGCTGTATCCCTAGCGGGATAGTCAGAGAGAACGGAGCGCCAAAAGCCACGGCCTTTGCATGTCTCTATAGCCTCATCTACCTCTTCATACATGCCCTAAAGCCAGCTGCCAGCTATATATAGCTTATTAGAATTATAAAATCCTGTAAAAGTACAGGAGGTTAATTAAATTAAGTTAGTCTCTTCTACGATGTACTATATAAAATTATATAATTCAAAAGTCCATTGAATTAAATTTTATATTTCTGTGCTAACAAGAGAACAATACCCATTAAGTTTTCCAATCATATGAAACATGTAAGAAACAAATTGTTATCAGTTCTTGTGTCTCGGAGTACGTGCTACAATATACTGTAAAAGAAAACAATTGCGCAAAGTTTACCTTTTCTAGTGATTGAGTTCGCTAACTTCTAAGTTGGTTTATTCTTCTGAAGCAACCTGGTCTAAGCTTTTAATACGAAGCTGTCAGGATTAAGTTGTACTAAAAATATTTAAGTATTAAACTAGTTTTTTATAAAAATAAATTTGATGTTATACAATTTTTGATAATTAATATAAAATTATAATACGAATTTGTTGCAACATTAAAATTACGCCTTTTGGAGACAAATACAAAGCATAAATTAATAACTTATTTTTTTCAGCTTCTTGCTATAGGCAGAGGTTTTTCGCCGATTTTTTCAGACATTGCCGTGACGGTTTGCCTTATTACATAAATGAAACTTTTAATAAATAATAATTAATTCCCCAAGTTGGGGTCGAAACCACAACAGTCATGTTTACACACACGCTTGTGCCACTGCGCCACGAGGGCGTCTAATAAATAATCTTATGTATAACATACATTTATGTATAAGAGACAAATAAATATTCTTAAAAATAATTTCATTAAATTTTACGCTCGAAGTCGACCGATTTCATATAACCGAATTAGACAAAGAGCATCGTAACTTCCAGAATAGAGATTGGCACTGCGTGGGGAATCAAAAGTTTCCCAAATTTGTTGCCGCCAGGGAAGTTTCTTTGAACGTGCGACGACCGCATCATCATAAACCGAAACACAAAGGTTTTATGTGCCACATTAAGTTAATGGTAGCGATCAGATATATGGTGGGGTTGTTTGACTAAGCTTTATTAGTGCATTTTTGATAATGTACGTAGAATACGGAAAAACTGTTAAAACTATAAACATAGTATATTTAGATACTTTAGTTGTTAACCAACTTAATGTATGGAGAAAAGTTTACAACGTCTGTGAATCGATGGTGGTTATAATAAATGGAGGTATTTCTTTTGTATGACTTTTTGTTGTTTCGTGTATCTAAATATGGAAATGAAACATTTATTTAAATTTATATTTCTATTTTCTATGGGACGCTATGGTGTTGTGACAGAGCACGGCGTTGAGCTCCACTCAGCAAGCCTTAAGAATTCGGCAGGAAGTGGGGAAGTGAGTGTCTCAACACTAGTTGCCTCTGCCTACCCTGCTGTGTGCGGGATACAGCGTGAAGCTGTGTCCATCCATCCGTCCATCAGCCTTTTAAGGTCCACTGCTGGACATAGGCCTCCCCCAATGCTCGCCACTCCGTCCGGTCCTGCGCCCTTTGAATCCAGCGGTTTCCCGCTGTCTTCTTAAGGTCGTCGGTCCACCTGGTTGGAGGGCGGCCTGTACTCCTTTTGCCGAGACGTGGTCGCCATTCGAGGACCTTTCTTCCCCATCGGTTGTCGGTCCTCCTAACAATATGGCCTGCCCATTGCCACTTTAGCTTGCAGATTTTGAGAGCTATGTCGGTAACCCGCGTTCGTCTACGGATTTCATCATTTCGAATTCTGTCGCGTAGAGAAATACCAAGCATAGCTCTCTCCATCGCTCGCTGAGCGACTTTGAGCCTGTGGATAAGGCTTGCGGTGAAAGACCACGTCTCAGCGCCATACGTTAACACTGGCAACACACACTGATTAAACATTTTTGACTTCAGGCACTGAGGTATACTGGACGAGAAGATATTTTGCAGTTTCCCAAACGCTGCCCAGCCGAGTTGGATTCTACGAGTGACCTCTTTCTGAAAGTTGGACTTACCCATTCGGATCACTTGTCCCAGGTAGATGTACTCGTCAACAACTTCCAGAGGTACGCCTTCAACAACGACCGGTATGGGTATAACATGGACGTTAGACATGATCTTTGTCTTGTCCATGTTCATCTTAAGACCCACCCGTTGTGAGGCGTTATGGAGGTCCCCTAGCATGGTACTGAGTTCCTCCAGAGACTCTGCCAAGATTACTATATCATCGGCAAATCGAAGGTGTATTAAGTGTTCACCATTGACGTTAATACCATGGCTGTTCCACTCTATCAGCTTAAACACGTCTTCTAGTGCAGCGTTAAACAGTTTCGGGGATATTACATCCCCCTGTCGTACTCCGCGCTGCAGTGGAATAGGTGCTGTTTTTCCGTCGTGGACACGGACTGACATGGTCGCGGCTTTGTATACACACTTCAATACTTCGATGTATCGATAGTCAATCTGGCATCGTTGGAGAGATTCTAGTACCGCCCAGGTCTCGAAAGAATCGAAGGCTTTCTCATAGTCCACATACGCAACACATAGCGGCAGGTTATACTCCTCGGTCTTCTGTATGACCTGTCGCAGCGTATGTATGTGGTCCATGGTACTGTAGCCTTTTCGGAAACCGGCTTGTTCGGGAGGCTGGAAGTCGTCAAGTCTGCGCGCGATACGATTTGTGAGAACCCTTGAAAAAAGCTTATAAATGTGGCTCAAAAGTGCGATAGGTCTGTAGTTCTTCAAAAGAGCTCTATCGCCCTTTTTGAAGAACAACACTACCACGCTCCTACTCCAATCTTCCGGAACAGTTCCGCTACTGATGACGGTATCAAATAGTTTTTGTAGCACCACTAGGAGGGGTTTACCTCCAGCTTTTAGTAGCTCTGCTGTAATACCGTCATCACCCGGTGCTTTGTTGTTCTTAAGCTGATTAAGGGCTCCTCTAATTTCGTACAGACTGACGTCCGGAAAATCTTCGGTATAGAGAAGCTGTGTAGTGTATTTAAATATCAATTCACCTAAAGTCAGGAAACGCTAACAAAAGATTCGCTATTTATGTTAATAGGAATGACCTGCCTGCGGCCAGGTCCGGGGGCTGTGCGTCGCTCTGCGTCCGTGAAATTGAATTAGCAACTCATTAGTGACGCCAATAAAACGGACCCGGTGACTAGCTCGCCATCCCACTATGGCTCCACGTGCATTTAGATATACTTGTATGTATGTATGGAGGCAGGCGGCGTAGGTTGCGTGTACATTAATGAACCGTACATACAAAACTATTAGATTTTACATTATAATATATCTTTTAAGCAATTTTTATGATAATGTTATATTGTCATAAAATTAGCTTTACGCTGTATTTCTCGCGTAGGAGGGTAGACAGAGGGAATCTAGTGTTAAGACAATCCGTTCCTTACTTTCCGTCGAATTTTTCGAGACATTGAGTGTTGAGTGGCGAAACTTAACGCCGGGCTTTTGGCTTGGTCGCAAAGAGAAGAAATGAAAATATTAATAAATATTAATTCTTTCCCCGAGTAGGGATCGAACCCACAATCGTCGCGTTACAATCACACCGTTGTGCCACGCCAAGACGGCCTTATTGTAATAAAACCTTCTTGAAAATATGTGAAATCTAATAGTGTAGTTATGTAAGTCTAAAAACGTTTTAAGGTAAATTTAAAATGAATAAATCATTAACAAACAAATAAACTCATCCGAACTGTCATAAAAGTGTCAACGTATTTATAATTTATAAAGTAACTCATTAACTAAATTAAAATTACGAAACAAAACGTCATTAATTTACAAAACATTTGTATTTGCAATATAAATAATTTAGACCTCCAATAAAATTAAACCTCATTTTGGATATAATTTTAGTCAAATTATGTACGTGGGAGGACTGGGAGGTATCTGTGTTTGTACGAGTATGTCAGAAATATTTCAAACCAGCGCGCCGGAGCGAGACTCCCTTGAGCTGGCGAGGGTAAACTCTTGCGAATTATAGGTACTTATTTTAAACGAATGCCTACAGGGATTGCTATTTTGTAACTCGATTCACAGAAAATGTACGATTAAAATCAACGAACGTATTTCAACTGAAGTGATAATTCGACTGCTCTCGTAATTAACTAAATCAATATATTTGCCTATCGTCTTTGCACAGAACTGTCGTCAAACGTTAATTTATCTACCTAATGTAGAAATTCAAATAGTTATTTGATTATTTAAATACTAGGGTTGTATAATTGGATATTGTACAACCCTAGTATTACATACTTTCATGAAAAAACACTACATACGTGTGCGTTACAGTGTTTTTCATAAAAGTATGATAGTAACGCATGCATTACAATAAAAATAAATAAAATTTAGTACAGAAAAGAGGCCGTCGCGGCCCGGTGGCACGAACGTGTGACTGTAAATGCAACGGATGTGGGTTCGAGGGAATTAATTGTTATTTATTAATATTTTTATTTCTTCGCTCTGGCACCAAGGCAAATGTCCGATAGGGAGTTCCGCCACTCAGCACGCACTAAAAGTGGAGAAAAGAGTGTCTTAAGTGTGGTATGTTACGTACCTGTATGTTATAATGTAGAGAAACGATGTTATACTATTAATTAACCAAGTATTTAATAAAACATATTTTTTTTCTCTTTTTTAAGAACCTTATAACTATAATAACTGATTTTTTTACTCGTAGCCTTCGCGTAAAAAAATACTTGTTATTATTAGCTGAAAAAATGTTTATTATATCTTAATTCTTTCAGTTTCAATTATAATTTAAAAATGTTACAGAAAAATATCAAGATAAACATTTTTACTTCCCGATGAGACCCGTCGCGACCGACTCGCAAGTTAATGTTGCGTGTAAAGTTATGGCCCAGTTTAAGAACTGCATGCGCTAACTCTGCTGCTATAATATGATCTTCTGGCTACAATATCACGCAGTGTTAACTGTTAAGCATAATTTAAAATATTTTATTAAAATTTACTCTTTTTTCCAGTAAGAAAAGCAAATTATTTTTAATATTGGCGGCATTGGGAGGTGTCAGTTTGAATACAATGGTTCTAAGTTCATAATACGGAAATATTTAAAATGTATTTTCTTATTACCAAAAAAAGATTTGATTTCTATATTATATTTATTTTTATAAAATTTTCTCAAATTTTAATGGTTGTGAAAGGTGTATAAACACCGTTTTAAAATATTCCAATATGGTGTTGAACTACACACAAATAAGTATAAACTAGGACAACAATAATACAGAAACAAACAGACAAATCTATTTAAAAAATTAAATGTAGCTCTCTAATTTATTGAATAAATATAGGGATTGGATGATTTTCAAATTTTTTTAAACCATTAATCCATCTCAACTAGAAGCTATACACACGTAGGCATATATCAATTAGTATAGTAACTTAAACACAAAAGTATTTACGTCAAAATAAGGTCAAAGAATACATCAAGGTTTTTCTGAAGCCTCCCCTCAGCTTAAGTACAACTCTTTAAGTTTGGGCGTTAATTGCTGCGTGAGAACAACGACACCTGGATACCTTTAACTCGGCAAAATAAACAAGATTATCGTATGTGATCTTCAGGATATTGTGATGATAATGTGTAGGCGGTATTACTATATAAGATGAAATACTAATACTTAATAATTATGTACTGTAAGACAAATAGTATTTTTTATTATATAAATCTTTCTTTTAGACGTATTATTAGAATCTATTGCACAGGTAAAGTAATAATAATATTTTTTTCACTCTTATAAATATTTTTCTCTACCTAATTGTTATTATAACGTGTTATATTTTAAAATAAATAGTAGGTTATTTATTTTATAAAAATATTACTGTTTTCTGATTAATTCACAAAAAAATTCAAACTCTAATTCAAAATATTCTTTATTCAAATAGCCTATTATTATAAGCACTTTTGAATCGTCGAATGAACATATGAACAAAGAGCTACCACCACAGTTCTTCTGAGAAGAGCCGGCAAGAAACTCAACAGTTGCTCTTTTCAAAGTCAAAAATACATTTTCATTCTGGTATAATGGGATATGTCTTTGGTACTGATAGGTTAAACTTTTGGATTTCTATAAAACATTTTATTTTTCACAAATGGTTGGTAGAGTGTACATAATAACAAGTCACTCATTTATTTGCTTTTAATCTATTAATAGATTGCGTCCAGGTCGGCGGTATCGGCAGTATAAGTATTCCCACGAGAGCTACATTTAGTCTGGCATATTTCGACTGCACTCCGATAGACTGTGATTAATATTTAATATTTCCAATTTTAGTTATACTAAATATTGCTAATACAAATCTACGTCTATTGAATAAATCTAAATCCATAATTCCTATACAAAAAAGAACAAAATAAAATCACAAAAGTAAAGAAGTAACAGCTTTCACATGCGATGCAAGCTTATTTGCAATTTAAAGACGATATTAAAAGTATATTCGTTCAACCGTTTGATCTCCAGATGAAATTTTGTAATGTCGCCGTTGGGACGCGTTAACTAAAATATTTAAAACAGATGACAATATTTCACATAAAATGGCTCTATTTTAAAGTGAACACCATAATAAATCGTAGTGAGCAATAACGTAGGGTAGCACCAGTGCGGACTGAATTTTAAGCATGAGAGTTATTTACAATACATATTTTATGGAGTTTTCGGTAATATTTGCTAATGCTGGTATATTGGCATACTATTTTCATATAAGCTATATATATACAAAGAAGACAGCAGAATAAGATCAATCATTACTTCGTCGACTTTATTTAGCTAGCTTTGGATAATAAGAAATTATTCTTTAGGGTTACGAACCTCAAAAGGAAATAAACGAAATCCTTATAGGATTACTTTCTTTTCCGTCCATCTCTCAAGACAAATATCTAAAAATTCTGTAAAGAAACGAGTTATGATTAAAATTAAATATTTAGGTCTAGAATTACTTACAGCACAGAAATATGAACCTTGTAGTTTTAAGTCAACGCAAGCAATAGATGCGGGCATTTATGGATTGTTTTTGCCGCGGTTTACCGAAGGTTATGAAATTTGGCACGAGTTGTGAACTTACTATACAAATAAAGAAAAAATCCAGAAAATGACAATTTACAGGTAGGTATTTTGTAAAAGAAAATCATTACAAATTTATATTTGGAGTTCACTTCATATAAATTATTGTATTCGCCAGCAAACTTAAGTTTCTCAACTTTATTCGTGGCGTAATCAAAACCTATAGGGTATTTCCCGTAGACCAATCATGGAATTTGGCAAGGACTGAGAGCTTACAGAACAAATATAGGAAAAATTTTAAAAATGAAAATTTATTTTTATATTACTGATGAAAACTATATTACAAACTTATAATTGTAGTTCATTTCATACAAAATGAGCGCATACGCCCGTAAACTTAACATTGCCATCGTTCATAAATTGTATTTCCCGTTGATCTACAATCCTGACTAGTCTAGATATTTTTTTAATTAATGATAAAAAAGAATTAATTTACAGTGTTGATTAATTACGTTAATTACTTCAAGTACAAATGATAGACAAATTTTTATCGAAGCTTAATTTTAGTTTGCCTTATTTTAAGAAAAACCGGTTTGATATACGATATGCCGAAAATTAACAGAAAAATACAAAAAAAGCTTTGCTACAATTTTAATTGTTAAAATCAAAATATTTCCAAATTATTAAGAAGGGAAGTAATAATACATGTCCAATAATTCCAATTGAATTGGCAAATTGCTCTGATGTGATTGTCATAGCGTTACTTACTCGAATGCGGTTGAACAAATGCTCGTCGTGGCGCACCGACGGGAACCTGTTTTGAAGTTAAATTACCAAAGTTTGACAAGCGGTCCGACTCACTAAACTACGCTAGCAATAATTCTGCATAGCGTGGTTGGAAGACAATATCGAGGGTAGATGCACATTATTGTCGCTATACTGAGGTATCATTAAAAAAGTCTTTAGTTTTTTTTTAAAAAACTAATATATGTTGTATGTAAGGTAAGTTAAGTAAAATTTATAAATACTATAATAAAATAATGATATAATACTATTTTATACCCGCGTCTTCGCTCATAGGTTAAATGGAAATAATTGTGTATGGCATGTGTGACTTTATAGATATCAGATAACTGTAACTCATTAAAATGATTATATTCGTAAATTAAATTATAATAATTAAAATTTATGAATGAAAACGGCATTTCAAGATCGATCTCAGACTTGAGGGGAACTTACAAATGTTAAAGAAAGTGTTCCTAATAAATAATAAAAAAAACAAGTTATTGCCTTTCGCTACGTAACAACAAAAACTATCCAACATAATAAAAAAAAAACAATTCTAGTTCGTGAGTTCAACCAAACAAGCTTAGTAATATTAGTACAGAAATATAGATACCTTAAACATATTTTCAGTTCCTTTTAATGTATATATGAAAAAAGTTTGAAATACGCTTTTCAACATTTTTTGAGTTGAACAAATATAAATTAATTGTATTCTAAAGTTTCGAAACAGAATAAGACGTTAAACGGTCGGTATTACGAGCAAACATTTCTTTAATAGTCACGAAATGCCTTATGGATTTATGTGGGGAAGGTAACTTGGGAGTATTTTGGTTGCAGAGCGAGCGGCACAGGTGCCGTCTGACCCGTCCGCCGATTGCTTCCAGATCTAATGAAATACTTCTCCCAAGACACTGCCGCGTCGCTTTTCAAATTGAAACAGGAAATAATCTCGTTCCGCCAATTTCACTCGTTTTATACTTTTCATTAAATTGAACGATACGAGAGCTCCCTCTGTTGGAATATTAGTCGATCCTTTTATCACTTTTCAATGTACGTAGGTACTTATTACAAAGACGATGTGTTTAGATTTGTTTGAACTGTAGGGAATAATTAAAAATGATATATAATATATTCCACTTCGTCCGGGCCGAATCGCAAGATATTAATTTCTCCGAAGTTTGCGAGACACCAACAGGCTTATAAGATTAGAATAATTTTCTCATTTCGAGGTTTCCCCGCGAGCGTAACCAGCAGTTTAATTAAAACTAACAGTTGTCTCACACAGTCTTATCCAGCAATTTGCGAGGTATTACAGCATTACAGGCCGAACTTTGTCCACAAATTATCTTGACTCCATTTAACAAAGCGGTTATGTTAATGCAATCTCTTCTAATATCAGAAGTATATTTATTGTTTTATTATGTGATAGGGCTTTGTAATGTTAAAGGAAACGGCTCTATTTTATTTTATTGTTATGAAATCCATCAAATGTTTTGTAGCTTCATAGATGTAAGGGGACAAAGCGTAATTTAATTCTTCTTTATCTTTTTGTGGTCTTCATAACAATTTTACATGTGGAATTGAACCATTAAAGGCATAATAATAATTTAGTATTAATTTTGACAGTAATAAAAAAAACAATATTAACATTAACAAAAATAAATATTAACATTTAAGTCAAATATACCTAAAAACATTTATATCTTTTGAATGAAAATATTTTTGGTCAAATGTTCTACAGTAGTTTTACTTGCATTATAATAATGTAAAAATGAAACACAAGATTCTTAACATTATGAGAGTTAGGAGTTAGTAAAATAATTAGTTTAGTTATGTGAGTTCATTTTTGGAAGTATTTGTATAAAATTCTTTAAATTCAGGCATCAGGCTATGTAAGGATACAAGCGTGTGACTGTAAACACGACAGATTGTGGGTTCGATTCCCACTGGTGCATTTCGCTCTGGTGTCGAGTCAAAGCGCGGCGTTGAGTTCCGTCACTCCAGAATTCGGCAGAATGTGGGGAGCAGAGCTCTTAGGATTAAGCTCCCTCTGGTTTACCTGCTACATGCGGGATACAGGGTGAAGCTGAAAAAAAAGATTAAAATTGGATGAACTCAGTTTATAAAAAAAAGAAATGTAATAATAATAATAAAAAAAAAATGAATGCATTAAAAGTTTACTGAAATTGAGCTTTTAGTTAAGGCATATTGTTGGGAAATGAATCTGTAGAAGGCTGACATGAACGCGGCTCCCTCCCTCGCTATCGGTTGGGGCCTTTATCTTTACTATGGAATAAAGGAAAAAGTACCATTTCTTAAGCAATATTTCTCATATGCGAGTGCTTATGAAATATGAATTCTATCTCACAAAACATATTATTCCGTTATTACTCAATATATTGCTACATACTCGTATTTGAATGATATGAGAGATTCTACGAGTGGCTTTATAACATATTGTGAAATAAAACGTAATTTTTTTAATACCTTCCTTCCCTCCTACCTTCTTCTTATATACCTTAAGTAAAATATTCTTTAAAAAGTCTAGAAACTTATAGCTGGGTACTTTAAGTAAGAATTAGTTTTCAAATCCAAGCTGAAAAGGGGTAATATTTTCTTTTTGTGAACCTTCACCGGCCCGTGACGGCGACGCGACGTCGTGACGTTCAGAACTTTGTGAAATGAAGTTACCTCAAAATATTGTTAAATTTGTACATGTCATTAGAAAAATGAACTAATTATCCCTTAATTGGAAGAAAATAAAAGAAAATAAATACTTACCTCTTACTTAAAAAAAGTAATATATCTTATATGTATATCTTTCCAATATAAAATCTTTCTAAATATTTTCTTGGGTGTGTGAATTGGAAAATATTTAGAAATGTATAAACATTTTTAACGTAGCGGGATCTTATTTAGTTTTCTAAATGTTTAGATATTTATCTTTTTTAATACGATTTACGTCATTCACGGAGTTTTATAAAAGTATTTAATGTAAATATGCTAGCTATAGAATATTTAGAAATCTGTAAACTTTGATTTAAAGGACTTATGACTTATGAATTTGTGTTTCTTGGATTACATTTAAATAATTATGTGCATTTCAGTCACATATTTTTAATAGGTGGAAGATGGAATGGAAGTAAATATTTTAGGAAAGTAATTTATGACAGGGAATTTTATTTAGAAAGCTGAGTTAGCTAGCTTAAGAATTTCAAAGAATTTAAGAATATTGTGTTTTATATTGTTTTGTTTACCACGTAATTAGGAGTTCACGTGCATAATTATTAATATATTATAACAAAACTACTAAAATAAAAATATCATAATTAAAAAGATTACATTTAAAACATATTCATTAGACAACACTGAATACATATATACTCGTATACCTATATCGGAACGTTACTCATGTATCATTCAGCGAAAATTCGTGGCAAAGCAAAGCTGATCCTCCGCAATCTGTCTCGAACAATAAGTTGGTTTAACAAAAGCCGGCCATTCCAACAAGTCGGGAACTTTTGTAAGTTTAGCTCTTTCTCCACGGGGTCTTGGCAGCGCCCGCAGTTCTCACAATGGAACGAATAATCGTTAGGGCCAGTCATGAAGAAGCATCACAAAAACAACGACGCACTTCAACCAATAATATTACCAGACATTTTGTCAGAGCCAACACAATTTGGCGTTCACGTCTGGACTCTAAGATTCCTTTAATTTATAGCGACTCCTAACAAAGTTCTGTAAATTACTTTGGGTGTAAAAGATATTCTTAAAACATTTTATGGTGGGCCTTTCATAATTTTACAAACTTAATAGTAATAAAGAAAGCTAATGATGCAAACTTTTCGGGAATAGGTTAATGATATTCTTTAATGAGACAAATAAAATATAATTAGTTAAATAATGACTATTAAAACTTTTGTAAAGATTGAGAATGATGTTTTATTAAGAAAATAAAGGAAAGGACAAAAAAAAAATATTTTTATTTAAAAAAAAATACATGTACTTCCGCAGCATGTCTACTTTTAAGTAAAATTTAAGAAGCTTTAACATATATTAGACCTATAATTAAAATTATTCGTATCAACCATTTCACTATATAAAAGGCTTCGGACAGCTAAACTGATGTGAAGTAATGAAGGAACACGATCCTAGCGCTTCCGGGCATCACGTGGGAACGACTTCCGTGGCGCCAGGCTTCTCTTACAATCACTTAGCATCAGTATACCCTCAAAACTGTGTAAACATATTGGTAAACAGCCGGAAGGCGATAATTTATTGAAATAATGATGAAAAAAACGTTTAATTATTATTTTTAATATAAATTATCTTTTTAATTAATTACGTATAATTCTTTTCTTAAATAATAAACAACTATTTATGATAAATTGTAAATTATTTGAGCCATGTAATTTTTTGAGAGTCTAAGTTTGGTTCGGTTTTACGTAAATCCTAGTTATTTATCCTTACACAAAGTTAATTTCCGCTTTCACATTGTTTTAGAGAGGCTCATTGGTATACCCATGTCAATATCGACGTAGGTATCTAATTTCCTTTAAAAGCAATCGTATATTTTAAAATGATTTCTTTTATGGTTATAAAAAATATTTTAATATATTTCGAATGTTTCGGTGATATATCAACACGGGAATGATAAATATATAAGCAATAATATATAATACTTCTATTAGGGTAAAATTATTAGAAATCTTCAATCATTTTATAACATAATATCTTAACATTTTCCCATGACTTAACATTTTTCCATTGAAGCAGAGACGAATAGAACCTTCCGGCCCTTAAATAACACTGTATGTGTAAATACATATTCGAACATATATATTTGAAGGATAAATTTTCTGTAGCTTCACCTTGTATTCCGCACTTAGCAGGATAGGCAGAGGGAACCTGGGAACCTAGTTTAAAGACACGTTCTCATTAAGACACTTCCGTTCCCCATATTCCGTCGAATTCTGGAAACATTGCGGAACGGAAATGATAATATTAAGCATTTAATTTCCTCTAGTGGGAATCGAACCCATAACCTGATGTGTTCACAGTCACACGCTTGAGCCCTTGTGCTCCGCCACGACTGACCTCTAGTATACTAGTTTATTTATAGGACAAGATTTTATTAAGAAAAAAACAAACTTTTGTAGTTGGAAAAGGGTTAAAGTACTGCACGATTTTGTGTACAATGTCTAAATCAAAGAGTGCGTGTCACGGTGCCAGTCGTTCTCAATGCCAGCAAGCACGCAACAGTGCCTAACGTGCTATCGACTTACAACCTGTTCAATTTGATTCAATTTCTGTAAAAGTTATTTATTGCTGTTACGGTTGTATTTTAAATATTACTTGTGTTGAATAACTTTTTGATTATTGTTATTTAATTTGTAATAAAAGTACATTTTTATATTACATGCAAAATAAAATTTCAATAGTGCTGTTATTTTGTAGATTTAGTTTTTAAAAAATTACAGAATTCAAAGATTATCAATATTCAAGCAAAATAGAAACTTTCCTTAGCTTAGTGAGTTTTGCTATCGACTTTAACATTAATATTAATTATCCTATCCTATATCTTATAAAACAAAGTCGCTTTTCGTGTCTGTCTGTTGTTTCTAACTCTTCTTCTTTTAAACCACCCAACGGATTTTGATGCGGTTTTCACCATTAATTCGAGTATTTTTCATAGAAGGTTTATATATAGTTTATTATTTGTATATTCTTATGTAAATTAACATAAATACGATAAATGTGTATAAAGTCCTACCCGTTGAGACACTTTCGCGCATGCGCTGCTTTAATGGTAAGTACTACATGAAAATAATGTACTGGAGTATTGTTCCTCTTAATAAGATCTACAAAAAGTCCGGGACGGCATATTCATATCTTTTAAGAATAACGTGTAGTGATCATTTTTCTGTCTAAAAATAATAATTTCAATATATTTTTTATTGCGAGTCATATTTTTCCATAATGGTATTAATCCTTATCCTTTAAAATACTTTATTAATTTTCTACGTTAAACGAAGGTCCGCCGCGTCCGCCTGCCTTACACGCATCGGTGGTTCAGTGGTAGAATGCTCGCCTACCACGCGGGCGGCCCGGGCTCGATTCCCGGCCGATGCATTCTATTTAATTTTCCTCACAGGCAGCCACGTAGTGCTTGCTTTTCACCAGAGACAGAATACCCTCTTCAGCATTAACCACAAGCTTGAAAAAAAAACCCGCCTGCCTTTATAGCAACGAAGATTTAGATGCTTTTGCACGTATTGGATAATTGGAGTTGAATGTAGTATTTCAGCGCGATATATTTGTATTCATATTTTTTATAGTAGTTATTAGTAGGTAAGTTTTTGTTTATAATTTCTTCCGTTTAAAAATGGTCATTTAACTATCTAAAAATAGTCATTTAAATATATTTTAATAAGTACTTGAAAAGATTAGTAGCACAGATTTAAAATTACGGTACCTACTAAAAAATCCTTGCTGTGTAAAACAATTGGAAAATCCTTATGGAAACTACGAAAATGCGGGTTGCATTAGGGTTTAATTAATTTTCACATTATCTTAAGTGCTTTGCAAACATACATTATATGAATAATCCAGTAGTAAAAGCGGGCGAAGCCGCAAGAGGGTCGCTAGTAAGTATATTAATAAAACTTAATTGTCTGTCTGTATTTTAACATAACCATGTTTCTAAGTGCATATAATAAAAAAACAATTTGACAGTTATTTACATAATATCAAAATTAAAAAAAATATTTATCTGTGGGTTGATTACTGGAACAGCTAAGCCGATTTTTAAACGGTTTTATTAAGCTCACCCCGTTTGTTTGGATATTTGTATGGGTCAAATTTAGTAATTGAAATTTAATTTAAAACAGTTATTTGAAAGATTAACATAAGACATTAAAATACTTGTAAATTAATATAATTTAAAATCAGCTAAATGGATATAATAAAGTTTAATATCTGAGATCAACATTTTGCAATATTGGCTCCGACGAGACAGAGCATTCGTCTCTTTTTCAATTAGATATAGCAAAAGTAGACATCGGAGGTGGCGACGCAACGGCGGTTATACGAATCCCGTGAATAGAGAAGGAAAATCTCATTTGGATTTGACGGATTACCAGCCTCCTTCTGCCTAGTGTTCAGAGGGAACTAGCAGATATCTTTCTGCTAGTTCAAATTGAATTATATGATTAGGTTTCGAGCGGATGGGCAAACTGCGTTTTGTATATTGATAGGTATGGTTTAATAAAATAGATATTAAGTTTTTATACGTAATATGTAATTGTCTGTATATTAATATATTTATACTATTATAATTGCAATAACGTAACTTTCTAACTTTGTTAAAAAATGTAGGAAACAGAAATTGCCGTAGCTTAAATGACAATGATATAATGATTCTGGCTTCATCATCATCTGAATATTGGAACTCTTGAGAGGTTACTAGTAATTAAAGGCCTAATTTACAAAAATAATTTATAGAACTTGTAGCCTTTGATGAAAAAAAACGTGTTATTCATTGCTTTAAGGTTATGTTTTAGGGTATAAGATACTGTTTGAAATTGTATTTATATCTTTATTATAGAATTTATTTCATGTATTTGCTTTATATTATTGCAATAATAGCAAGAGGTATCCTTATTCTCAATTAATAGAGAACGTAAACACTATGTTTTTCATATTATTTGTTGAAAAATAAAATTACAGATGAAATATTTCCAATTTGTTACCTGTTAGGTATACCAGAGTGATTGCTCTATTTTGTATTTCCTTTTACGCTACGTGATCGAGAGGCAATCGAGCTCACTGAATAAAGGGAGAGATTTTACAAACTGTAGTTAATACTGGTACCACTGATATTGTAGGTTATTATGCTATTTTAATTATATTGTTCAATGTTATATGGTAAAACTAGAAATATAAGCATTCTTTTTCAAATAAGTAATCTTTATTAATTCATAGTTTTTAATTACGTATAAAGATATAACAAAAAAATATAATGAGGCCCGTTGTGGCGCAGGCACAAGCATGTGATTGCAAGCGCGGCAGGTTGTAGGTTCGATTCTCAGTCGAGGAAATGAAATATTTAATATTTTCATTTCTTCGCTCTTGTGTCGAGGCCTAGCATTTAGTTACGTTACTTAACACGTAATGCTTCGAGAAATCGGCGGAAAGTGTAGAACGAAGTGTTTTAACACCGCCATCTGCCTACTCTGCTAAATGCGGGATACAGTGTAAAGCCGATGTAATATAAGAGATTTCATTTCTTTTATTATTATTTTTTATTAAAGCAAAAAAAATAACTTGCTCCAAACAACAATATTCTTTCAATAGATATTTTTTACAAACGTGGTAAGATACAGTATGACAACTAACGCCAATCGCCAGAGTCATACCTAGAGGGGAGTCAGCCACATATTTCATATTAGCTTACAGAAGTTTTTTGTTTTTTGTCTGGACAATGATATGTGGATGGTTACATCCAAAAGCGGACTAACATAATTTTATTTAATACTTTCTTGTAAAAGGATTTGTGAAATTTTTTATTTTATTTTTCTCTCTAGGCTATAGTACTAATAATAGTAGGTACAGATAAAAATATATAAGTATATGACTTAAAAACTGCAATAAATTACGTAATTAGGACTTTGTTAATTATACATTTTGATCTAAATTAATGTAGAGACTGGCATAATGCCCGTGTCTACTTTTTTTTATTTTGCATCAATGAAATTATATGCGTTTTTTATATTTTTATTTTTAAAATATTTTTTAAATATATATATAGAGGATATTGACACGTAAGTATTTGGTCCAATAAAATTATACAGAAAGAATGACTAAGGAATATCTGTTGCCATTATCTTATAATTCTGTACGAAAGCATACTGTTTCGGCGATACGACGAGGGGAGCAAAGATTGAATTAAGTTATCGAAGGAAACGGCCCATCTTGCTCTATTTATGAGAAAAATGAAATCAGCTCTTATCTGGTCTCCATTAATATATCCAATAATTAAAGCTGACTGCATTATTAGTATCCTTGGTGTTAGCAGATTTAGCCTTGCTTATACCCTATAAAGATATAATATCTTAATTATCTGTATGTTATAAAATATTACGTTATTATTATAGCGAATTCTATTACTGCTTTTGTGTACATAAATTTAACGTCTTTCATAGATTTTTTGTATTTTTAAGGAAATTACAATCCAATTAGGTTATAAAATACACATAAAATATTTTAAAATTATTTCTCGCTTTATATGTAACGTCGAGATTGTCATTGCTTTTTAATAAAAACACTACAGCAAATCTCTGTTTAAATAAAATCATTTAAGCAATACACGATCGTGTCAAGTCATTTCTTGCTCAAGTTTAACTTGGCAATTACTTGATATTTTATTTAATAAAATAAAAAAATATAATTTAAATATTAAATGTTGATATTGTTTGCATTTTGTGAGACATTTCATGTATGGTATGAAACATCATCAAAATCGTTTTAATCTTCGCTCGGCTGAGTGTAGACGCATTTTTCATATAATCGACCCCAATTATCGCTAATCGAAAATTGATGTGGGCGGCAATTTGTGAAATGTCACCCTTGACATAATATCAGCTCGCGACATTAAGCCTCATTTTTATCGTTTTTTAAAACGGCGCCTACAAAATCTGAATAATCGAGATAGGGCGCTCCATCGACATTGCAATTTTAAATCTTAAAATTAAATGGGTCGTCAAATTAAAAAATAGACTCAATTAAAATATAAATCGGCCTAGAAATAGAGGCCGTCGGGACCCAGGGCCACAAGAGTGTGAATGTAACGCAACGGTTGTGGATTCGATGTCAATTCGAGAGAATGAATTATTATTTATTAGTATTTGAATTTATTCGCTCTAGCAAAAATTCGGCGGAAAATAGGGAACGGAATGTCTTAACACTACGTGTACCCTACCCTGCTGAGTGTAGGATACATCGTGAAGCGGAATTAATTTAATTTTTTAAAATAATATGTTGCCATTGAAAAAAAAACAAAATAAAGGAAAAAATAAAGAAATCCAGTAATATTTTCACTGTGCTATTTAACATTTTATCCCTAGTAAAATATCTCGGTGCACATGTTCGCTATCCGTGTCCGTCGTCTGCTAAGATAGATAACTTCCCGATGATTTAGTTTTATTGTTATCTATCTACAATCGAAATATCGCGTCGCTACTTCCGGGTCATGCGTGCAGCGAATATAGTGTGTATTTACAGATAAAAAATTTAACCAATTTTACGCATGTTTTCACATAAATACTTAAAAAGAAATTTTTATAACACGTTTATTTAATGTTGAATTAAATAATCCCTCACACAGCATTATAGGCGGAGGGAACCAAGTGTTAAGACACTCCGTTCCCCATATTCCGCCAAGTGAACTGAATCAAATAATCGTTTTAAATTCTATTTCTCTTATTAAAGTAAAGTCAGCTTACTCTGACAAATGTCTCTTTTTATTTTATTGGATCGTTCGATTACGTCTCAGCCAAAGATCATCTCTTCGGACGAAGTGGAGGCAGTTACAAGTGATACGGGTTAACAGCGTCGATTCATCGCCGATACAAATCGCTTTATGATTTCAGTGGAACAATTTTTATGGCGATCCGATGGAGGATCACAGTTTTCGTTGTACAATCTTGATGCTTAACATTTCTGATCAAAGGATTTTTGGATGAGAAGAATGATTATGGGTGGAAACGTGACTGTAAACGTGACAGGTTGGTGGCTCGATCCCCAGTCCAGTGTTTCCTAGTGTCTAGGCAAAGCGCGGCGTTGAGTTCCACCGCCCAATAGCCAGTGCCTTAAAAGTGGTGTTGTGTGAGGGATATACAGCGTAAAGCTAATAAGTAAGTAGATACCACTCGACAAATTATATAATAAAGCTTCCTTTTCCAAATAAGCTACAATGTATAAAAAATACTGTCAATTATTTTTAAAAATTCTACTACACAAATAAGCGATAACTAAAATATTCCATATATAAATTTTTACTCACTGATAACACATGATGGCGACTGAATGTCGGGCTTATACTACCTTTAATAATAGAATAGCCGGTATAAAATTATTATTCAAATACCTGTGCATAGCTGTGCAAGGTAAACAATTAGAAGTAATAATAGTGTGAAGGTTATATGCTACCCCCCTATCATACCCTGTCACGGTCGAGAGATATGGGCAGCTAATAAATGGTATTAATGTTTAACCGACCTTTGCTCATTGGGGTTGAAAAATACTCGTAGAGTCTTGACTCTTGGTTGAAGATATAGAAGTTCAACGCTTTGTAAATCTTTAACATATACTTTAATATATATTTTTTACTTATATATATATATATATATATATGAATATATACATATTAAATTGCATTTTCAAAAAAAAAAGAGTTACAACAAAATATTTGCAATGTTTTCTACAATAACACTTTACGAACAAATAGCAAAGACATTCTTTGAATAAATCAGAATATAGTGACTGGGGTGAATGACAATAAAACTAAATCACAGCGGCTACCATTGTGCCTCACCGGCGCCGGCGGAAAGCTGGCATATGCAGGGGACAGCATGGAGAAAATACAAATGCCTGTATTATTTTAATATAAGTAAGACATGTTCAGTTATAGTATTTAAACTAATAAGTACTGTAATTCAAGAGATTTTAACAGTTAATAGAAAAATGTCTGTACATTTTCATTAAATTCATTTAATACAAGTTTAATTCTAACATTTTTGTGTATGTTCGTTCAGCTTTCTATTTTATTATATTTATATGAACAAATAGAATGAGATATAATACCTGTACGTAAGAAAAGTTGAAAAACAACATGAAGTCCCAAAATAGGAAACGCTAGTACTCTACTAACTTGGCAAGGTTTATTCTACTTGAAAATCGTAAGAGTTTGTTCTATTTGTGAGCGGAATATCGAAACAATCAATGGAGTTTGTCTCGGGCCGCCTAAATTGAATCGTCGGGGACGCCGGAAACCGGACACGCTCGCTCCTCGCGAGTTTTTGAACACCCTCTATAACACATTTCCTACCTGGACTATCTTTAAATGTGAACTTATAATAAAATTTTATGTTTATATGATAATCTAGCCTTTGCCTTTAATATATATTATATATATTATAATATTATGATAAATATTAATGTTTTAATAAAAAACATATTTTTTTGCGTCACACTGTATTCCGCACACAGCGGGATAGGCATAGGGAACCTAGTGCTAAGACATTTCGTTCCCCTGTTTGTGTCGAATTCTGGTGGCGAATTGTGTTGTTTGGTGGAACTCAACGTCACGCTAGATGTGGACACCAGGGTGAAGGGAGTGGAAATATTAAATATTTCATTTACTCAAGTGGGAAGAATCGAACCCACAACCTTTGCATAAAAAAAAACAACCTATCGCGTTTAGTCACTCTTGGTGCTCCTAAAACCGCGACTGGCTTCTAAAAAACATAATATTTAATGAATTTAATAATAGATTTACAATAATTAAAAACATTTAATTATCAGACCTTAAATTTTAAGTTAGCATAATTTAAGATATCGTTCAATTGGTTTTAATTCTTTCGTAATTTAACCTAAACTATTAAAACAGTATAAACATTAAGGAGCACATAAAATTTAAGTAGGAATTTAGCTACAACCCTATCTAAGTTTTGGTAATTATCCTTTTCATTGCAATATATACCTTTTATATATTTTATTTAATAACTATGTTATAGCTTATAACTTTTGAACATAATATTTAGTACAAGATCTTTAAAAAGTATAAATGCACATTATGTAAAAACAATTATAAGCTTTAAATTATAACTACTTTTTCCATTATTAAACTTTAAAAAAATAATATTTATAAGATCTTTTTAATTAAATTAAAAATATGTTATCTTTGGTGGAGTTTTATCTTCTACCTTTTCATGATCTTACTATGTTAATTGACACTGACGAAGGTAGACGGCAAGAACAGCCAATAAAGCGTTGTTTTTTCACCTCCGAAAAGAAAGTAAACTCGAGCGTTTATTAAGATAAAGGAAATAAGTAAACATTTATTTTAATTTTTTTTTTAGAAAATAAAAGCTTTGATGTTAGATAACGTATATTATTATTGTTCGTTTAATTTGCAACTCAGTAGTATGTACAGTAGTAAATGTGTTACTCTAAACGCGACTGGTTGTGGGTTCGATCCTCGAGGAAATTAAATATTAATTTAAATGTATATTTTCATTTCTTCGCTTTGGTGTGGAGGCAAAAGCGAAGCGAAAAGAAATTCTGTCTAAGGGTTTCTAATTTTAAGCGATACAATACTATAAACAAGTTACGACCACCATCAAGGGGTTACGACATCGCGGATTTAATGATAGCAGCACCCGAAAATAAAGTGAGTTTATTACACACGCATGCTCTTGTAGGTATATGAAATTGAAAATTTAGCTGCATTAATAAAAAATGCGTCTTGGGCTAGTATTAATCAATCACAGATAAAAGAAACAGAAAAAATATTTTTTTTTGCGGTTTACAACAATTTTTCAATATTATATGAAAATATATTTTAAAATTTAAATTGATAGGTAACTAAAAAAATAAAAATGATTAATTGAAAACTAATGAATTGGCAGCGTTCTATAAATAATTGAACTATTTTTCGTTCAAATGTTTACAAAATTTTAACAGATTCTATGTATTTGTGGGATAAAAATAGAAATTTATCCAGTAGTAGTCTTTACTATAATAAACACTCTCCATATTTTACTTTTACTCCAAATTAAGAAATTAAACATATACTCAGTACTTGTATTCCAAATATTTAGTAATTAATGGTATTCCATAATTCATCGTGATTTAATTGGCGCGGGGACGCAGGCAGCGGTGGGTGGCATAAGTCGTGGCTGCAGGATTTATTGCCGCAATTACACGTGGTCTGCTGCGGGCCACACCTGGAACCGTCTTCTGCTAATAAGATTATACTTCAGCGAACTTCGGTTGAGATGTAATGTTAAAAGTATTAACTTGAGAAATTAAACCAGTTCTCTAGATAATAAATCTAGACTTGCAATTGTACGGTACTTGTTCCTATAGAAATGTTTTAATGTTTTTACACCAGCTGGTTGTCTTATGATTAGTTAAAATGAATCGTTTTAAGTCTTGCTGAAGGTACTCAACGATGTAGTTAGCTTCAGTAATAATACTTAATGTAATGAAAAAACTATTTTTTTTATGTTTGGCAAAAAGTTTATATAATTTTATATTATAAATAATTTCTTATGATCTTGTATGGATAATAATTTAGCTTGATTGATTAAATTGTTTTTTTTTACAATAAAATACATACATACATATATGTACATATATTCATATCATCCTTCGACACAGATTACGTAGATCTAAACTCCTCGATATAGCTCATGCAGATTGCATCATCAACATGACATGAGTAATAGCCATTACATCTTATATACTTAGGCAACTGTAGTTGCATCGTGTTTAACAGTAATTCCGGAGCACTAATTTGATCATAAAAATAAAATAAAATAAAAATGTTTATTGTTCTTTGTTTTGTAGGATAAATTCATTTAATTATTTAGAGCTAGAACCCACATGTGGTTTTGTCCAGCCTGTACTTATTTTTTTTTAAGCTTACATATCCCGCAGAAAGCAAGGATAGGCACAGGGTACCTAATGTTAAGTCCCCATTTTCTCCGTATTCAATTCTGGAGGCAGTTGTGAGCAAAGTGGAATAAACATCTATATCACAAACTTTTACATTTATAATATTAGTGACAGTGACAGAATCCGTTTGATCCTGTTATTGCGTTCTAAAGATAAAACTAAAATAATTACATATAAAATAATGAAAATGAAACCATGTTATTTTACAAGGAAATAATCTGGAATTATTTAAAAATCTATACAACTAGGTAAAAATTAAGTAAAATAATAATAAAAATTCTGACGATTTTAGAATATTTTATTGTCATTAGAATTACAATGGAATCGCATAAAATGCGTCTGTGATTCCTTGAATCTGCGGGAGAGCTGAGTTGGTGCCAAGATATAATCTGTTATGGTGACATTATCTGAATCTGGCCGACCCCTGCCAACTCCGAATCCGGCCAAAACTTAAGACGTTGTCGTTCTACTTTTAGCTGCTTGTCTTTATGCTTTGTTGTAATAGAAATACTCATGCCAGATTACGACTCGCATTAAATATAAAATGAAAAGGGAGTAAAGTTTCCAGTTTAACAGCTGTTTTATTGTGTTTAATTAAATTTAAAGTTAAATTTCGGTCAAATATAAAGTTTATCTTAGTTATTATCGATATGCTAAAATATAATATTATTTTTTCGATTCATATAGGTATACTAGCGGACGCGCGCAGCTTCGCTTGCGTATTTAGGGGTGAATTCTAATAACACATGAAACATGTGTTCAATGAAATATTTTTAAGAGTCTTAATTTCAAATTTTATAAAAATCGGTGGCGATTTAAAGATTTTTCCATACAAACTTTCAACCCCTTATTTGCACCCTTAGGGGGTGAATTCTAGAAAACCATGAAACACATGTTCAATTAAATATTTTTAAGAGTCTAAATTAAAAAAAATATAATAATCGGTGGCGTTTTAAAGATTTTTCCATACAAACTTTCAACTCCTTATTTGCACCCTTAGGGGAAGAATTCTAGAAAACCATGAAACATGTGTTCAATTAAATACTTTTAAGAGTCTGAATTTCAAATTTTATAAAAATTGGTGCCGATTTAAAAAAAAATCGATACAAACTTACAACCCCTTATTTGCACCCTAAGGGGGAGAATTCTAGAAAACGATGAAACACGTGTTCAATTAAATACTTTTAAAAATCTAAATTTCAAATTTTATAAAAATCGGTGCCGATTAAATTTTTTTTCTATACAAACTTTGAACCCCTATTTCACCCCTTTAGGGTTAAAATTTTTCAAAATCCCTTCTTAGTGGATGTCCAGATTACGAAAGTAAACTTTTGTCCAAATTTAACGTTTCTACGCACAGCGGTTACGGCTGTGCGTGCGTCTTACCTCAGTCAGTGAGGACAAGTCCTTTTATATATATAGATATGGCACCACTAACCACATAAAAATATAAACTCTTTCATTGAACTGGCGTCTCACAAAAAGTAGAGAAGATCTATTAATATTGTGCGAAAAAACAGATGCTCAAGTACAAGGGAAGGGTAAGGCATGTTATACAACAGGCGACCCGCGTGATCCTGACAGTTTTGAGTTACAGACACTGTCCAACCTCTCGACCGACCGTCTCCTAGTCCCCTGAAACGCGGAGATTTGCTATACAATAATGTTAAATAAGTATAGATTCGCATATTTATATAATATATTTATAATTTATATTTCATATAGATATTTTTTATAATAATATATAAATATATATTATTTATTGAAAAAATATATGTACTAATATATTTTATTATTTTATAGCTGGCAACACCTAGCTAAGTATTTATATTTCTTAATGTATCTACACTTAAAATATGTAGTTTTAGTTTTCATATGAGCGTATAAGAGTCAAATATATTGCGAGACTGGCAATAAGTTGTCGTGAGATACCTTTGTATTTTTTATTAAAGCACGCACTCGGCGCCCTATAAATCTGGTGGCTCCCACTTTACTTTTGCACCAATTGGTGAAAATGTTTCGGGCTTCTTTATGTTCTGGGATGTGAGCGATAGGGAGTGCACTAGTAATAAAACTTAATAATTAGCTATTAGTCACACGAGCTTATTACCACTTTATTTTTTTCATGTGTACAAAAGTTAGTCATTTACACTTGCAAAGAGAGCTTAGTGTTAGGAGTCTCCGTTTCCCGAGAACCGTACAATATCGAGACTGCTTTTTTAATGTTTTTTTTATGAAAGCCGCACTTGGTCATGTCTTGTTCCAGATCGGGAAAATAAAAATAATATTTTTTTCTGAGAGGAAATCAAATCTTCAACCGTCGCGTTAACAATCAGGTGATGTGCCGCTGCGCCACGACGGCTTCAAAGTTAGTGTTTTAATCCTATTAAAGTGGAAATCCCTATACTATAACAGGAAAATCATAGAAATGGTAGAGTATATATAGTATGAAAACTGCGAAGCAATAAAGTAGAAAGCAACATTAACATCGGCTCATATCTAATGCTAATTTCTCCAGGAACTATTTTCTCAGCGTCCCGAGTGTTTTCCAGTGACATCTTTTCAACGTCCCCCCTCGGACAGGTTCCATTATTTAGAAATTTTACACTGATGCAGATATAACGTTTGTATACCAGTTATTTTTAACGGTGGTGTTCTTTATATATATTTCTCAGACATCTTACTTTAATGCAGCAGGGACGCAAAGTGTTAACCGGAGTGTATGCATACTCTTGAGACATTTAGCGAATAATATTCGTGGCTTTACTCTGGTAACAATAATGGATATGGTATGATCTGTGCTTTTTAACCGACTTCTGTAAGAGGAGGTTCTCAATTCGACTGTATTTTTTAAATATTGATTCTAGATGTAGCTTGTAAGTGACAGTAAGTGATGGTCGCGGATTTGGTTTCCGCTTGGCGGAGTGTTTAAGTTATGGTGTTTCGTAATTCAATATTAGTACATACACATCATTATGCGAGATAATATAACAGATATATGATATGTGTACATATACATATATATACTATATATGGCCACTAATTTCATAAATAATAAAATATAAGAAACAGCAGCCCCGTGGTTTCCCCGAGGAGGGCAGGAATAGTAGCAATAATATAACAAGTATAGCAATAATAATACTTGTATACACTATATAACTGGATAATGTTCCAATTCACTTGAATTTTGGATTTCATTGTTTGTTTTTACCATACGAATAATTCAATTAAGATTTCCATGTTTTTGTCGAATCTGTGTTATTCCAGATTGGTTATGATGCACCAGTCAAAAGGAACAGATTCATCTTGCTATTTTGAAAGTCACTTCAATGTTTTTTTTAGTTTAATTTGCTAATAATCAAAACACACATACAACATATGTACTCTTTTTCTATATTATTAACCAACTTAGCGTTGCTTTGACCATTTAAATATTTAGTATGTTAAAAAATCAGAAAAAACATAGTCATGTCATTTTAGATGTAACTATACCTAAATATTATACCAAAAAAAGTGAAAAATTAAAATAATATAAACTTAAATATTTAAAAATTTGAATATTGAATATTTAATTTTTTTTAAATATAAATTCAGTGTTCTAGTCTATCAAAATCAAAAACAATTTAGATCAGTTATATATCTCCGCGAACGCGTTTGTATTCAATTAACACTTTTTCGTAGCGGAAGCGCCGGGGCCGCCGGAAATTAAAAATGTCTACTATAGCGAATATCATTCCCTGACGAACGCATATTCTATAAAATTGACTTTACGAAAAAAAAAAGAATTTAATATAACATAATACTATAAGCTACATATAAAACAAATATTGGCAACTGTGGTGTCGTTTTTTTTTTTGCTATTTCTTTTCGAGAATGTTATAAAATTTATGAAATTATTATAGTCAATATGTTCAGCTAACATTAAAATATATTACGCTTTTAGAAATACTTTTTTAGAGAACGTGTATAAAAATTTTAACGTAGCGGGATTTGAATCTGCGCCTATTGGAAATAGTCAAAACTTTTATATATAGGTAACTTAAGGATTATTAAAGAAATAACTTAGCTTTTAACACGTATAGCAGTAAAGACATAAAATTGTCTATTTTATCAACAATAGCACAATGCTTGGTTCTCAAACTTAATATAAATGTATGATTTTATAACAAACAAACAACGATAGTTATCGAAATTTCGGTACAACTATTGAATTTGTTATCTTCGTGCGTAAAATGGGACTGCTAAGGTGATCCGTGAGCCCAACGTTCATTGTTACCCTGGAGAGTGGAGATTAGATAGGCGTGATGATTGCCAAACTTTGATTGAGCCATGAAACCCTTTCGCGAATCTTCTTGATTAAGCCATATGTAATTGGCTCAAATGAAGATATTAGTTGCAAATGTAATTTATGATTTCTAATTATGTTAGTTCTATAGAGGGATACTATTAGTTCTTCCCATGTTAAAATATTATTATAAGTGCCTACATATATATTAAAAATCTGAATGTATTAAGACGTCTAACAAATTCTTTCAAACTTGAACAAGTTGATTTTCGCTCTGGTATAGAGAAAACGAATGGTGTTGAGTTCCGCAACTCAACACACAATATTTCCAGAATTCAGCGGAAAGTGCATAACGGAGTGTCTTAACACTTGGCTCCCTTTGACCCTACTATATGCGAGAAGCTGAAAAAAAAACACATTTCCATAATTAGATCCGTCACATGTGATTTGCCAGATTTATTTTCGCAAAGCTTGAAGGGCTGAATGCAAACATGTTATGATATAAACATCCGTGTTTTCTTACAAATCGTAATGTATATTTGCTAGGGCGCGTTTCCGCTACGGCTGAATCGAAATTACTTTGTTTTGCCGCTGCTGACAAGGGATATGAGAAGTTAACGGCTCACTAAAATTTTCTCTTATAAGAAATCATATCGAATAGCAATATGTGAATCTGTTTTCTTCTATTTTCAGTGGAATACGTAAAATTAAGTTATCAGTATTTTTCCTGATAGAAATGTAGGTATAAAAGCAGTTCGTAACTTTTATAGTATAAGGCCATCAAGGCGCAGTGGATCATTAGTGGATTCTTCTTGGGGAATCAACTATTTGCTTTTCCTCTGTGGTAAGGCAAACGCGGCGTCAAGCTCCGCCATTCATGAAGAAACTTCTCGTATTTAAGTGGAAAGTGGAGAGCTAAAACTAATATATTTTAAGATTCATACTCGCTTCAGAATAATATGTCAATATATTATTTAGCTTATGATAAAAGGTATTTCTACATCGGAATAAAAATATTCTAAATTTTATTTACCTGCCTAAAATACTAATACTGTATGATTTATATATAAATAGAGTATGGATCCATATATATTTTTAAATTGGTACAAAAATATGACAGCCGGTAAACCTTAATATTTTGCTATTCGCTAAAAGCACAAATATGAAAGTAGTAGATCTAAAAATGAAATGCATTTATTATTTCATTTTCGTCATCCAAAAATAAATGTTATTTTGTACCTTTGTTGTATCTGAAATTAAATTTCTAGCCATTTGCATAACAATTGAACCAAAAGCGATGTTACTCAATTTCTCGTACAAATTTGCATATACATACGACCGGCCTAAGTCCAAGCCGCCTGAAGCGATGTCAGCTACATCACTCAACTACCGCCCACAGTTTTAAAATACCATCATATTTGCTTTTATACTAAATCTTACAGTATAATATTTTCATGCTATAACATTATAAGCATACCTACTAGAGATAAAGTGAAGTAACCCCGGGGCACCGATTAAAAATGAGTAAAACGCAACAGATATCCCATAGCCATATCTATTTCATTTTATGTACCAAAAATAGGATCTTTTTAGGTCTTTTCGTTTCATAAAGTATCGTAAGAGCCACTCTATTTACTTGGATCGAGTCGGAAAGTTGTAATCTCGGCGTCGAGCAGCGGCAGAGTCGAGACAAAGCCAGGGGCGTGACGGCGCTCGCGATACGAGCCAAATGCAAAGGTTTATTTAGTTTAAGGCACCATTACACGGGTCATATAAACTGTCAAAGTTCGAGTACGCGGGGCGACGCGGTGCCGCCTCGGCCTCGCGCTTCGCCCCCCGATTGTCGGCTTTACGCGATTGAATAGTATTATTTTTCTTTTGTTTCCTTTCCTTCCTGAATATATTTTAACTAAAGTGGCTTACTGGCTACTAGCTAAAACTGTATAGATATTTACTTTTTAACCTAAAAAGCCTGCCTAGGTTATTAATTGTTCTTAATTAGATAGTCAATGTCTTATAATGTGTGAATTATCTTTATTTTGAAACGTCACAACGCGTTACAGGAAAAAATAAGATGTCAGTTGCTAAAAAATGTAACAGACTATAAAAAGACAAGGTATTGCGGCTGTGATTTGATTATTTTTGTCTTGTTTTGATTTTTACGTTTAATTTGTTAACCTGAAGGAGATTTCAAACCTGGTTCTTTAAAAATCATCTTCATCATTTTCTAGTCATTTTTAATATACCCACCCATGTTATATATACCTAAGTACAATAAATTGTCAGTTATTAGAAGTCGATTTTTTTAAATTATTATTTTTGCATTCCTTTTATTTCACATTTAAATACTAACTATTAAACTTTACTTATATGAAGCTAAAAAATCGCTTATAAAAAAAACAGCTTCACTCTGTATCCCGCACACAGCAGGGTAGGCAGAGGGAACCTAGAGTTAAGACACTCCGTTCCCCATTTTCTGCCGAATTCTGGAGGCAAACTTTTGCTTATTAGTTAATTAGAAGTTCTTTTCGTTAATATGTTTGTATTTTCGTTCACTTTCAAAGAATTGGGGCTGTTTGTTCAACATTGTGTCAAATACAGTTTCTTTTGCTTTGATTTTTTCGTATTTGTTATTTCCTTCGATACTATAATCAAGTTTACAGCTTGTCTATATATTTGGTTCGTTTTCCAACTTGTAAAATATAAAAATAGAAGAGAGACTCAAAAGAATTCTGTGTTTGTTTTCGACATCTCGATATTATTGAATCATCTAGTATGTTTGATTACAATTTAAAAATTGAATTTCGATTTACTATTTTTACACAATACATATCCACCAGTAAAATATAATGTGGTACATTATACTAACTAGGTAGATAGGTCCAGGCCAGTCGTGGCGCAGGGCCACAAGCGTGTCGGCTACGCGACCGATTGTGGTTCAATTCCCACTCGAAGAAATTAAACAAATAATATTTTATTTTTTTCTCTCTGGTTACGAGACAAAGCGCTCATTTCCCCGAGTGGGAATAGAACTCACAACCTATGTTTCTGGGCGACGACTGGGTTATTACTTATAGGGTTTTGTTTGTTTATTTTGTTAACTAACAAACCAATTTATTTTATACGCAATAATCACGTCTTACATTTCCAAGTTCCACAGAAAACATTATAAAAACTTTCTTATTGTCTTAGACTTAAATCGACCAAGTGTTACAATTAGACGAGGACGCAGGGTTATTCGGTTGGCTTACTGGGGTGAATAACAATACGACCCTTTAGTTCCGGCTTGCCTTCAATGTATTCAATCTGTACAAGACCAAGGCTTTATATCAACTTGTGATATTGTGATGATACAACTTTGCTAGATATCTCCCCCCTTTCTGTATTCTAACATAAATAAGCTGACACGTATTCTCTCAACAATCCCAGTGAATCTTAATCTCATTTAACATCTTCCAAGTTGTTCCAATTAAGAAACATTATATTATGTTTGCACTTACAAAAACAATATAATTTTGAAAAGCAATTGTTGTTAAAGACAATCATGAAACATTAACATAAACAAAATGACTTTTATATAAGCACGTAGGTACTACATATTCCTATACATAGGTTTTTAATACTTTTTAGTAATTACCATTTAGTTATACAATATGCAACCTAACTGCAGCCAAGCTGACTGCAGTTGAAAATAATTATTTTTCAGTACATAGTACGTATTTTATTTTATTGAAACAAACTTAACGATTGAATTCGATATGTATGAAAGTTAATCAGTATAAAGCGATCGAGTAATTAACAGTCATCGAGTGAACACCGCAAGCGTCCATTTTGAAATGATTGGCATCAGCAGAGAGTGATCCAAATGGGCGGCTTAAACACTCATTTGATATTCACATTTGCTCCGAAACGAGCGATACGGACCGACGTAAATTACCTATAACTCATTTGGCCATATTCATCGTATATGGGCGCCATTGCTCAAAATGCCTTATTTGTTATTCGTGTATCTGCTTTATATTTACTTTGCACAATATTTTTTAGTGTTAAATGTTAAAAGCTTTTGTTATTTTATTATATTGTCATTAAAATGTCATTATTTCTGCTCTGTAGCTGACGCAGTTTTATTTGCGGCAACAGGTTTTAAATTATTTTAGTAGTAACAGTCTGATCGATTAGTCTATTCTAGTTTATTTCGAGTCACCTTTAGACTATTGAACGACTTTAGATGAAATATAATTTATACATTAGAATAAGACGTCGACATGTATATTGTATAAGAAGATTAATAAAAGGTAAAGCCGCATTTGGGTCTCGACATTTACCTTATATAAATATTTTCTATTTGTTTAGGCATCACATGTAATAAGAGTGTCATCGTCACATTTTGACTAATAAAAATCTGGGACTACCTAATTTTTAAAAGACAAATATTGTATCGGAGGGGATTGTTCTGCAAATCACATTTAAAATTGAATCAAAATCTATTATCATTATGCTGATAAATATTTAACACATATTATTATAAACACCAATTAAATATAAAGAGTTATAAAAAAATAAAGTAAAAATTTTACCAAAAAAATGTTAACTTAATAAATATTATAATATTTGCAACTAGGAGGGACACTACGTTCTCTCAGGACGTAGTTACTAGATACTCTGTTTTCCTTTTTCAAGATATTGGGTGTTGGCGGAATTTAACGCCGCGTTTTGTCTTCTCAGAGCAGGGTTTGATATTATGAATTTTCAAACTCACAACTATTGCGTTGACAAAACGACGCAACACGGCCACTACGCCACAATGGCATCATATATTTAATTCAGTAAAATATTGTTTTGGCATATAAATATTTTAAGCAATCTCAACGACTGCAGAAGAACTAGACTGATATAGTCGGACAGTAAACTATGTCACTCAAGATTTTCTATTGTCTAAAAGAACACAAAACCCAAGAGGAAGCAAAAGTTATTTTTATGCCTTGTAAAGTGTTCGTTGTTAAAAATATGTAGAATGGAGGAGGTACTTTAATTCTGATATAAAAATGTTATGTCAAAATTGCATCTTCGTAATTACATATTATAGAGTAAAAATGTATATAATTAGGGCAATTTCATGTAAACAAAAAATATTAATATTGATTATACAGTATAATTACATAATACTTTTAACGTTCTTAAAGTGTTATTCCATAGTTAAGAAAGAAAAATACTTTTGAATATACAATTATACAATTTATTAATTATTTAATTAATATAATTAATTAATTAATATATTACACTGTAAATAAGTTACTAAAATTTAAAACTAATATAGTATAATAGGAATTTCTGGGATTAAGATAATATAATTATTATATAGTACTTAACTGCCATTGATAAATCCAAATATTGTTGTTATCGAAGATATCACGAGATATTTTATCGCAGCTTCCTGTAACTTGTTAATTAAAACTCATTAAAAGCTTAATTTCAACATTGTTGGTAATTAAGAAGATTCACGATCTACGAAACGCTATTATCTTTCTAAAGTAAGTACTTCACAAATTATGAAGATAGAAACTACCGGTAATAAAATGCTTGTAAAAATTTCGCTTGGTTTAAGAAAGACAATTATATTTCATTTGAAGTCTACGTTTTGGCTGACGGTGCTTATGAGAATGGGTTCAAATTTCTTTATCTGAACTTTTATATTTGAATATTTTTGTTTTTATCGCCTAATATGATGTTTTAAAGCTTCCCATATCTCTGACTGAACATAAAAATGAAAAAGAATTGGGGGTGTTAATAATATAACTGCTTCAAATTAATTTCTATTCAATGATTATAGAAATAGGAAATGTATTTCTGGCGTAAATAAGTAATTATTTTGTGAAAATAAGGGATGTTTCGCTTTGTTTTGCCATGACAGTTTCATATGTGAGGGAGGAAACACGGAAGATTTCCAGAATATTGTGTCTCGTCGGTTCGCTCCTAATTACCCCCATGTCACGCGCACACCAGTGATTGATTGTAACGCTAATATCTCACAAGCCGACAATGATATGTGTGACATTTGTACTTGCAATATCATCCTTTGTTGTTTCATTAATATTATATTTTTATTGTTTACTTTTATTTTTAAGATATTCTATAAAACAATAATGTGTTGTAGATTTTTTTTTTAGTTTATTAAATATGTGCATCTTCTTCTTCTCATGCCTGGCCTTAGTCCCAGCCTTTGTTTTACTATGTCTGCTTTCATACTCACTCTACTCCTTTTTGCTCTATCTTCAGTATCCTCATTAGTCAGTCCATTGGCTCTCATATCTTGATCACGTCATCTAGCCATCACTATCTTGGGCGTCAGGGGGTCTAACTCCAGTGATAGGAAAATAGCGCTTCAGCTCGCCTGGGAAACATAAGAACATAGGCTGATTAAGTTTATGTTAACCCCCTCAATCAGTGCCTTTACCGCATCAAGACCATTCTGAAGCTCTTTAGAAAGTACTAATGCCACACCGTTTTTACGTGAAGATGACCGTAACCCTGTCCGCTTATTGCCCTTTTAGCGGGTATCCTGGAGGAAAAGACACTGGACCCACATGTACACTTTATAAGGTGAATTAAAGAAACGTTTCACATATACTTATTTACACGCAAAATATAAAGAGACGTAAAATATGTGGTTAATAAATTCTGAAAACAAAAGGATTTTATACCTTCAGTGACAACTTAAATTCTATCAAAAACAAACTCCAAGCTTACCGCAATATGAAATATTACCTACTGCGCTTTCTTTTAATAAAGTACCAGAGAAAACTTTTAAAAGTTTTTAATGTTCATTCTTTTCTATAGTTTACTAAATAAATAGCTATATTACAAAGTATACTAATGTAATATGACGTCAACTTTAATATTTAATATACAACGTCGGCGCGCCGTTCCAATCCTATTTACGCAAAGTTACCATAAATAAAATAGTATAACTAGGACTTGCTTCCTTTTTTTCATATATGTATATGAATATTCTTCATAGATGTAATGAGTTATAAATCAAATAATAAAATGAGCTTCACGCTGTATCCCGCACACAGCGTGAACCGATTTCTGGACGCATTGGGTGTGAAAATATTAAATATTTAATTTACTCGAGTGGGGATTGAACCTATAACTAAGCCACTCCGCCTCCAGTTAAAATTTTTCAGTATAAAACAATACATCTCATAAAATTTACACAACCCCAAATAAATTTCTATTCTTACAAGATTGTGATACATAATTCCTTCTAATTGAAAACGAATAAAGCTTTAATTGAGTCTCAATCATCATTATAACGCTCAAAATTGGATCTAAGAGATAATCTGGAGCAGTTCAGGTAAGCGGTGGTTTCATTAATTTCTTGTAGCCTAGGGGACTTAGATACGAAGTTAATCGGATTTTCTATATAAGTTAAAGTATTTTCTATTGCGATCGTAGAGTGAGAATTATATTTACATGATGAGAAAGCCCTACCCTATAAGTAATTTACGAAATTACTATGAATGAAATATTTAATATTTTCAATTCCTTGTCCTGGTAACGAGGCAAAGCGCGGCTTTGATGTCCGCCACTTAACACGCAATGCCTCGAGAATTCGGCGGAAAGTGGGGAATGGAATTGTCTTAATAGGAACGAAGTGTCTTAACAGTAGGTTCCCTCTGCCTAACCTGCTATGAGCGGTATACAGCGTGATGCAAGAAAGAAATAGAGAAATTTCAAAAATAGTCTCACCATGAGTAACGTTCACAAGTTAAGGTGGCGGAAAAACGCGATCGTCCTGTGCATCTTCAATTTGCCACGTGCTGAAGATGAATGATCGATGAAGTACGATAAATAGCACATGCGCCTGCTATTCATCAGGGAACTTATACATTTTTTAACTTAGTAATGAAAGTGTTTTCCGTACTTTTATAAATATAAATAGTTTATCCTTACACATACACAAACAAATACATACCAATACCAACCCATAAAAGTATATATTTTAAATTTGATTAATTTACGCAATGCCTCCAGAATTTGGCGGAAAATGGAGAATAGTATGTCTTAACACTAGGTTTCCTTTTGATTCTCCGTGTGACGCTAAAAACAATATTAACAAACTGAAGTAATTTATTTAGATATATAAATTTAAATGAATATGTATAGGTAAGTATAAAGGCCTAGCGTACGTAATACAATGCTATTAATTTAGGGCGGGCGGGCGCTTAGACCGCAGGCGGCGGTTTGACGTATTATCGTCGCGTCGCACCACTTAGTGCTGACTCTCTGTCGAACACGAGTCTCTATGTACTAGTACTGAATAATATAATAAGATACATTCCACTCACCCGCTTTTTACTCTGAAAGTTTTTAATAGCTTCTCTTTCTTGTTTTTTAACATTTTAATGCTCTTCCTTTTATAACACTTACCTAGGTGATAAAAAAGTTGTAATAAAAGTCGAAATTGATAATATCAAATATATACTTCAAGGAAAGCGCGGCGTTGAGTTCCGCGGAGTGTCTTAAAGCTAGGTCCCCTCTACCTACCTGCTGCTGTGTGCGGGATACAGCGTGAAGCTGATTTGGTTTATCTTTAGAAGAAAAATAGTCAAGGCCCAGCAAATATTCATTAAGCGATATTTTGAACAATATTACCTAGTATAAATTGAAATATTCGGGCAAACAAAAATAAGATATATTCTATGTCAAGTGAAATGATAGTAAAAACTATAAGTAGATTCACAATTTAATAATCGGAACAAAAATATAATCATTTAACATTAAAACATATAAACAACTAGAAAGGATGACATTATTACAAGCAGCCCGTATAACAGAAATTTGAAATTCAGGTTAACTATTCTTTACTCGGCACTTTTTGAAAACGTTAATGTAAGTCGTTGTATACCTTAGTTTTACAATGAGTTTGCACTCATAAAATTTTATCTTATAGCACTTCGTAAAAACTGTTAATACGAGCTCGAGTTCGTAATATGCTTTTATATAGTTTATGGTATATTTAATAACTATGGTATATTTAGAAGATAGTATAGAAAATTCATAGTTATGAAAGTTCCAACCCATAAGTTAAATTAGCAAAAATATATTGTTTTGGGAGGTTTGAATTTACAACCTCAAGATGTCACTTTCAATTTTCAAATAATGGATTATTATTAAATTTCATGTATTACTAATACTATACTTGGTTTTATTAAAAAGTGTATATATTTTTAAACCTATGAAAACCTATAAAAGGAAAGGAAAAGAAATATGTTCGAGACTTTCTCAAAATGTAGTTGTTGGCGTCTGCGTTCGAGTAAGCAGAGTTACTTGAACAGGGCAAGGTAATTGAACTAATAAATCTAGTCGTGTAACTGCGCTCTCGACTCTCTAGGATCAAGGCGGAACCATTAAACCTTAGCTCAGATTTCTCTTCGATTCGCCTTCTATTAAAATCCCTCTATACTTAACTTTGGTTCACTATTTTTGTCATTTTTTTTTGTGCATTATGCAGTAGGCAAAATTTAATTATCAATTCTAATATCACTGGTAACTTCAATATTATATTGAAAAATACAACAATACTTCTATGTTAATTAACATCAAACAAAATTCGTTAGCGTTAGCAGTTTTAGCTTTTGCGTTAGTCAGTTCAAGGATTCATTATTATGAATCTTCTATTTACTAGCATAACAATTGAAATTAAAAAAAAAAATTTAGACTAAATTCTGGGCTGCTTGTCGTAATTTACGGAACTAAACGTCGCGCTTTGTTTTACAAGAACGTTTCCGCGAGTGAAAATCGATCACACAACCACGCCTCTACAAACATTCGCTGTCCCACTGTGCCAAGACGGCCTTAATTTTCCAAAAAAAAATATTATATCAAAGAAAACTGTTACCATAATGAGCAACTTTTGCAGATGAGCAACTTTTGATTCTTGTTTCTTAAAACTTTGTTGATGTCATATTCTTTCGTCAGATATTCGACGTCAGAAGTATAGATGATAAAGTCCACGTTAAAAGAGGTGCCTGTAGCAACTATAATAAATAGAAACGTCCGGAGTAAAAAACAAACCATCAACCAGTAGGCATGCGCCACATTGGAGTCCATACTAATTTTATTTTAAACTATATTCAAAAACAAATTATTTAGAAGTTAGTAGGTAGTATTTTACAAGAATCTGCAGCAAACGAACGAAATTGCAGCAAAAGTTAATATAATAGGTTACAATAATGGTCGGTTAGAATGTAATTTGCTGTGGTATACTGAAAATTAGTGTTTGTATTCCACTCTACCTGATTACAGAATAAAAGGAACTTTAATGTTTCTATGCGCCATACATATAATTACATTTCTGTTATTTCAATTAAAAATAGAAAAATATATTAAAAGTAGACACGATAAATATATTTATTGATTGAGTGACAACGCATTAATACTATTATGATATACTATACTACTACAATTTTTTCTTTAGCTATATCTTGCATATTGCAAGGTATGCGGAGAAAATCTAGGGTCACTCCGGATCACTCTGGAACGGAGGGTTCTTCTCCATTTCCCTCATCTTCCCGCCCAATTCTCAAGATATTGCGTGTTGAGTGATTAAATTAAATATCACGCGTTTTCTCTTTGCCAGGGCAAGGAAATGGATATGAATAATAAATATAAAATAAATAACCGCAGAGTTTACATTCTAATGCTTTGCCGGTGCATCACGACGGCTTCAAGCTGTGTACCATTGTGACATATAAGAACTAATAAAATTTTATAAAACTGATGTCGAGTGTATTACCTTATCAATAAATCGGTCTTTTTATATTTTTTGACTGTAATTTGTATTATGCTTTATATTATGGTAAACTTAAGTTGTATTTAAATTCATAATTCAACTTTCACGGAACGAGCACTACTTTTATTCCAGAGTTCTCGCGGGATACCTACGGCTTACCTTGATAGATGAAATAACTAAATATTTTTCGACTAAATACGACATTTCTTTCTTTCAATTAGAAATGCAATAAAGCGATAACAATAAGGCTTATTGAAAAAAAACATGTGATTATATACCTAAATTTATTTCAAGTAATTTCATTTATTTCGTGTGGTGTGGTAGCATGTAGCTCCTAAAAGCACATTTAAACGTCAGAGCGGCGTTTGAGTGCAGCAATTTCTCTTCTCGTATTTTAAAACCAATTGGACCGCTGAATTTAACTGTAACTAGAAAATCTAGCCTTTGAAATAAATAAATCTTTGAAATTATTAAATGATAAAACGATAATAATTTTTAAAACTAAAATGAATTTAATATTTAGGAATAGGTATACATATAATTATAATATAACTTGTAATAATCGCTTTTTCAAAAATAACTGAAATTACAAAGTGGTAATTTAGAAAAAGTATTAAATATTTTTTTTTTTAACGGAACCCTTATAGGATCACTTCGTTGTCCGTTGATATAATATGTACGAGAATCGATTTTGCTGCATTTTGTATAAATTCACCGTGTAGTCAAAATCTATAGGGTACTTTCCTGTGGACCTTTATTTATAAAATTTGGCAACAAGTGAGAGCTACAATACAAATAAAGGAAAAGATCCAAAATTCTAAGAAAAAAAATATAGGTATTTTATACAAAAAAAAGAAATATACATTTATATTTGTAGTTCATTTCATGCAAAATGCATATACCTGTAAATCAAAGTTTGTAAACTTTTATAAGTTGTACTTTACGTTGCTCTACAATCCTGAAATTGGTACGGAAATCTAAGTGAGCGAATCTGACTCGCACTTGACCAAAATTTTTATTTTAAAAGAATTTTATAATTCTTCTTTTAATAATTTTATACTACAAGAAAACAAAAATAAGTTATTTATAAATACTAGCTTTCAATATCTGAATACAGTGTATACTTCGTCCAGTTTTTGTTTCAACAAATTTTCTTGCTAAGCTCCCATTGGCACACGTTCAACGGCGTGAGGCGAAAGACACTCCCGGGGACGACTCCATCTGCTCTAAGTACCATCTATCAGTGTACTCCGGATTTCAGTAAACGTTACCATTTTTAATGCAACTCCCGGGACTAATCGTTAGGTCTATCACTAAGGAAATTTATAAGTTTAAAAAAATTTAATCTTCATAAATTAAATCATGTTAAAAGTATTTCACGATACATTGACTACCAAAGTACATTATTATTGCCTTTTTGTAATAAACAATAAATCCTTATACTTACATAGGAATAATTAGGTTCCTTCTTTACAATATTATAAAAAAATATATTTTTGTTCGTATTTTTAGTCATGAGTTTTTGTAATATTTTGCGTACATTTAATATTATATTTTTTATTGTTTATATGAAGTAATTGCCTTTTATTTCAGTATTGTTTATCGCTGTCGTGACTTGCGATCTCAAGTAGAAATTAAATTTTCTCTTGTTTATGGACAGGTATTACGATTTTAATTTGAACTTGAACGGTGAACGTTGGAGTCGGCTTAATTAAATCCCGACTGTTGTTTCGGCAATGTCATCTCGCAAAACATTATACGCACAAGTTTACCCACAAATTACGTTTACACCATTTAAATAGATGTTGGTATATTTAATTACTAAGTATATACTTTGAAAAATTTATGGAGAATTGAAATTTGGAAGTGCTTTCTAACATTTTTATTGTTAGATTCATTAAAAAAATATATAAATCTAAATAACTTTATTATATTTTATGTATGTAAAGCACTAAAATTACAACTACTTTGAAAAAGAACAAATTATACTCAAATAGTCGTTCAAAAATCAATAAAACCTAAGTCCCAGTTAAAATGCTGCGTGCGTATAAACGTAAGAGTCGCGTGTTTGACCGAAGGCATCGTAAAATGCATCATAAAGTTGTGCTCATAAATTTAGAAAATCGAAGTAACTTTGAAATTGAATCAGAGTTGGGGGAAGCAGTGTGTACACCATGTAACCACCACCACGAACCACTCGCTCGGTAAATCACGAAGATGTATGTAGTGGTACGAAGACAAGTTTTGTAGGTAATAATCATCTAGCTACGCGCTGGCAGTGCTGGCAGTGTGCCGACACAGTAATAAGTTAAATCTCAGCGGGTGGATGGCCAATGCGAGAAATAACAGACTTTCTTTTGTTATTACAAGTTAAAAATAAAATGCCTTTTTGTTTATAAATAGCAGCTAAAAATATGTTAGAATGTCGTAAAATAACTGAATAGGCATATTATTATTAAGCTATTAAAATATTTATTTAATTTTATTCACACTATCTGGATGACGTTACAAAATTTACACGTATAAATGTACGAATTCGTCACTTTTACATATTATATCTTCATTTTTTTACAAAAGGAATAACGATACGAACCTACTTTATTGTGTAAATAATTTTCAAAGTACATGAAGCTGTTGTTAATGTTTCCGTTAAATAATAACTAATAAACAAGTATAATAAAATATCTTAGCCTGGTAAAAAGGACCTTAACCCTTTTCGGGATAAATGGGTTTAAAATGAAATATCAGGCGGGCCCTCCACTTTGTTCCAATCGCATTTCCCTTTGGAACGATCTCACAGCGGAAATTAATCCATCCGGTAAATGAATGGACTGCACTTGTGCGTGAGGGTTGATCAACCTATGACTGATGATTTTCACTCCCATTCTTAATGAATGTCCAATACATTAATAAGTTATAGTTATAAGTTATAGTTAATAATAACTTATAAATAAGTAAGAGGCCGTCGTTCATTTCTTCGGTCTGGCACTAAGGCAAAAGCCCGGCGTTGAGTTCGGTCACTCAACACGCAGTGCCTTAACACTAGTGTCTTAACACTAAGTTCCCTCTGCCTACTCTGTGATGAGCGGGTACAGCATGAAGCTGATAAAAAATTAAAGTTATAATAATTAAATCTTCACAATTTATCGTAATGCGCAATATCCAACAAAACTGAAAGATTTGTTATGAGATTTCAAGAAATATGGCATATAACATCAATTAAATTAATTTAACAATATTTTCTTAACTTTTTCATTGATTATAAATGATAACGATTTCGAACTTAAATTCGGCAATTGCATCAGAAAATAATTTTGTATAATTCCAGTGCAACTCAGCTAGATTAGCTGAAACTTGCGATATTTGTCCGGTGCATTAGTGGAATTAGCAATCTCATATCCGGAGCTAATATTTCTGGTGTTCGCCGGTGGCCGAGAATTAATCAGTTTGCACAACGCCTGGCTTCTACATAACTTCTACTGACTTTTTTCAATATTTTTATTATAGTGAAGTGATTTTTATTGCAGATTTCTCTTTCTTTCTTCAAAGTAATTATTTATATGTTGTTATTGTTTATAGGACCGACAACCGATATAGAAGAAAGGTACTCGAATGGCGACTACGTCTCAGAAAAAGGAGTACAGGCCGCCCTCCAACCAGGTGGACCGACGAGCTCAAGAAGACAGCGGGAACCCGCTGGATTCAAAGGGCGCCGGACAGGACGGAGTGGTGAGCATTAGGGGAGGTCTATATCCAGCAGTGGACTTTAAAAGACAGTCTTCCAGAAACCAACTATTTAAAATTATCTCAACATAATTAGTCGCCTTGTTGGACATAAAAACTATCTAGCAACTGTGAACATCGAAATACTTATTTGTTATAGAAAATAACAAATATATGAAAACAATAGCTGTCAATTGAAACAATATTTACTTTTGATACATAATTGAATACAAAATTTCACTGAATCAGCTTTACCTTAGTAAATAGGTCGTACGACCACTTTTCCTGAACAAACGCTGTTCATTATGTAACTTTAGCTCGTTACAATAATTTCTGAATATATGCACCTACATACCTACCAGTAGTTGTAAGTTGTTTCGCTTATTATAATGAAGCTTCATCCAGAACATAAACAATGTTATTGATAATGACGTAAACGAGCGGTGTGACCTGATATTTTGCAGTACATCAGGCACTATATCGTGAACTCATTTGTAAGCATTCAGCTGATGAAGAGGTCAGTGACAGACCAGGCTGGATCACTTCTGTATATTTTAACTTACCTAACCATTTCCTAATTCAAATCAGAGATGATGAAATCTGTGTAATATTTATGTGAAACCGTCCAAGAAGTCTTGAACGGTTTCCGAGAGAGGCGGCTCAAATCCTGCTACGTGTGCTACGTGTAAATTTTTATATATTTTCTAAAAGTATTTTTCTGTTTTAAGCGAAAATAAACACTAAAATACACATAAAGAGAACAAAAATACAATTGGCGCAGAATAGGCGCATTACATAAAAGTAAGCAGCAATTAATTTTAAATAAAATAAGCAGCTTACTTTGTTACAAAAATTACAACGAGAATAATTGATCACATATAAACGAATATATTAAAAGAATGTATTCAAATCGTACAAATATAATTAAAATACGTTATTCTTAAAAAAAAATTCTTCAAATCACCCGTAAAGTCTGGTTGTAATTCCCCAAGTTCCCAATTATTTTTGTCGAGTGCTGTAATTAAGCAGTATAAAGTGGCTGGCAGCCGTAATCCAACCACTTTTGTGATATTTAAACGAGTTTCATTACGCTTCGGTTATAAAAGCAGCGCTATTACGAGAAATGGACTGGAAACATAAAGCTCGACTTCGACTGACCGTATTAATGTCGTCACTAAAAATAATAAATTTAAATATAGTCACCATAAGTTACTAATAAACGCCTAATCGCTAAGATTTTACGCTCGCTTTTAAAATTTTATTTCTATAGAAAGACTTTCTTCTCATTAAATTGCTTAAAAGAATGTACCAGATTAACCGGAAATAAGTTCACGGACGGTGAACATGAAGCAACATTAGAGTTTTTGAAAAGAATTATCCATAGAAATGTTGTAGAGTTGTTTTGGTAGATAATATTCGCTTATTAACAATTAATTACGTTTTAATAAATTCAAAGAAATAATCATATAAATATATATAGAAAGGTTAAGTAAACATAAACTTTACTAATCTTGTAATTACGCCCTGAAATATATTCAATATCTTTGTTCTCCAGAGAGCAATGATTTTCCATAATTAATGAACAATTAACTATTAATTAATATTTTTTGATTTGAATTACTCAATAGGTACTTAGAAAAGTAACAATAATTTCTTTTATAGTTCCAAATAAAGTCCAGCTTTTATTTAAATTTGTGCACATACCTAATTTTATATATCACTTTTTATTCTTTATAGATAAAACGTTATTAATCTTACAAATAACTGTACCTAGATAAATAAATAGAAAGATAAATTAGAAATATGATATTTTATTTAACAGTCAGTTGCTAGTAATATATCTAACTAACATGATATACAATGTATACTTAAAGCAATCCTCCGGCTGAGTGCGACCCTATGGGGCATTAACTAACAATAAATATTTTTGCGTCGTTATGGTGGACGCTCATCCAGTAATTAAATTCCGGTGAGTCGCACAAATCTTCCTAGTCATACCAAGTTTGCTACAACTAGACATACTCGTATACATACAAGTTTGCTGTTATTAATAATAGTACGTTGATATTTGTTATCAAATTAATAATTTAATTTTTCATTTGGTAAATATTTTTTAACAAAAGCAACGACTTTAAACAGTAAGCGGAAATGACGGGTTCCGTTACTTTGCCATGGATTCAATAATCAAAACCTAGTTCGTAATATTGAGTTATCCGTCCATTTGTCGCACACATACTTCATGCAAGTTTAAGACGTATATAATTTTCTTATGGATTGTTAAAACTGGACCAAATTAAAACGGGACATGCTTTCAAATAAAAAAAAATCTAACTTGGTTAACCCGGTCAAAAGTTCTGAGGAAAAATATATTAAATTGTTTTTTTTTATTGAACATATATATGTATAGTTAATTATTAAAACAAAATTGATATAATACTATGAAAAAGACCGTCACTGCGACAAATTATATTAATCATTGCCTAATTTAGTATCGCTCTATCATCCTAATCTAAAAAGTAACAGTGGTGGGTTACAATATTTAGGAGTAAAAAATAGAAGGTAAAAACACAAATATTTACCAATAAACAATATTTTAAGAGTATGTTACATTAGAGAGATGTCTCACAAAATCGGAGTGCCTTAATATGTTCCTTTAATGGCAGAGATGTTTGATAAAATGTAAATGCTTCTCTTTCCCATTGTCCACGCACATAACGAGCATAAAAAAATATTTGTCTCTATTTCCAATGCGTCTTTTCAATAGATCCAAAAAAAATAAAATAAAAAAGACAACAACATAAAAAAGTAAGCACCTGAGAATACAAAACAGAATTTAATTACTTCGGAACATCGCCCATTCAATGCACACGTTTTCTTTTCTAAAAGTTATCGTCTCTCTCGTTAGCGGGTCTTCCTTATTATTTCCTCCACGACTGTAATCTGGCCTTTCAGCTACTTCAAACGACTTGTTCTTTTTCTTATGTGTAATTGAAATATATTGCCGTAATATCCGTCGGACCGGAACTTCACCTCTCGAGAACATCAGCTCGAGTTTTCATTACTTGGCGAAGTGATTTTTTTCATGAGACAGAATAATTATTCATTTTTGTACCCTACCTCGGCAGGGCCACTTGAAAAGTTCTCTCGTAAGAATAAGAGGGCCGTGTTGTAAATATTTTTTAATTTAAACAACGCTTGATATTTGTGTAATATTTTTATCTCTACATCTCTTTATTTATGAAAATTTTATATATTTTTCATATATAAAATTATATATTACATATATACTTATACTGTTTATAAAAAAAGGATGTAATATGCCAGTACACTGTGAAGTGCACAGCGTGTCGACTCCAGCTTATGAAGCAGAACGAACACTGCTTAAGTCAGCTGAAAGAAAGGAAAGCTCAGAAATGATCTGATATATTTTAAATATTTTAGTGCGAGCGTGCCAGTCGGGCACAATTCACTTTGCCAATGTCACGTTATATGGAAAACACTCGAAGGAAATTGACCGATACATAAAAGATAACTCTATACATTTATAGTTACTACTACTATATATTTATAGTTCCTACATGTAAAAAAGAGATCCAGTAAAAATACATTTTTTTATATAAAACGACAAGCTTTAACCTATAATAAAATAAAGATATATTTACACAATAAATCACATTAGAAATAAATAATATTTTACATTAATTTTAATTTGTACTTTAATTTTTTTTGTAGATAGATAAAAGTGATTGTCAGTGATTTGAAATTTATCGTATTTTTTAAGTTATTTACATAACATAATTATTTATATAAAAATATCTATAAGGGACTAAAACGTTACTGGAGGGGGGAGATTGAACAAAAGTAATATTATCAATCTATTAAGATTACTCCTAGCTAAGTCGTAAGTCGTCAAGTGGCACGTTTGGAACGCCATAAACAAAGAACAAAACTAAACAGTAGGACAATGCCTACCCTTAACGCCACGCCACAGTTTTTATATATTTTTTTATAAATATATATAAAAAATGCCAATTACTTTTTGTTTTAATATAAAAATTTCATTCCATATGACAATTTGAAATTTTATTTTAATAGGGCCATAGTTTGATTTGTAAATAAAATATAAAACTATACAGTATAATTTCACGGAATATTCATGAACCTGAATGTGATAAAAATTGTAGAAAAATACAGTTTCAATTATTTTATTTTTTACTGTATAGAAACTCTTTTTCGTTGACATTGTGAATATGTTTGTTTGCACATAGAGGTTGAAAAGGAAAGTGCCAAACGGAGTGTTTAAACACTAGGTTCCAATTGCCTACCCTGCAATACGCTACAGGGTGAAGCTGAAAAAAGAAGCTTACGTAAGTGTCACTATCCTTAAGGAGAGACATACATAATCAATTTGGGTAGGTATCATAGTATTTCACGCAGGGTGGATCAGTCAGATGGGGTTGATAGATGAGCGGCAGTGACAGCTCCAACTCGCCTTGACACGTGCCATTAATGCTGACGCGATCGTAGTCTGGTGTTCGATATCGGGAAAGTGATAAATAATAAATATATATCTTGAGAAATATTGATTTTAAAATGCCTACAATTTTGTTTTAGTGCTTAGTGTGTTTTTTAGCAATGCTAATTAAAAAATGCGAATTAAATCATAATATATGTATATTTACACAAGTCTATAGTATTTATATAAAATATTGTAGAATCTGCTTATAGAAATCAAGTAAAACTTATTTTATATGTGAAACAATATCTAAGACCAACAATTGTTATTAATTTTCACTCATTTAAAAAAAAACACTACTGTCACATAAAGTTATTTAAGTGTAACGAAAAATAAGTTCCAAAAACAGAGAATTTGACTTGTAAAATAAGTCTTCATTACACAAAACAAAATAAAGCTACTCAAAAGTAAAACCTTCGCCAACTTTTATTGTCTTCACAACTCGGAAAGTAAATTACCCGAACAAATTCGCTCAGCGCTAAATCTGGAGCTTATCAGAGGGCTCGACCGAGATCCTTAAATTGAGAAAGAGCTATCTCGATGAGGCAGAGTGGCCTCGAGGCGTCAACACCTTACTTCGACTGTTCAAATTAAAAAAGTTTAATTAATACGTGTTTGCTTATCTATTAGAACAAAGTAGATAATTCTTAATTAGTAACTACTAAATTAGTCAGATAATTCTTGTCTTTATTATTTCATTGGAACTGAGTAATTGGTAAAAAAGTATCCAATTTCTATCAATGATATCCAACCATCACTTCCTTGGGCTTCCGGAGGTAGACTCCAGGGCCAGACATGTCCCAAATATCTATATTGAAATATATTATTAATAATGACTAATATTATTTTTCCTTAACGCATCGCAGATCTGTAAAATAAATGGATGGCAGAATACGTAAAAAACCAGATTATACCTTATTATAGTTTATACTTATCGTTTTTAAGGTCTATTAACAAAGGTACGGGCGACGGATCGCATTTGTCATCTGGATTATTAACAGTTATTGGACTTAACGCCATAAGTCGGGATTAAATTTGTGTCAATTTGCATTTTATTATAGCAACACGGGGCTTAATCCTCAACTACTAACACGGCTTTGTAAAAGATTAATTCAAATTCACGATCGTGACGCTCCTACGCTATTTTGAATGCAGAATAACGTAAATTGAATCTATTATATACGTAGTTAGCGTTATATTAGGCTTTAAATAAACTAAGATATATTGAACATATACATATATATATTTGCATAACGCCACATATATATCTACATATTTTTTATTTTATATATTTTTTTTTCGGTTTCACGCTGGATCTCGCATGTCTCGTCAAATTCTGGAAGCATTGCGTGTTGAGTGGCGGAACTAAACAGCGCGCTTTGTCTCGACACTAGAGAAAATACCTTAATAATTTCATTTTTTGGATTTTTCTTTTATTTGTATTGTAGGTACTCACTTCCTGCCAAATTTTATAATTGTAGATCCCTAAGTAAGTATCCTATAGGTTTTAATGCCATGACAATGACAAATGCTTTAAAATCGATGCATAAATGTTTATATTTTTTGATTGCATTGAGAAAGAATCTTGATTTTTCCTGTGCTTTAAGGGACCAATTATAATATTTAATATTATTTTACGATACGACGTAGGTAATACATCTACACGATTTCGTGACAGATGGACAGGCGGACAAAAAAAGTGATCCTATAAGGTTTCCGTTTTTACCATTTAAGGCACGGAACCTTAAAAATTAAAGATCTCAATAAATAATACTTTATAAGCAGCAAAAGTTACATGTGACTAGGTAATTCAGAAGTTATAATTCCCGTCTTCAACTCCTTCATTAATAACCTCTCTACAAACTAAAATTCCTCGTGGCAGCAGTCATACCGCTGACATAATTAAGACTAGTATCTGGCATAACCTTCTGACATACTATAAAGTTTATAAGAGATGTATTTCAGAAACACGCGCTTTAACTTTTCGAATTAATTACAATACATTAAAAGGAAAACTTTGAAATTAGTTTACGCAAACCTAGCGTATGTCAGTCAGTTATTTCATTGTTCTTTAGAACTGGTTACATTACACCACGCTTTGTTATATATTTTAGTAATGTACCCGACTTTCCTAATGGAGGGTAATGTGTTTATAATAGTATGTACCTATGTATGTTTGTGTATAAGTGGCGTTGTGGGGACCCACTCGGGGAAATGAAATATTCATTTTAATTTATATTTTCATCACTTCGCTTTGGTGTCGAGGCAACGCACAACATTGAGTTCCGCCACTCCCGCCTCTAGAGTTCGGTGAAAAATGGGGAACGGAGTGTCTTAACACTAGGTTTCTTCTGTCTACCCTGCTGTGTGCGAGATACAGCGTGACGCTATTTATATTAAAAAATGTATTGAATACTATGGACGTTTTATTTATATAATAATAAAAGCAAAATTGCTAGAATATCTTAGTGAAATATATACTCGTATATCTATATATATAAAATCGAAAGGTCACTCACTCATCACGAAATCTCAGAAACTACATGTGCTAGGAATCTTAAATTTTGCATAGGAGTTATTTATAAGACGTAGGTGCTCGCTAAGACGGGAATTTGCAATATTCGACTTCTAAGGGGTTGTTTTTGGGGTTGAAAGTTTGTATAAAACTTCGTTACTACAAATGTTAGGAGTCTCAAATTTTGCATGGACGTCACTTACGTACTTCACGTAGGTACTCATGGAGACGAGAAATTAATAATAACGTAGTTCACGCAGGCGAAGCCGCGGGCGGGCCGCTAGTGTTATATATAAATGGAGGAAGGAAACAATATAAACAAATAGGAAATGTTATAATAAGTAAATATATATTGTAAAATAATATACTTTAACTTAAGGTATCTATCATTGTTATGGTTTTTTAAATGTTAATGGAAGAGCGGAGTCTCCTGGTACAGGCAATAACATGCTTAAAAGGAGGCTCCAATCACTAGTGATTTTGTAAGAAATTTGCTTAATAAAGTATTTATTATTAAAAAAAAAAAAAAAAAAAAATGTATATCAAATTGAGGTTTAGGAGGGATGCAGTGAGAATCTATTAATTTGGCCGTAAAACGTAGCCGTTAGAGGCGACTCGCCAATTATTCGGTCCCCTCAGTAATTAAATGGTATGATGTCCGCCAATCTAAGACAGACGGCATTTACGATACTCAAATTACGATTTCATTGGCCGTAAAACATAGAAATGCTCAGTTACGACTTCTCGAAAAGAATAAATTTAATTATCATTTAAAATAGTTATTACTTTGCTTTTATATTTTAAAATGGAGTTTTTAATGAAGGGTTATAATTACAATAAAAAATAGAGTATAGATCTAAAATAATTTATTTCGTGTTTCTTTTTATAAAATAATAGCTTACAAACTAACTTATTATTATATTTTACAATAAACATACTTTTAAAATCGAGGTTTGTCTACCACACAAATTTTATTTACAATAGTCATCCATATCATTTTTATTGGAATTATTTTATACATTATATTTCTTTTCATAGTTATCTATAGCATTTTATAATTAACATATAAAATTGAATATTAAATAAAAAATATATATTTAAATTTCAATTGTAATCATAAAAAAAGAAGATCGAATAATAAAGATCTTGCTTTCAACTGCCACGTTTAAAGTATGACAAATAACTGCAGATAAAACAATAAATTTAAATAAATAATACAATGAATTTTTCTCAATTAAACGATTATTTAGTAAAGAAAAAATTACAATATTTATACGTTGAAAATAATAATAAAAAAAAACAAAAATACATGCATTAGAAAATAATAAGAGAAATACATATTATATTAGAAACGCTTGTTCACCTACTACAAGAACCTCATTAACAATATTACAAAAATTTAAGCAATTTCTGCCATTCAACAAATTACTTAACTATAATTATTAATTAATTAATATTTCATAGCAAACAATTATTTAATACTGGCAACACTATCAGTGGAAGGTTATTGCTTTATTTTCAACTTACTAAGTGAAATCTTAACACCTACTGCTTTACATAATGACAAAAATATTAGTCAATATCTTTTTTATTTCTATTCTATAAGCATGCTTCACAAGGCACTATACTAGCGAGATTACCTATTAACAAACCAACAAAACAATTTGAATAATTTCTATTAAATTCGGTTTAAAAGTCCGAAATGGGCCTAAAATTACATTTTATGGCGACAAACAAATTTTTCATATAAAAATAAATAAATAACAAAAATATCATAATTTTGAATAATGTCTAACGTGAACCTTTATCAATATTTTCCAAAACTGTAACGAGATTAAAGTTACCGCGATTCAAAGCGTCACTGGATTTTATGTAAATAAGCTTTATTATAAATATATTATTATCCTATAACCTAAATTGGCGTTTGTAATCGTATTGCTCATTGCTATAGAAAAACTTTGATTGGACGTGAGTGAAATGTGAACTCATTACTTTTAATTAATAACTATTTATGTTCTATGCTAAATAATATATGAACTATTCAAAACAAGTAGGAATTGGTCTTCAGCATACCAGAATAAAAAAAATTAAATAATAACTGAATACATTTATCACATTTTACACAACATTTCCAAGTAAAAATATCTGATGAAAATAATGCTAAATGCATTAACAATTAGTCCTCCTTACTCATTCATTTACAGAGACACGTAAACGCAAACTGATATCACAGCATTTTGTATTTTATGAATTACCTCCATACTCGACTTCTATATTTATTTACATATAAATTCCAATATGCACGTGAATTTAATGGTAATACTTGTTTATGCATTAATTATTAAAAGAAAGCTTATTGCACTATATTTGTTACTCAGTCACTTTCAACAATAACATTTTTGATTGCTCTAGGTATATTATTTTAGTATCCATCCGACATTATATTAATTGCATAAAATTTTGTTTTTAATACATACTACATACGTATATAGGGCAATTTTAAATTAAAATCTTTCACCCTGTTAAGAATAAGAAACAAAAAAATCAAATATCTTCATTATAGTAAAATCAGCAAATACAAAGTTGCATATTATCTTGTCAAATAAATGTAAGCCATCGATCAAGGAGCGCAGTCTACGTAACGGCATAGCGGCGGCCGACATATCTATTTTCGCTGATCATTCCTTTACCAAATTATATTTTCCCTCTTTCCTGCGAGCCTACGAAGATTCGACTCATGCTGGCTTCATCATTTATGCTGCTGTCAATCAGTATACAAACAGTATTGTGATAATCATTTACCGAATTATATGTGAAGCATTTCGAATATGCGATGTTTTTTACTTTTCGTTGATTTTTAAGAGGAATTACATTTTTCATTGGCAAATATGGTACAAAAAACTTACTTTTAATCTTAATATTAATAATTTTATAAACTTTTACGTGAAAAGAGCATTGTTTGTGTTATATGCAAGAAAAATAAATATAAGAGTCGTATGTTTTTGTTGCAAAAAGACTCTAGCTATTTTAATCCCTTTACTCATCTGTAGATGTAAGAAGACAAAAAATCTCATCTTTTTTAATTTTAGCTCAACAATTAATTAAATTATATGTATTAAACATAATTGTTGCTAATATTTAGTTTTTTTGTTTGTTGTTCACAAATTAAGTTAATCTAATTAATATATCTCACTACCAATATAATGTCGGGTAGATAAATAAAATAAATGATGAATCCAAGGAGCCATACCCTATCACCGCAGTGAAGCTATGATTTCATTGCTCATGCTGTTTTGTTGACTCGACGCATTCATGTTTTTCGAACATTGCTGAAATATCACAAAATAATATTGAATCGGCAATTCAGAATCTATTTTCTGAACACGTCCCATCTTATCAATAAAGGTCGGGAAATGCGTCGTTTAGTTATATTTTTGAACTTGTCTCATTTACTAAATCCATTTTTTATACCTACATAATTTAGCAGATATTTATAAGACGGAGCGTGTTTAAGAAAAAAATAATCTTTTTTAACAATTTGATTTGGAATATCGTGGCCTTGAAACTTTAGACCGTTGTCTTTTACTTATATATTAAATAGGTACATACATAGTATATAAGGGTCCATGTTCTGCTGTAAGACAGTACTCGGACTATAACAATAATATGGAGTTCTTTTAAATAGACATATAATAAAATTACTTTTAATTGCTTGGGCATCAATGAAATCTAAAAAATCCAATCCAATTAAACATTTCTGTGATATCGATTTATTTCCTAATGAATTCCATGAAGAAAAAAAGATAATTCTTGCTTACTATGATCATATCTGCGTAAATTATAACTTTGTCCCAATTGAGTAGATACGTAGATACCTATTATATATTTGGTTGTAACGTTGTACAATTACATCAACACGACAGCCAGGGTTCATCTGTCATGTTTAATCAATAACTCAAAAGCATTCCATACAACGAAACTATCAAATTCATTTCAATTATAGCCAATTACGTGCGTCCTTTACAAATATACGAACTATAATGACAATCAAGCAGCAAAAAAGGTCTACAGCAATCGAAAATCCAATAAAGACTATAACTGATGATTATCCATAATTAACAGTAGTACCTACTTTTTAAAGTTCACACAAATGGGGTCAAAAGGTTATTCAAATGAGAAAAGTTTCAGGTAAAAACTATTTATTTTAGTAATTTAAAATGTCTAGTAGTTTTAAGTGCTGGTTTTTTTACGAGGAATAATAGTTCAGTAATTTGATTAATTCCGATATTTTAATTTTCACTCCTGGCATGTATAATTAGGCAAATTTATATATGGAAATTAAAAAAATAAAACTTAGGTTAGAAATTAGATGAAATTAAAAAAATAAAATTTCGTTTTCCGAAATTTATTTAGAGCGAAAATGTAATTAATAATTAATCAGAAAAGATAAGACACCTTTATTTAAACAAATCCTATATGACTTCTATATGAAGAACTATATTATACAAATATTATTCCTTACCATTTGCCGAGACTCCCACGCCTTCATAGCACTTTTGTACTTTTCAAACTCGTGACACCAATCCGAATAAACTTGTCTGTATTCTTGCGATTTATTTGGCTGTCTACATCTACGAAGAATTTGTAATTCACATAAGATTTTTAGAGAACAGATAAAAAAGAAAATTAAATATAAGTTACATAGACTATAACATAATATTAATTTACCTGTGAATATCAATGTCCAAATTATAAGAAGCTATTAGTGTGGGACCAAAATAACACTCGTAACGGCCCCGATCTGATTCGGAAACCGATAACAACACTAATCCTCTTTCTGAAGTCTGTAGAACACGCTCCCAACTGCAACAACAAATATAATGCTTAAATGTTACCTTATGTCTGCCAGATCAAATTCTCGCTGTATCCCGCATATGTCAAGCTAAATCACACGTTCAAGAGCGTAGTGTTAAGAAACTCCGTTCCCCACTTTCCACCGAATTTTCGAGGTATTATGTGTTGAGGAAACCCTAAGGAAAAAAGTAATATGCAAAAACACATCGTTAGTATGTTTTCCACTTGACAACTTTTGAACTCTATATATATCATATCAGCTTCAAGCTGTACTCCGCACACAGCAAGGTATTGACAACAGCTTTACAAGTAAATAATATATAACAATATTAAAAATAAAAATTCTGATTCCATAATCGAGCGATGTAAGACCTGATTTATCGCCCATATTTGTAAATATAGAATAGTCTTCCTTCATTAACTGGATGACTGATCGACAACATATACTGAACTCAGCTAGAAAGCTTAAATTTGGCATCTAGGTACAGGGAGCGTAGATTAGTACTAAGAGAAAAGGTTTTCCCAAATTTCTATAGAAACTAGAAAAACGGGATTTTACATTTAAAATTTATAGTCAGTGCAAACTTATCTCTGTAGTCACTGCCCAGCCTGTTAACGTTTAAATTTATCACAAACTACTGAGATTTCAATTTTGCTGAATCAAATTACATTTAATTTTCATCCACTTCTTATTTAAAAGACATCCAAGATAACGAAATTTAAATGTAGCATTAGTGAAACTTACTTATAGTTGATTTTGTAACGACCCCTTTCTCTAGAATGGTGGTACCAAGCGACGTTCTGATCTTTTAGTGCTTCTGGCGTTTTTCCAAAAGCCGACAAGTGAACACTTTGCCCGTAGCCAGCTCGAACTGTTTTTAGAGGAGCGCTCGCTTCACAGATTGATGGCGTTGAATTAGTAGCGTCGTGCAGGAGACCCGGCGTGTACGGACGGCACGCCTCGACTTCTTTGTCCCAACCACAATATGGGTCGAGGACGCAGCGTACGCAACAGTCGTAGCTAGTAGAAATACAAAACTTCTTATTGTATGGAATATTAATGAGAATCATTGCGAAAAACACTTACCTATGCCATGCTTATATTAGATTAGCTAATTCTCAAGAAATTATAAATTGGAAAACGATAATTTATTCATTTAAAAATCGTATAAAAGATTTAAGACAGCGGGATTTGAACCCGAGCCTCTTGGAAACCGTCCACAAAGTCAATTGTTCTCATCAAAGTTATTTATGTACCTTGTTCTTTTGTTGACATCGTATTTTTATTTATGTCATAAAAAATACAAATAAAACTAACTAATTTAACATTTTTGAAAGTTTCTACGAAAAAAAATACGGTAAAATAAGGTAAAATATTTATATAAAAACCACAAATTTAAATCTAATCTTACCGATGTGTACACGCATGCAAAGGCAGCTGTCGTAAACGGTTATCTGTAGCGAGATAGAGGCCGTGCGTTTGTTTGGACAGAGCGAGTGCGCGGACGGGCTCGTCACCCGCCACTCTCCATATATCAGCCACACGGGATCCGCCTCCAGTCCATTGTACTATTTTATATACTTCTCCTTGACCTTAATATTGGGAATAAGAATAAAATTATTAATTATAACTGTTTTGGACGGTTTCCAAAAGATGCGGGATCAATTTAGGTTTTGCTAAAAAGTATATTGATTTCCTAAGTATGAATTAAAACTTAAAATGTTAAAAAAATTAACTGTTATATTTATTCTCTATAAAATAATAACTTTATTAAAATAATTTAAAGATTCTTTTTTATTGTTATTTCCTCTAAACACTTAAAAATTACTTTTTTTTAAATTAAAAATTTTAAAAATATATACTTACTGGTGCCAGCATAAAAAATAGTATAAGTGATATCATCGCCCAACATGTCAACAAATTGTTTATCTACTACGATAGTGGTAAGTACTAGGTCCCGTTTGTAAAAGGCCGGAGCATCGCCTTCGTGCCTCACAGCTGCGTCCATTAGTGGATGTGACCTAAAAGAAGCTATTATATAGTCCATGTAATTATCATAATGTTATTTAGTAATTATTAAAACATTTTATGGAAAAATCGTGGTTTACCTCGAGGTTTACCTACTTGGAAGCTTCAAAATAAATATTTATCGAAATCAACAGTTTTAGGTATACAGTTAAAAAAAATATGTTTATTCTATAATTGATTTGTACCTTAGCTAGTACATGTACATTGTACATGTCAAATATAGGAAACCTTATTTAGTTCCATTACACAACGCGAGCAACCAGAGCATTCTGGGTTCATAAGAAGACCGAAGATGAGATGGACAGATATCATTAAAAGAGACATGAACGCCTGCAACGTTTCCACTCACGATGCGTCCAGTCGAGCGAAGTGAAGAGAAAACATGAAAAAGCAGACTCCACCATCAGATGGGACTAATAATGCAGAGGACAGAGAGAGAGAGAGAGAGAGAGGGTGAGAGAGATACAACGAGAGCAGCTATTTACGTATAACGTGTATTACCATTCTATATTGTTTGTTTTATAAGGAAGACCCCGTAGTATTCGAATAGGATCTATGAACATTTGCAATTCTAAGAAGATATTATGCACATTGTTGTTTAGGATCTGAATAATCTATTCGCGATATACACCAGAATAACTTGAAGCAAACGTTATTCTTTTTATAGAAATAGGTATTATAATAAGTTTATTGATAGCCACGTTAAGTTTAAATTTCATATAGATATCTTTAATAGGTATCGAGAAATTAAACTTTAAAGTTAAGGGTTGATACCCCCATAACTTAATTTACTCTAAGGGTTACGGACCTAAAAATTGGTATAGAAAAAAATCATTAAACGCCAACGCAGTTTTCACATGCTCGTCCGGCTAGACCCTTTTTGATAAGGGTATAAATCTTACACAATTAAAAATACATATGTATTTATATTGAACTATTTAACTTAAATCATAAAAATAATTTTATTTATTAATTTAAACGTAATTATTTTAAAAACTCATGCTCATGCTTGTAAATCAACACGAAATCAATTTGGCCAATTAAACAATTGGGTCAGACTGCGTAGTAACCATTAGAAGCGCTTAACAAGCTCAGTGGGTATACATAAATTATAACAAAAATGTTATTAAAATAAGTTGTACGTAATTTATATTATTATCCTAATATAGATTTCTTGAACCCAAGAGCGCAAAGGCAAAAGCGTGACTGTATACGCGGCAGGTTGTGGATTCGTTTACCAGTCGAGGAAATGAATTATTTGATATTTTCATTTCTTTGCTCTGTTGTCGAGGCATAGCGCGGAGTGTCATAGCACTAGGTTCCCTTCTGTGTGTGTGATACAAGTTGAAGCTGAATAAATAATAGTAATAAATCAGATGTAATTTCACGTTACGATCAATTAAGACGTGGGTAGGTGTATGACCCAATTAAGGAAGCGCGCGAAACTAATGTCAAAGCTAACCTTGCGATTAGTCTTAAGGGAATAAGATGAAATACTCTGATTTTCCTTTAGCCTTGTATTCGGTTTATATTAGTTGTACCTTTACGGCGAAAGTGTATTTAGAGATTACCGTTGATTAATATAATTGAATAGTATGTACATATATATAGCTTAAAGTATTTAACTATTAATATAACCTTTATTTGGTATATATAAAAATACATACTTTTTATAAGAAACATGACTCCGCAAACAATTTGATTACCTAACGTTAAATGGATAAGATTAACACAATATGAAATGAATAAGAAGTGAATATTATATTTTTAAATAACACTAACATTCTTTTTTATGTCAATAAATGCTTATAATAATGATGCAAGCTTACCTGATGAAATTAAGTACGTTATCTGGCAATGCTTCGGTGCTGTTGACGCAAGTGCCTGGCCGAGGCTCAGGAACCTTTGCTCTCAAAACTGGTAACCACGCCGAACTTGACGTCGCCTGTACAAAAAACACTATTTCATTGCAAGTAATAATGCAAAAACTTTTAAGAAGTTTATTTTTCCATATCAATGATAAGAGAATAATTTTTAAAATAAAGCCAAAACGAAATAAATAGACATTATTTGAAGAATAGGTATATAATTTTACCGTCGCATCTATACTGGGATTTGTCTTCCTTACTACTTCCTATTTGTTATTTTTATGAATATAAACAAAAGGTTTAAATCTTGTAAAGACCTACGATTCTCATTATTATTTTCCATTTTGAGATATTGTATTGCCTAATCATTAGTCAACATAGAGCACGAAACACAAAGACAAAAAAATATTTATTAATAACTATTTTCAATTTTCATGAAGAAAAGAAATAGGACTGAAAAGGAAAATTAATTATAAACTAGAAATAGTATACGTAATACTAACTTGTTCCTTAAATCGTCCAGCAAAAGCTTCTTGAATATCGTCCATAGTATATGTACAAATTGCGGAACCGATTAACCCGTCACTTGCGCCCGTCGTGAATGCAGCGTAAAACCGACTCGGGTCGCCTGGCATTTGATATACGCTCTCTGTTTTTTAAAAAGGAAAAAATAGAATTCACTCTTTTTACAAGACATTAATTTTGAAAAAGAAGTTTAAAGTAATTTAACTAAACTATTTCAATGCGTAGATAAAACTAAAATATTTAGATAAATTATGTAAGGAATAAAGTTGTTTAGTTCTTGTTCGTTTTTTAGTTGTTTAGTTGTTGTTCTTTTTACTTTTTTGTATCGACTATAATTACAAAAATATAATATATTCTAATTAAATTCAAATAAATTTGCAATTATAGCATAAATAAAATTTCATTATTGAATACACTTACGAATTTCATCAAAATAGAATGGAAATTCTCCGGGTATACTACAGTTAAGCCTGGCTTTTAAATAAGTAGCCCAATTCTGGCTCAGAATATGCTTGCCCCCTGTATCTTGTTTACATACTCTGGCAACACGAGAGTAAACTGCTTTGCCACAGTTCATGAATTCTACTGCGGTTTCACGGAAAAAGAATAAAACGTACTCTCCAACATCGAACGATCCAACAAAATTGGTTTCTGAAATAAATTAGAAACTCAAATAAGCATATTTGCAAACTAGAATTAACATTGTTTGAGTGCGTCATTATTTATATCTCCCATCATGGACAACAAACATTAATTGTTGATCTAATTGAGGTCATTGACCATATGCAATGAGATTTAATGCAACGTGCAACTTTGACGCACAAGTCATATTATAACTTTAACGTATCTATATATATTATAAATGTTTTTTTAATGTATTAATCAATAATCTATATGACATTAGTATTTACCAAATTATAATTATTAACCATTGATGATTTTATAAAATTAAACATTTAAAAGCAATGCAGATATTAATTAAGCAAAGCACTTACTATCCAGCCATTTAGAGTCGTATTTCAGCGTCCGTTTGAAGTTGAACCTTTTTTGGCCAGTACGAAAATCGAATAGGTCATTGCGGAAAATGACCGGGTCAGCTTTAGTGAACTCGGCGTTCGTGCCCGCGTATAGAGCTGGCAAGCCGCCGGGGTTCCCTCGCGTGACCCACACAGCCGTGCTGTTGTCCGCCGGGTCGTATGGGCACTTGGCGACCCCCAGCCCTACTCCTGGCACGTATTCATGCCGCGGGAGGTGCGTGAGGTTTAACTGGTTGAAATGATTTTTTATGGTTATACTAAAATACTAATTGGTATCATCATCTACTTTAAAAATTTTCTGAATTAAAAATTATTTTAAATTTAAATGAAAAACACCAACAACAAATATTACTTAAATTAAAATATAAACAAGCAACCTAAAACAAAGCTGGTATTCTAAAAATGGTATCCATAATAAGCAACCATAACGTTTATAATAAACATATTTTATCATGTTTTAAGATCACCACTTTATTAGATTATCCCTAAAGCCCGAGTATAATAACACGATTTATGTGAAGAACAGGTGTTTTGAAATACAAGCGCCATCGCAGTTGAATGAGCATGAGCTATTATCCTGACCGCGAGGACCGGAGGAGGGAGGGGTTCTACAAAAGTTGTTTTAATGGTTTAGGGATTGACTCACGTAGACCACCCAGTCCTTGGGGCTGTGTGCGTTGGTGCCGCACACGTAGAGGCGCTCGCCGTCGCCTAGCGGCTGCAGTACTCGGATGTGGTTTCTGCACTCAAACGGCTCTGATTTGCCTTTGCTTACACACCGCGCTACGTTGCTCGCTTCTAGCAGCAGCGCGTCTCTCTGTCATATTATTACTGTTGCATAACTTATGAGCTAATATAAACATACATATATGTACATATAATATTAGAGATTAAGCGTGTGACTGTAACGCGACGGTTGTGGGTTCGATTCCAAATTTTTGGGGGAAATGAATTATTATTTTCAAAAAATGAAAATTACACAAAACAAAACGCTCGGCGATGAGCTCCGCCACTCAACACGCAACACTGTGAAAATTTGGCGGAATATGGAAAATGGGGTGTCTTAGCACTAGGTTCCCTCTGCCTGCCTATATGCGGGATACAGCGGGAAGCTGAAAAAAAATAAAATAAGTATATGCTAAACCCGCAGAAGTAGTGTTCTAGTTATCAAGTATGCTTTATAAGCATGAAGTAAATTTTATTTTATTTGAAAACCCTATTTGGAATTTTCTCTTAAGCATACATCAAACGAAAAACTAACTCAACTATAAAGTTTGATTTTGAAAAGTCAGCTTTTTAAATCTAATTTCTGTGTGCCGTTATTTCCTCATAAAACTTTCATGCTTTTCATTACAAAGAAACTTTAAGCCTCGTGCCTATTTCTAAAAATAAAGTAACTTAAGTACTAACCTCGCAGTGTGACTGACTTATATCAGTCATATTTAGCTTATATATTCGATCCCTGCAATAAAAAAAACATTACAATTTTTAATAAAACTATAATTGAATAAAACACGTGACCTAATATAAAAATCACTTCAATTTTTCCAAGCTTACAGAATTTTGAAATGTTATTACACACTAAGAATTGAAAAATATAGCAAAAATCATCTTTAAAGTGTTCCACGCTTAGAAAAGAAAAATGCTTTTTAGAAAACACCACAGTTTGACCACTGAGCCATACACAAGCCACAAACATTAGAATTAGATAATTTGGCAAGAGAGAATGCTATTTCCTTTTTTAACAAAACAATTATGTGTAGCAACGGAAATGAAATAAATAAAACTTGACGGAAATTATGCATAATTGACTTTCATGACTCGCCTCGTTTCTTCGTGCAAGTAAATCACCTACCTACTAGCAATTTCAACCGTCCACGGTTTGTTTATAATAGGTACATATTGATAAGATAAATTAATAAATAAAAGAACTCTGCAAATTTTATGTTTAGTTATACATTCGTATACTTTAAAATGTTTTTAAGGTTCGATATTTTTATTATTTACTATTTGCCCGTTTGTCTGTGCGTTTGTTCATTTTAATCTCAGAAACGGCTAAACTGATTTAAATACAGTTTGTTTAATTTCAATCGGTTCATAAAAGTTATATCAACATTGTAAGGTATAATATTACTACAAAATTAGTTTTTTATTGAATTGGTTGAAACTTTATCAAAGATAGATATTGTCTTTCAGGTGATAATGTTATTATATCATGAAAGTAATTCAGACACGAAAATAAATAACTGTATAGTACAAGGGGGTAAAGCGGCGAGCGAGTCGCTAGTGTACAATAAAAGTATATGTTTTTGAAATATTATATTAAAGCTTTTCTGTAGAGTATACTTTTTATTTATCTTTATGAATATACAAAAAAATAAACAACTCACATAGCACCAACGTAAAGCGTATTCTTTTCTTCGTTAACATATAAAGTCCGGTAAAAGAGATTGCCGCATGAAAACTCCCGCATATGATCTGAAAAGATAGAATATTTCATACATTATTAAAATGTAACTATAATTATAACTAATATCATTTATAAAGTAAGTTTTATATTCAGATTTATTCGTTAGCTGGTTAACAAAGGATTGCCTAAAGGAATGTGTCATTTCTGTCTCTCAAGTAATACAATATTTGCACATTTGCAATGCAAACTACGAATGTGACATTAGGTAAACAGTAAATCTCATTTTTATCTCGTTGCCTTTCTTTACAACAAACTGAAAACAAAACTGTTATTATACTGTTTCGCCAAATCGAAAACTTAAAAACGATCTCATGTAATGGCTTCGAGTAATGTCATTTAGAAAAAGAAAATACCGGTCTAATGCTTGTCAGGACAAGGATTCCGTACCAATTTCAGGATTGTAGACAACAACAAGTACAAAATAAAAAAGTTGACCAAGCTTAAGTTTCCGGGCGGATGCATACAATTAAAAAATGATTTTGTAATTATTTTTTCTATGAAACCTATAAATTTTTACTTTTCCGAATTTTTTGTTATTTGTATTGTAAATTCTCATTACATGTACAATTTTACAACTGTAGGTCCACGGGAAGTAAGGGTACTATTTTTTCCTGTTGAGGTATGGAACTCTTTTTCGAAACAATTTTTTTTCATAATTAAAACCCATATGGGGTTTTATTGTTACTTATACACTTAATTGGTTTTTTAAACATTAGTTGAACGAACATTCATTTAAGCATTCCCTATTACACGGACTATATCATTAATCACTATTATTAATGGCAGTGATTGATATTTAAATAAATATTCCTTTATATAGTATCTCTCTCATAATTTACCGTCACTAAACTATAACCCACTGTTAAGTATGGGTGCCTACCTAAATTTAAATCACCTACCGCGAGTGAAAACGTTGCGACTAATAACACAGGCTTAGAGAGCTTAGAACAAGTGGCAGTCTCACACGCGGTAAACGGTGTCCCAAAATTAGCGCAAAATTTTAATTTCTGGCTATTTGAGCAAAAAAAGAATTCGTCAACTAATAGCTTAAGGTTAGTAAAAATGGAGCGCTGCAAGATAGAACTATAATATATATAGAACATTTGACGGCCGCAGTTTTTCATACATAATATGGTCGTAGTGTTTCAACTTCGTCAACTGTGAAGAGATTAATTGAAAAATTTGCATTATGTGTGAAGCTATCTTATTATTCTTATTATAATTATTCTTATTAAAATTAAAGCATTAGAATATTTGTTTCTTAAAAAACGATGCCCAAGATTTTATTTCTTAAGACACAACAACTAACAAAATTGTGTTTTAGTTCGTGACAAGCTTGACTAAACCAGTTAAATAGAATATCTTCTGTATGTGGCAAGCAATTTATATATAAGGCGGCGAAACTAAAGAACGTATTTTTCGGTTGATACAGCCTTTCAGGCAAAATATGAGGAATAAAATACGAGCATAAACTCGAACTGGTTTACTAATAAGAGTTCCACAATTCAGATCCTAACGTCATCATCATCCCAGCTCGTTACCATGTTATACTCGTATATTGTCACCTAACCTACGCATAACTGTCAATTTGATAAAACAATAAATTTATTAAAAGTGGGTCAATTTTAGTTTATTAAACTTCATTACATAGTTCCTAGTCAATGAATATAAGAAGCATGTTAATGAAGACGAAAAAAAATCTACTTTGTATCTACTTTTGAAATAGCTACGGAATTTTCAACTGATAAAATTTATGTATGTAAGTTATATAATTAAACAAATGTATGTACAATAACACAAACATTTATAATAAATATTACGATGGATATTTCGCACGAAACTACACTGAAATACCGGGTAGTCGCAATTTCAACAGCTAATTATGAGTCGACTATAGCCGATTATTATTGGCAGGACTGCACGCAACGTCTCGTGACTTAGTGGCGCTCCGGGCTCCGGCTCGCTTTACACAAACCGCTACTCAAATATATTGAAATTACTAATATCATATCCTTTAAAAATGTTATCTTTTGCCACGTATCAGCAAAATTAAAATGGAAATAACTTTTTTTTATAATTTTATAGTTATTTGTAAATAAAAACCAAATCAAATCAGCTTCACTCTGTATTCCGCTATGTGCGGTGCAGGGTAGGCAGATGTAGGTTATCCCCACTTTTCCCCACTCTGTTCCCCATTTTTTGCCGAATTGCGTGTTGAGTAGCGGATCTCAAACCTAAGTTTCGCTAGTCTTTCGAGTTAAATGAAAATATTAATAACTAACAATTCATTCCCCCGAGCGGACACGAACCCAGAATCGTCGCATTACATTGACCCTGCGCCACAACGGCGTCAAATAGTTATTTGTACGTTTCGTATTTTATATTTAACATAAAATTCATCAGATAAATGAATTATAAGCCGTTATCATCCTTTTGCTTTGCCGATAGCAGCTGATTATATGAGCTAAAATCGTTCAACTAGTGTTTAAATACAAGGCGATTACTGCACTAATGAAGTCATTGTTTGAATATCTAACGAACTGTGTACAGCGATTTATACGAGCAGAAATCGGCACGTGCCGCGCATAATGCGTCTAATAAGACTATATAACGCGAACCCTCCGGGGACCCTGAGGTCCTTGCTAATTTGCCAGGAAATGTTGACGATGCGTACGGTGCTTCTAAGAATTTCTGGTAAATTCCCATAACAGAAAACAGCCTTATATAATATGAATGTAAAATACAAACATAGTTGTTACTTAACAGGTTAGTCCAAGCTTATTTGATATTAAATCAGCCCCATCGATGCAAATAGTGCACGTAATAGCTTCAGTTTCAGCTCTACGTATCCCAGTGTCGGTTTCCCCGAATTCTGGAGACATTGCGGGTTGAGTGACGGAACACAACGCCGCGTTTCGCCTCGACACCAGAGCAAAGAAACGAAATTATTATTTCAAGGAATATTATTAATAACCTTGCAAATTAAATTGCTACAAACAAGCGATTCAACGACAGTTATAATATAAATCCATAATAACGAGGCGAGGTACGACGACCGCATTATGCAGATAACATCGGCCAGTCAAACACCGCAACAAGTCTGCCAAAGCTGACTATTTGTGTGAAAATTGCACTATTTTAAAATCATTTACGTAGTCGTGCTACCACATGTTAATGGCTCATATTATATTGTGTGTAGCTTTGGATGTGTCATACACGTTGGTCGTTTGCGTATCTACTTGTGTAAAGTTAGCTTCTGTTTAATATAGAGTTTGATATTTACGTTGTACTCGTATATTTAGAATATTTCAAATAATTGGCTTTTGATAATATATAAATTTTTGCGGTTAGGGGTTTGATTTCCATTCGAGGTAAGAAATAATTAACTATGAAAGAATTCGGCAGAAAGTAGGTAACGGAAGGGTCTTAATAGGATATAAAATTAGTCTTAAACATTTTTTATTAAATTAATATATATATTTTAATTAATATATACATTTTACTAAATTAATATATATATATTTTAAATCAGACAGACAATTTTTTACATAAATAATGCAACATCTTACAAAACAAGTCTATACCATTTTATTTAAAAACATTTCTTGCTTTTGAATGAGAAACAGGGAACAATAGCGACAAGTGCTCCCAGTTCAACCGGAATGTTCGTACATTCCAAAACGACAATGCGAATGTTAGTCAACGTTATACTTGGTGCACATGCGGCAGCTGTTTTTAAAGGCTTATTTGTTTTGTTTTCTTCTCGGGTTCTGAGCCCCACCACTATCTGGAATTCGAGTCAATTAACAAGTTTATTTATGAAAATTTTACTGGGACTATAGTTTAGAGGATATTAAATAAAAATTAGAATTAATATTTCGAATAGGGCATTGTGATTGTAAACAGGTTGTTGAATATTTAATATTGCTATTTGTTTGCTCTGGTGTCTTAACTCTATTTACCCTGCTGTATGCGTAAAGTTAAATAAAAAATAAAAGGAAGCATAAGCATATCAAAACATATACCTACCATATTATGATAATATTAAATTGTCGTTTTAACTGCAACGTTAACTGTTGTTATGACTACGAAAAACATTTATTTTAATACTAAACGCTTGTGAAATCTACGAAGCTATTTTTCCCTGGAAACTGCCGTCACTGGGTTTATATTGTGCCAATATATTTTAGTGGTGTTTTAGCTATTTTCGTGCAACCGCAGATAGGTCAGGAGATAACCAGAGTCTTCGCGTAAATCCAACTGAGTGGCCGCGCCATAGATGGAACTGCTCGCTGTTACATTTTTCTTTCTACTGCACATTGATTTATGGTGATTAGACATTTGCGTCTTTTTAGCGACTCCTGTATTTCTATTTTAAGTTCCCTGTTAGAGATCGCTATAAATTACGTTTATTAAATATTTTTTTTATATTTTAAGCTCCATGCATATTTTTTGTTATTAGCTTTATACTGAATCCCGCACATAGCTGCGTAGCCAGAGGAAACCTGGAAACCCAGTGTTAAAACACTCCGTTCCCCATTAGGAAACTTCCGTTCCACATATAATAACATAACAATGTTTCATTTGCCTATAAAGTAAATATGACGAATATTGAAAAAAATCAGAAGCAATAATATACAAATTAATATTTTATAATGAAAATATCATTATAAAATATTAATATGTATAGTAAATGATACACTCGGAGATATGTATAATAATACGGGTAAATTGTAAAATGAAAATCTCTTCATGACATGAATATTGAAACGAACATCACTCAATTATAATTATTATTTTAAGAGTAAGCAGATAAATTAATTATTATATACATTTCAAAGAGAATGGTGGTTAATTGGCTCCAACCTCCAACGCACTTCATAATCACTTTAAATGTTATAAATTTATATTTATTAAAAGATTTTAATTATCAAATAACATGTTTATAGCAAAATTTATTAAACTTAATGTTCAGATTTTAAAATTCTCGACATTTCTATAAATTTATTTTCTTTATAATTTCTCCAACAGAAATTAGAAACGAATGTACTCGTAGAAAACAAGAAAACTATTACCGTCTTTCGCCTTTAAACTTTAAAAGCAGATAACATAATTAAATAACTTTATCGGATTTTCATTCGTTTTACTTTTAATTTTAACACAAAATTAAAAGTAAAACAAATTTCATTAAGAGATTTTACATTCAGACATTTCTTTATTTTCAGGAGTAGGCTCCCTGATTTATATAAGTTGGTATTAATAAAACCTTTATAACATGTATAACTTACAATATCTTTACACATCTAAGTTTATTCATTAAAAAAATATATACAAAATGTATTTAACAAGCACTTAAAAACTTTCTGCTCTCTGCTTCTCTCCAATTTAATTTATTATGTTAACCTTATAACATTCTTTCCCAACAACTCTACAATTATAAAAGGAGAGAATAACAATTGTTATGACTGTCTCATTTTCATCCAACGTAAATGATATCAACTAAGCGACGTGAGCTTTATCTATTAAGAAGATGTCTGAGCCTTTCAACTAATAGAATTTTTAATCAAGTTGCTTGCGGCGCCACGTCCACGGCACGAGCTCGCCAGATTAATGTAATTGGACGACGCTGTCACAAAGGCAAATTGTAATCCCATGTCTTTCATTATATAGGTACGAGTACGTCCGCATCCGCAACACGGCACCTAGACGGTGTAAGGCACTTTTTGTTTCCTTAGCCGTATGCCTTTTACTATAATAGTTAAGTTTTCTTTTTTCTTGGCGGCACGCTGTATCTTACAAACAAAGGGAATCTAGTGTTAAGACACTAGATTACCTTAGGGGAAAGAAGGGGGAAATCATTCCCCCTTTTCCCACTGAATTCAGAAAGCATTGCGTGATGAATGGTGGAACCTGACGCCGTGCGTTTGCCTTGACGAAATGAAAACATTAATACATGATAATTTATTCTGCCGAATGGGGATCGAACCTACAACCAGTCTCGTTTACCGTGCTTTTGACACGTTAAGTATTATTGGTGTTTAATTTAACGAATTAAAAATATTTCTTTACAGCGGCAATTAACCTATTAGGTCTGGATATCTGGCCAAAGACACTCAACGCTCGCTGTCAGTGCAACGTCCAGAGCTCCCCTTAAATCGGCCGATTGCGGCACAGTCGTTAGGAGAGCTCGAAGTGTCGGGACAATTAAGTTTGAAGCGTCGATTGTGACCGGTGCCAAAGCGGATGTAGGTCACTTAGCCGAGGACCCACACCGCTGAGGTGTCGCTGACGTGGGGCTGTTCCGACCTCGCCTCGCCTACTTGGCAGCACTCGGTCTCGTCTCATCACATATAAATGTCTATTATAATTAAGCTCAACAATATTGTAAACAATCGTAACAACGCTTGCCAAAATCTTTTGAGTATTTTTCGTAACTGGTTAAAATGCACTCCGCTGTCAATGGAATAATTTAATAGTTACTATTGAAATTGCTTTCATTTGATATCTGGCCGCCAAAGGTGTGATAAATAACATTTAAATATTTATCATACATTAATTTTTCGTTTACAGAGTAATTAACCTAGATTTAACATTTTAAAATTAATACGTTTTTACTCGTTGTTAGTAGAAATTTCGTATAAACAATGAAATTATACTTTTAGCTGTTATATAAGCTACTTTTTTATATGAGTATATTTTGAGGTATACTGACGTGTCCTATTTTTAAAAACGAGCTTATGTAGTAGCTAAACTATATATGTAGGTTAGATAAGACAATGATAGTTATCAGAAACAAAAAAAAACTACATTTTTAGATAAAGGTATAGTGATTAAACCATAATAAGAAAACCGTACTATGTTTTAGTTCGATATTATTCTTTTAATAATCTTAATTCCTAATATTACTAAAGCAAAACCGAGTTATTGATAAATCAAATAACAATCTACATTCATAGTTAACTACGCCATTAACATAACCGACACAAAAAGCAATTATATTCTCATAAGCTCGTATGTAAATGGGGCAACGATGAGTAACTTTTATAATGTGAAATAGCGATCCTCATTCTTTGTTCTACCTTACATGCATGCATACATAATAACGAAACTAGTTTTAGCATAATATTTTAGAGCGCAGGTAAATTGCACTCAAACACCTAGCAGTAAAGAATATTTACGCTCACAGATACAGGTAAGTTGGTGTACAGGTATTTCGGAGAGTGTAAAATATGAGTGCGGCTGCCGTGAAATGAGCTTTCGGGCTTCCTGTCAGCTTGAGCTGTGGTGCATTCTTCTCCAGTCGCGACGGTCTCGCTTCTAACGTAACTTACAAGTGGTGTTAACACTGTATATTATATAGACAGTTAGCTCAAATTTCCTATTCTACGTGTACGAAATTATACTATACATAATTTAATATTATCTATATTAAAAACAAAAATTAAAACTTTAGAAATCAAAAAAGGATGTAATAAATGTTATAGTTAGTTAGGATGTATACCGCCCAATTATAGAATATACATCCATATGATATATGGATGCCTGTTTATATTTCTTAACATATATGAAACGAATGACATTTTTTTTCAAACTGGAACCTTTAACAATAACTGCTCTTTGCTCTACATAAAGAAATGCTTCTCTTCGACAATTCAGATATTTTAAATGAAGTAATTGTTCTCAATTGCGGCATTTAAACTATAAAAAAAAAATAAGTGCATCTCGTGAGCAGACATCTCACAATTACGCTAAAATACCCTATAAAATTTAACCTACATATATAATTGAGATAGTTTACATTTCACGTAATTAATTCGAACCATAATTCAATTAAAATAATTATTTTATTTACACACTCTGTGGGACTAAAAAGGATTAAAAGCGAATTCTGTCACTTAACACACAAAACGAAATTGGAAAACGGAGTGTCTTAACATTAGGTTCCCTCTGCTTGCTATGCTGTATACAAGATACAAAGGGAAGCTAAGAATAAAAAACTAAATTACTAAAGACTTAAGGATCGGGTGGTCCGTGTACACCCCTGACTAGGTGTCCACTCCATAAATTTTACTAAAAAAAAATAGCCCCGAAAAATTAAAAAAAACAACGTTTACACGACCACATCAGTTCAAAGATAAACTCCAGGCTCCCCCCAGAAAATATCTAAATACGCTAATGCAAATACACTTCAATATTCCAAGCACATAATCTATTAAGCTATCTTTTAGTAGCTATTTGCTTGAATAGTTTTCCGTAAAGTGTAAACATGGGAAGTACTGTGGAGGAAGTACGCTGGAGAGCGGCGGCGGCGTGACGTCCGTACGTAAGCAGCCAAGCGTGAGCACGATAGCCCCCGGCGCTGTCACCGAGCCGTCCTCAAATAACATTCCCTGTACATTACCCGTCGAAAATACACAGCCACCTTAAACTATCTATTACAAGTAAATTTAACTACAATTGAATTAGGTCGGTTAGTAGAACATTGTATAAATGTTTTATCCTTAATATTTATGTGGAAAAATAGAGAGGGGAGAGGCGAGGGTCGTGGCCCTGGCGCTATGAGTGAGTGATTGTATGCGACAGGTTGTGAGTTCGGTTTCGGGTTTCAGGGAAAAGAAATATTTAAAATTTTCGTTTCTTCGCTCTGATGTCAAGGCAAAAGTAGCGTTGACTTTCGCCACTCAACCTGCAATGCTTCTGTTATTCAGCAGAAAATTGGAAAAAAATGTTTATATTTTATCTACCTTATTTATAAGCAAATTAATAAAAGGCATAAAATCAACAAATGAACTATATGTACATAAAAGCAGGTTCAAAATAAGGTAACATCTAACGATTTATCGACGAATCATTAATATTTAATAATAATTATTAGCTGCTGGTCTACACTACTCTCAACTTCCATATGTCTAGATCACAAATATAGGCCTTTCAAATCAAAATGTAGGACGTGATATTGCAGCTATTAATATGTACATAGCTGTAGTCAACGCCAGCGAGATACCTATTTATTCCGAAAATTGTTGTCTTTGTAAACAAACACTGGTATGACAAGCTGTGAAATAAATAGGTCAAATGTACCTTTAAAAAAATATGTTTTATGTTTTAAATATATTTTATGTTTGACGCAGTTGCTTAGTAAAGGAAAAGTAAAATAAGTCACTCAGTTCTCCGTGTTCATTTAAAGATAATTAGTTCGTGACTACGATACGAGTAGATCTTGAAATTTGGTTGTAAAATTACATATAGGAAGTAGAAACTGAAAATATTTAATAAATGTAAATTTTTAAACTGACAACATTCGGACTCAATCATTGTGTTCTGTATAATACATCTTAATATTATACAGTGATATTTCATTAAATAATGATAAAATTTTAACCGACTTCATATTTCTAATATACGATTCACTATAAAAGTCTATTAGATTTTTATTTTATTAAGCCTTGTTCACTCGAGATCGAATTTCTTAATGTAAACAGTCTAATAAAATATTCATGTGAAGGTTGCTCCGTGTAACCCACATGCAGCAATGTTTACACTAGTAGGTTACAGTGCGGATTACATTAGCCAATTAGTTCCCGAATTTATATTTTCTTTATTATTTTCATAACAGCCAGTCATATAAAAAGGAAATTAATATAATTATTAATATATATTAAAGACTTTAGCTTTAGTGCGTTTATATTTATTGTCCTACACCCCATATCTGCTTGTCCTCTTTAATTTTACTTTTACTTTTACAAAGCACTGATAAAGTTGAACTAGCCACAGCGGATCAATTTATTTTATAGGCGGACCTGTCTATAAAAGACGGCGGCTGACAAATTCTCTTGAGGGCCAGCTTAATAATTTATGAAGTTACGGGAAAGTGAACGTTTCTTCTGAATTTTTAGAGCACAGAGAGCCACATCTAACATTCCCCTAAAGTCAGAAAAGATGATCCAACTTAAAGGAAGGTAATATAAAATTTCTCGCAAGTTCTTAATTATCTTAAGAACTTAGCAATAATATATTTTCGCCCAAAAACTGAAGGAAGCTGAGCAATGAATTTGTAAGACTTATGCTTCGAGAGGGAGTTACAGAAATTACTTCAATAAGTACTCGTACGTACGCTACGCATGATGGAGGACGGGGTTGCCGCGAAATGGCGGAATTCCATCCGCGGTGGATGCGCTACTGAATACAAAATTCACATGTACTCCAATTATAGGAAAACGATTTGGTACGAATATTCTTGGCAGACTTGCAAATTTCAACTGGAATCGACAAAATATATTTATTTTGTTAGGAGCCGCTTTCCGATGCGTTTGTGTTTCCTGACCAGAGCTCGCTGAATTTACTTTACGGATTTGAACTTTTCCTAGTTACAATTTCTGTGATGCCGCGCCTTAGTACTGTATTTGATTTAAGGATGGGACTGTGGTCATCATAATAATAATATTCGATTACTACAGGTACAATCCCATGTCTGTTCTTGAAAATAGCTGTGCTTTGCTCTACTGGGATCGGTCTATTATTACTGACAGGTATATTGTTGCCAATAGACCTGATATAGTACTAGTAGACCGAGTGGCGCTCCGCGCAGTGATTGTTGACGTTACTATCCCACATGATGACAATCTCGTTAAGGCCGAAAAAGAAAAACAATCTAAATATTTGGACCTAGCCCATGAGATTACCGCCATGTGGGATGTCAATGAGACGATCATTGTGCCGATAGTGGTTTCGGTTAACGGTCTAATAGCGAAAAGTCTCGACCAACTCCTTAAGAGGCTATGGCTTAGCTGTTGGATCAAAAACCGGATACAGAAGGCAGTGTTACTTGAGACGGCACGTATTGTGCGGCGGTTCCTCTCTCTGGAGCCCTAGCCACCAATGGCTTGGACCCTTGTCCCGCTCTTGGAAGAGTGGTTTTTTATATTTTTAAATGTATGTTTTTTATAATAATTTATATTTAAAAATGTAAAATTGATTCACTAATTTAATAAAAGTATATTCTGAATATTCGATTATCTTATTATAATCGCCGACGCCCATTTTTATTAATTGTATAAACTTTTGTAAATAGCCTTTGTCTCCGCTCAACGTGATATTGGCGAAGTGATATGTGCTTAACTGGCACTCTCGGAACGCCATAATTAAGCAACCATACCACAGGAAGTATTTAATAAATATAAATAATAAATAATAATAAATATAAATAATATTAGTACTAAGTTGTAATAAACATAAATAATAATAACTAAATGCAGTTACAATTTTAATAACTGTTTATATGAAATAAACGTATTTCCCAACATTATATTAATTACTGTAACCTAATTTAGTAGATTCACACGTTATAACGTATTATCATATATTCGTTTATATCAGTTTAGTAAATACTGAATAAATAAATTTTAAATAAATATATACCTACCTACTTGATAGTTTTACTCGGTTGCCCATTATCCCCCGAAATCTGAACCTTTCGGCATTTCGTGTTGAGAGGCAAAACTCAGCCTTGCTTTGCCTCGACGCAAGAGAAAAAAAGAAAGGAAAATAAAAATAATATTTAAATTCCTCGAGTAGGAATCAAACTCACAACTTGTCCTGCGAAACGACCTCCAATAGAATTTAAGATATAGAATTTATTATTACAATATATTGATATTATTTGATAAAGCAGATGAAATTTGTTAAGTGTCACGTCCATAGAACACGTACGCGGCCCAGACTGTCCAAAAGCGAGTTATAATTTTAATTAAAATGCCGTAACTTTTTAACCTGAAATGAAATTTGCAACATGTTTTATGCGAAGCGCGATAAAAATGTCGGTATACAATTATTTATTATCTGTTGTTTTGTTATATAGCTTACGAAAAAATTAACAAAACTTAAAAGCTAATCAATTATGAACCTAAAGTGTATTTTTTTTATTTATAGGGTAGTCAGAGGAAGCCTAATATTAAGACAGCTACTCCCTACTCACGAATTCTGGAGGCACTGCGTGTTGAGTGGCAGAACTCAACTCTTTGCCTCAACACCAGCATAGAAATGAAAATATTTAATATTTGTTTTTCTCGAGTGGGAATCGAACCTGCAACCTGTCATGTTCACTGTTACACGCTTCCCCTGCACCACGACTAGCCTCAACTAATGTTTAATAGATGCATTTTTCTAATTAACTGAGTATTTTGGAAGTAAATGTAGGGAGTTTATAAAGTAATTTATTATCCACATATTGTAGTGGTATAATAATTTATTTTTACAGTATAATTCAAGTAGACATCTAAAAGCTACATTCGTTTAGACACAAAGACAAAAAATAGAGTCTTATTCAAATGACCATAATTGCTTTCTGTTCTTGAAATAATTAATTACAACTTGCAAGCGTTAGTGTCAGTTTAATTTTAGACATTTTAAAATGTAACTCTTTTAAAACAATTAACAGCAAAGGCAAAATTTATTTAATGAAGTTACCTGAATACTTTATTTATAAAGACTTTAGCTTTAGTCTCCATAGATACTTTACCAAAGAGGGTAAATAACCCTGAGGCAACAGTGTCGCATGCCTCCCTACCTTTTAATTAGCCCTTCGTAAGCTTTCGCTTTTTAATCTTTCAAGATGCAAAACGATTTTGAGTCTTTCATAAAGAAATGCAAATAACTCTCAAATTGGTATCATATAGTTTTATTTTGAATATTCGTATTAGGTTAGGTTTTAAAAATGAAAAGCTTCAATACAGTTGGGGTTGCTGTTATATTAAAAAAAAAACAGGAAAAGTATATTATATATAGGAGTTAATATATTGAAGACATAGTACCTCGACGGGTTTTTTTATCATTCATTTGTTTGTGATTGACATATTCATGATTGACATCGAAATACACAATCTCTCATACAAAAATATAAAAGAAGGATACTTCCATATCTTAACTTTTTCATCATCCCTTAATTACAAACCTATTGGATTAAAAAGTTTATATTCTCTCTTATTTTCACTGCTCCGAGAAAGATAGATAATAATAATAATAATAATAAACTTTATTGAGTTTTACAAACAACTTAGCTTAAGTAAACATAAGTTTTAGATACAAACATAGGCTAAACAAATATAAAGAAATGTTTAAAGATTTCCTCTGTATCCGGACTAGTTGCCTGTATTCCGGTATACAGCGCCCATCCCCACAAGAAAATTTTATAATTAGCCTGTTGAAAAATTATAATTACAAATAGGCTCTAAGTGTGTCGTGACCTCTCTTTGTGTATTATGAGATTGTGCCTGAGTGAGTGTGAGAGGATGTGTGATTTGATTTTTATTTATTTGTTTTGTGCATGTGTATGTTGTGTGTTTAAATTATAGTGTGAAAGATTTAAGGATATATATGTATATATAAATAAATAGCAATACATTTATTTGTCTTTACAAAGCAGGTTTTCGGTTTCTTCGTAAGAGAGCTCATGTAAAAAATTGAACACCTTTCGTTTGCATGACCCTTTTGTTAAATGATAAACATTTAACATTTTATTTATTTTGTTATAAATGTAAGGACCAATGTAAGGGAAAAAATGCTTAACAAATGAAGTTCTTAAATTACTAGGTAAGTCGCACACCATGTAACTTCGACGCTTAGTTAAAACATTGGGATCAAAAGTTAGCTTAGAATGTTGCTTGAGGATAACATATAGCAGATATAACTGTCTAACGCTTAATACTTCACAATACTGATAAAGTTCATAGGTAGGATATAAGCGTGGTCTAAAAGTTGCGACTTTGAGAATAGTACGTTGCGAAATCTCAAGAATATTTATAGTGGACTTCACAGCTCCACCCCAGGTTGTTATACAATAAGTAAGAAGAGACTGGCACAAGGCATAGTATATTTGTTTCATTGTTGGAAAATCAATTACATGTCGGAGATTTTTAAAAATGTAGATTAATTTTCTCATACGATCGGATAAGCTTCTTATGTGTTCACTGAAACGAAGGTTTTCGTCTAAGATTATACCTAAATATTTAATGTTAGCTTTTCGTTCCAGAGAAGAGCACGTGCA